>QRFJ01000404.1:232048-408486 GCA_006176705.1 Cocos nucifera
TTCCTGCTTATGCTAATCTATTATGCTGAAGCACCAAACATTGATTGGCTTTCCCTTGTTGCAACATGGATATATAGTCTTATTATTAAAAAATGGGTAGAAGACTTGTTACATAGGTACTCGTAATTTCTTGCCACTTAATCATCCATAGCAAAACAATGTCAAATTCTTTGATTATACAAAAGAATTGTGGCTAACACCTAAGCTACTATCAAGAAATGAAGTGTTTGAATGGTTAAGTGGCTTTGTCCAACTGACATTTGGTAAGACCGTGAGAAAAAGAAAGAAGGAAGAGTTACTTTGCCTAGTACTTAGAGGAAGAATAATATTTTCTTGGAATTACCATACTAAAAAACTCTTAAATTAGTCATAATTTGGATGTTATATATATTAAGAAGAATATTTGTGATATTGTCTAGAAAAAATACACATACAATAGGAATTCCACCCAATTCTCACTAAGAATAGCAAGTACGTACCAATTTCACCAAGCTTGCTACATAATTTTGACAAATGAGAAATGGGTATTTTATGAATTTCAAACTGATTTGAAGGTGCTTGATGGCTATTTCTCAAATTTCTCTCGATGTGTGAACTCCAAAGAGTGTACAATTTTTGGAATGAAGTGCCATGATTATCATATATTTTTGCACTACTATCTTCCACTTGCAATACATGGTATGTTACGTAAAGAAGTGTTTAAGGCATAGATTGAGTTTGGTGATTTTTTAGGAATTTTGTTCTAAGACATTATTTTTGTATGACTTAGAATGATTTGAAAAGTCAATTATTATAATGCTATGCTGGCTTGAGAGAATAATTTTCTTTACCTAGTAGGTGAAGTGAAGATTGCTGAGCTAGTATAATATCGATGGATATATCCTATTGAAAGGTACTTACATAAGTGGAAGTCCTATATAAAAAATAAAGCTCATCTAGAGAGATCAATTACCGAGGGTTATATTATGCAAGAATGTATGAATTTTTATACAAGATACTTGAATAGAGTTGAGACAAGATTGAATTAAGTAGGAAAGAGTTATCAAGGAGATGATGATGTATTCCACTCAAGGCTACAAGTTTTTACAAGAATTGATGAGCCACTGCTTGCAAGAAGGTATGGGGAGTTAAGTTTGATGAAATGGGCATAAGCTATGATGTATGTATTATTCTAAAGAAATTTTGGAGTTTATCAAATAAGACTAGCCATAAACTTTAACTATTTTACTTATACGGGATATTAGAGAGTTCCATTCCTTCCTTCATCAAACTGGTCTTCTTGACCTTGGGTTTCAGGGTCCTTTGTATACTTGGTATAATAATAGGTATGGATTAGCTAGGGTTTGGGAACGTATTGATAGAATTTTTACTTTGGATACTTTGTTGGATCTTTATCTTGAATCAAATATTTTGCATCTCCTCGCTTTGCATCGGATCATTGGTTTTCGGTTTCTATCCCTGATAAGACCAATAGGAGTCCTTCTCTTTTTGCGTTTGAAAAGTTTTGGTCCACTTTTGATGGTTGTAATAAGGTTATTAGGAGGGCTTGGCACTCTACTGATCAATGTTCACTTGGGATCAAATAAACTTTATTACTTAATAATGTGCATCAGGCTATTAAAAAGTGGAAAAGAAGGATAGGCAACATGTTTTATCTTTGATTAGAGACTATCATTAGAATTTGTATAGGCAGGAGTTGCTATCGCATCAGAAATCTAGGGGTAATGCTAATACATGGTTCTTTTATCGATCAATTATTTTGTAAAGAAGGCAAAATCGAATTCATGCTTTACATAAAACCAAGGGGAGCAAGTTACTAATGTACCTGCTATTCGATCTTTGCTAATGAAACGTTTTGCTCAAAGATGGATAGCTGATCAAGATGTAGAACTCTTGATTCTCCTATCATCACCCTACAACTTACTTTTGATTAGAATTTTGCTTTAATTTAGCCAGTTTCTAAGGAAGAAATATGCTTAGACATCCAGATAAGGCACCAGGACGTGATGGATTCCCTTCATTTTTTTCCACCAGCATTGGCCTATCATTAAGAATGATATCATTCTTGTTGTCATATACTTTTTACAAGCTAACACACTTCCTCCCTCTTGGGCTAATACATTTATTACTTTGGTGCCTAAAATGATCAATCCTCAAATGGCAAATGATTATCATCCTATTAGTCTCTGTAATATTATTTACAAGATTATAGCTAAGATCCTGGTTCAAAGATTGTAGAGGATTTTACCTTCTTCGATTTCAAAGAAATAAGGAGCCTTTTTACTTGGTTGGCATATATCCTCTACTTTTAGCACAAGAGTTAATGTTGTTAGTGTATCGGGCAAGGTTTGAATGCCTAATGATATTAAAGCTAGATATGGAGAAGGCTCATGATAGAGTCAGTTGGCAATTTCTCTTTCAAGTTCTGAAATAGTTGGGTTTTCATGCACTATTTGTCACTTGGATTCAACTTTGTGTTGTGTCTATTAAAGGTTCTCCTTCTTCTTGGTTTGTAGTATCTCGACATCTTCATCAAGAGTGTCCATTGTCTCCTATCTTTTATTTGCTCTGAGGTTTTTGTGAAAATCTTACATTATGTGGTTCAAAATAGCTTGCTCAAAGTGTATAGACCTTGTGGTGGCCCAGACTTGTCTCACCTTTTTTATACTGATGATTGTTTGTTGCTCGCCCATGCCGCAATCAAGGATGCTGCCTGCTTAGTGGCCTTAATTGATGTTTACTGTCATTTCTCTAGTCAGGCAGTTAATTATGATAAGTCTTTTATCACTTTTAGCTCTACTATACCTATTAGTGTCAAGACCGATATACTTAGTTTGCGTTTGCTGCATATCAATGAAAAATAACAGTTTGACAGTACCTTGGCTTACGTTTGTTTGGTTCTAAGATCTTAGTTTCGAGTTGCAACTTCTTCTTACAAAAATTACTTACAAGATTGCTAATTGGAAATGGAGGAATTTGGCTTTAGCAAGCCATGCTACTTTACTTCAAGCTGTCTTGTCTCCTCTCCCCCTTTATCTGCTATTCAACTTCATTTGATTGTGCTTTATAAGATTGAAAAAGAATTTATGGCTTTTTTTCAAGGCACTCGGCTGACAAAAGGGATTTTCATCAAATTGCTTGGAACCAAGTTTGTCCATCTAAATCTTATGGTGGGCTCGATTTGAAATCTTTAATACTATCATAGCCCGGCCCAAACCTCTGGGTTTTGGACCGGCCCAAAATTGCAGGGCCTAATTTCACCGCGCGCCATGCACACGTGAGAGAGGAGGAAGAAGACTCCTAACCATAGTCTACTTCCCTCCTCATTTGGACGAAGACCAAGGCTGTGAGAGTCATATTAGGTTTAAAAGATTTTACCTATAAAAATCCCTCTTCCCTCCCTTAGATCCTTGCCTTGAGAGATTGGGGAAATCGTTGGGATTTTTGAGAGGTTCTTCCATGGGTTGCCATCGGGAAAATGGAGGTCGCCGGATCACCGGAGCAAGATAACTTCTTCTCTTTCCTCTTCTTTTCTTCTTTTGGATCATTGGAACCTAATGGACGTGGGGACCGTGGGATTTGGCTTATGAACAGGGCAGCCCCTATTTTGTGATCTTTGCCTGCACGCCACCGACCATAGCCACTCGCTCGGGCTATTACCAGTGGCCATGATCACCATCACTATGGGCTGCCATGGGTGGCTAGCCAGTCACCTGCAACTATGAGTAGGCAAATGGGGAGAACAAGGGGGGTTTTGTATCCTTGTTTAGAAAACAGGGAAGAGAAGAGAGAAAGAGGTTAATTAGTTAGTTTAATTATTTAATTAATTATTAATTATCAATTAGTTAGTTTAATTATATAAATTATAAGAAATATTTTATATATATATATATATATATATATATAAGAAAAGAAGAGGGGAAAATAAGAGAGGAAAGGGTTTCTCTCTCATTTCTAATTATTTAGTTTAATTAATTAATTAATCATGTAATTATTTATTTTTTTTTGAAGATGGATTAAAAAAGAAAAGGAGGAAGAATTATGGGGATTGGGTGTAGACCCCAATAAAAGTTTTAGAATTTAAAATTTATTTGATTGATTTATTTTGAGATAGTAATTTAAATATATAGGAATACGAACCATCGGACAGAAAAATGTTGAATAAAATTTTAATATTTGGATCATAATTCTATGAGTCATGTTTATCGCAACTTGAGGTAAGAGTCTCTGTACATGATCACTATTTATATACACTACTTTACCGATTGATTTTGTATTGTTGGTTTTACATCATTAAATTTATATTGATGGATTATTATGTTGAGATACTATTATAACTAGTATAATTTTTCAGCATGAGTATATTATGTATTTATCATATATATGCGTATAATTGATTAATGATATAAGCATGTGGATATGATATATTTATTTTGAACATTATATAAATTAGAATTTATAAGATGAAATCAACATGTAATAATTGGATAGAGATATAGTTTGGACTAGTCTTGTCATGTAGATAGCCGGTCGGAAGCTTATTACTGAGACAGCCCCTACGGGCTTATGCGTAAAATTTTGGATGAGACTATGATTGAGACGGCCCACCAGGAGCTTATGCCTAAGATAGTCTCCACGGGCTTACGCGTGGGATTATGGGTGAGACGATAAATTGAAATTAAGGCATGATCTTGATTAGTCCAAAATTGAAAAGAAAGATTAAGAAATATGAAAGTATGATAAGAAAAAAATATGATAAATTATGAATTAGATATTAAATGAAAAGATTTCATAGGTTGACATATGATACATTTGATGCACATATATTTGATTTATTTTATATATTCGATATGTAAATTCATGCTTTACTATTATTTTTGAATTGAAATAGTATTATTGGTGTAGATGTATGGTGATTTTTACTGAACTAGAAAGCTTATACCCCTATATTATTTTTTTTATCAGAGACACTAGAAACTTAATTCGAATGGGGGAGCGAGAGATCGAGTTTCGAAATAATTTATATCTTAGTTAGTTAAATTTTCTAATATTGATAAATATTTGAATTATTGTAATTAATAAGTTGGCTATTTATTTTGATGGATTGACTCAATGACATATTTGATATTTATTTAATTATTTTTGAAGATATTTGAATTTTATTTTTATTTTAGGCCTTACATGATCTCTGGGGCATCGTCTTAGAATTCATGCGGCCGTGTCATGGGGTCGACCTCGGGAATTGGATTCGGGGCATGACAAATACAAAGAAAGCAGCACATTTTATGTAAATCAGCTTCTCAACTTATCTTGGACCTGACTTTTCTATGGGCTCAGTTAGTGAGAGCTAAGTATCATTTCTTGGGCACTTGGTTTTGTTATCATAAACTAAGCTATGCTTCAACAATTTGAAGGAAAATTTGTACCGTTGGACAATATGTTCAATTTCAATTTCAATGGCCGGTTGGTTCTAGTCAATCTATTAATGATATGATGATACCTGGATTTCTACCCTTCCAATTGATGCTTGGCCTATTTGTATTAATATGGATGCCTTCTCACCTCATATGACTGTGGATCAACTTGTTACTAATTCCAAAACTTGGCATGTCGATGGATTGGCATCTTTATTTCTGCTAAAATGATGATGTAGATACCAGCACTACCTATTTCGTAGGGTTATCTCACCTGATCAGCTAGTGTGGGGGCATACTAAATTATCACATATCGTGCTTAAGGATATTACTCATATTTTCTTGCCTAGCTTTATGGTTGAAATTGACATTAATCATGCTTGGGTTTGGAAGCTTCCTCCCCTAAACCGGGTCAAAACCTTTTGGTGGAGACTTGGATGGCAAAAGTTGCCATGTAAGGTGGTCCTTGCTCATGGTAAACAAAATCAAGATATTATGTCCCCACCAATTGGAAGAGTGCAATCATGTTATTGTTTAGTGTTCTTTTGCTCATGAACGTTGGCAGCAACTATGCCACATGTACCAAGATAATTTCCTCCCTACTTCTTTGTCGAATTATTAATTATCTATCTAATGCCTTGATGGAGAAAGCTAGAAAAATCACTATGGCATATGTGGCATGGTTACTTATGCATTCACATTGTGAAAGAATATTTAATCCAGTGTATATTACTCCTGCTTAGCTCATTCAGAAGGCTTTTGTTTTATATCAGTCCGCGATAACTGCTTTTAACTCACCTTTAGGTGTGCCATTATGCTACTGGGGGTAGTTTTCATTCTCTCTCTACTTAGGTGATTTCATCCACTATGGTTAAATGGCTACCTTCTCCTAATGGTACACTAAAAGTTAACTTTGATGCCTCTGTGATTGATGAGAAATCTGCGCTGGTTTATCACAAGAAATCATGATGCCCTACCTATTCAAACAGGTGATAAGTATTTATTAATATTCTTTGTTCCATTTGCTGAACTAATGGTGGCATGGCTTGGTGTAAGGACTGCAATTATAGAATGTATTGGGGTCAATTCTTGTCGCTTAGCCGATGTTGGTATGAAAATTCATGAGGACGTCGGAGGTGGCTAGAGTTGAGAAGATGAGGCCGTTGATGGGACCTGCAAAATAAAGTCTAAACCGGAGATGGATGGCTCCGGCAGGACCTTCCGATGCTCAAGTTAATTCTCTGGCCAACTGGAATAGAATGCTCAAGATATAAAAAAGTAAAGTGATAGAAAGGAGAAGAGAGCTTGAAGAAAACGTATCTGGAGGATTCCTTTTATAAATGGAGCGTATAATAAATCGATAGTAACAATCATAACCAATTGGTAGTGGGCTGCTTAGGCTACATAGAGTTTGTTAAGGAGGATGAGTTGTCATTTATCGTGACTTATAGGCGGTGTAGATCTCCTTGTTGAAGTTCGGATATAGCTTGGAGACTTTGGTATTCCGATGCTCAAGTTAATTCTCTGGCCAACTGGAATAGAATGCTCAAGATATAAAAAAGTAAAGTGATAGAAAGGAGAGTCTAGGTCATCTCAACGTAGCTTTGACATATAACTTATCTAAAGTAATCCTGCACACCTGTATGCATTATGCTTGCTATACACGCGGACACAGGCATATCATTTATTTTTGCCATGTCCATTAATTGTTCAATAATTTTACTCACGGTATTTAATTTGATGTTGTGTTATATAGAATTGGAATTAAACTTATAAGGATGCTTAGACGTTGCATTATAAAAGTTTATGTACTAAGTATTTAAGACATTGGCATATGATTATAGCTTGACATTATTAAAATTAATTAATTAAATCTCACACAATACTTATTCAAGACATTTTTACTAAGATAACCAAAGGAATGCGAACAAAATAATACTTAAAATATAAGACTTAGAAGTAATATGATCCAATAGTTACATATAGTACACTAAGTTCCTAAATTATATAACTTTAAAACAAAGTTACGAAAATTTGGAAATAATTTTATTTAATCATATTTTCATAATAATGAAATACTGTTTATTTCAGTGGCGAAAAGAGATAATACGATTTTATAGTGATAGAATATCCTTGAAATATCTAAAGATAAAATTAGAAACTTTCTCTTTTCGCTGTAAAGCTATATGACTTAAAAATAACTTATACGCAAAGTATATTGCAGTGAAACCCAAGAGTATAGTAGCCATGTAATCTCGGGTTCGAAACTACACGCCGCGCACGTAGTCAGATTGGTCTGAAACTTGTCTGGGGCTGTTTGTTGACGGATGGAGACTTCACTAAGTGGCGTCAGGCGATGCGCACACACGGGACTCAATCCCGTAGCATGTTATGTGTCGTTCGAAACTCGTGCGTTCGAGATTTACGCCACATTGCCGGCTGGTCCAAGGACGTTATCTACCAGATGATACGGTCCAATTCGTAAGTTTGACTCACATAGTCGCGAACCGCGGAGCTGGAGAACAATAATTACCGGATGATTAGTTGACCATACGCACTATTCATGCTCCGTGACTCAGTTTCCGCCATGGAGTTCTCACAGCCCCGTGTGTACCATAACTGCAGTAAGTAAGGACCTTGTTCGGAGGCCGACTCGTATTTCATATGATCTTAGTCTCGCCACCTTATCGCACGAATTGGGGGTGTCTTTTAGCCGACTCCGGCACGATCCGCCGGGAAGTTACTCGACCAGTTGCGGGACGCCCTAGTATGTTTCGTATTACGTTCGATGCGTAAGCACCCAGAGATTTTTGGCGGACGTTTCGGTAAATCATAGTAGAACCGGAGCGGTAAAGCTATTGATAACACGCAGGGACGAGCCAGTCGTCTAGCTCCTCAGGGGTACCGTTCGCCGGACTACAGCCTGTCCCGGCGGCCGCAACTGGGCTGCGATCCAGCCCCGCTCCAAAAGGATGACTCGACCTTGCGCCTCGCGTACTCTGCTCTCGAGCTGTCTCCGTGGGCAATGCCGGCTCACGCTGTGGGGAACCCTGGACGCCGGGCCGAGCCGACGTGGCCCCGCCCAGGCCTTTTCGTCGATCGCAGCTATGTACCCTGTGCTGGCCAGCGCTACTGCGCCGGCCATTAGCGGTGCGCTATCAGCGACTTGATGAGGTTTCCTTAAGTCATTTCCGCCAACATGTGTGGCTGGGATTAAGTAGGTCTGCAACTAGAGACTGGAGGAGAGTTCATCTGAAAGGAGCACGACTGGAGGAGTTTGCCTGGAAGGAGCGCGACTAAATGAGTTCGTCCGGAAGGAGTGCAACTGGAGAAGTTTGTCTGAAAGGAGCACGACTAGAGGAGTTCGTTCGGAAAGAGCGCGATTGGAGGAGTTCGTCCGGAAGTAGCGTGACTGAAGAAGTTCGTCTGGAAGGAGTGCGACAGGAGGAGATCGGAAGGCAAGGTTAGTATAACAATAGTTTTTCTTTATTGTTCAAGATTGTGTCACCGAAATTCTTTGTGCTTTGGAGAGGCTCTGCAGTACGAACTCGTCGCTGAAAAAATCGATAAATTCTAATAGAAAGGAGGTCGGCGGTCAAGGACTTTGGCCAAAAACTTCGGCGGGGCTTATTTTACCCCTAACACTTGTCCCCCTACTTTCGAGTGTAAATTTTTTTCTTTTTTGAAAATGCGCTGAGCAGTTTAATACTAAAAGACAAATTTTCTTAAAACCCATCTGTCGCGTGAGGTCGAAGTACGGCATAATTATTCTTTGTTCAGACTTGAGCAGCTTTGGCATGCTGGCGGATCAAGGTTAGCCGAGCCTAGGAGAGTCCTATGATCAACCTTTTGGTTATCTTTTTTTTAAATTCTTCTCTTCATTGGCTCACCTCTTCTTTTCCTGAAGTTCCCATAATCGACACTGAAAAGCGCTCTGTCGTGTCGGTCTTGCTTCTTTGAGGAAATCCAAGCGTCGGCACTTTCTTACAAATTCTCCATCTCTCTATCTTCTTCACTGAGCTCGAAGTACGGCATAATTATTACTTTGTCAGACGGCGAGCGTGAGTGGGATGCATGGCGGATCAAGGTTAGCCGAAGAAGTCCTATGATCATAACCTCTTCTGGTTCTATTCTTCTATTTAAATTTCTTCTTCTTCCATGATCTCTCACCTTCATTTGTGCACTCCTTCTTTCTCTCATGTCCCATGTTCCATCGTCCCCGAGCGCTCTGTCGTTGTCGGTCTTGCTCTCTTGAGGAAATCCAGCCGTCGGCACTCCTCTCGGCCATTCTCCATCTCTCTCAGTCTTCTTCCTGAGTTCTTGATCAACCTAGGTCAGTCCCCATCCTTATCCTCTCGATTTTTAGGCTTTTTCATATACTTTTTCTCTATGAACCTTCTAGGTTCTTCTAGGTGGGTCTTGCCGTGTTTCTTCTCCGGGTTTCCTCTAGTTTTTTTTTGGGGGGGATTTTATTAGATTTAGCTCAATCTAGATGTCGTCTGAGATTTCCTAGTCTAGTGGTTCTAAGAGTCCGGCTGACCCAAACTCTCAAAATCCTGAGATCAAGATGAAACTTAAACCTACAGCACTCTGGACAAATTTTAAATCGAGAACCATCCCTTGCTCCTTGACTGTCGAAGATCTATCATTAATTAGGATCCAATACGAGGTGCCTGCCGAGTATGAGTTGAAACTTCCTAGACCGAGTGGTCGAGCTTGTGCCCCTCCTCTAGATCGATTTTGCTTGTATTTGGAGGTATTCCATGCTGGATTACGGCTTTCTCTTTCCGCTTTTGTAGTATCTCTTTTTTATTTTTTAGACATCTCTTTAGCTTCTGTAGTGCCAAACTCTTTTAGGTTTATAGTAGGATTCCTTGCTCTCTATATATCGGCTGAAGTTCGGCCTACTACTTTGCTTTTTCGAACTTATTTTATCCTTAAGCGTCATCCTACTGCAAAGCACTGATGGTATGTTTCATCCCAGTTTGGCAAGAAGGGGTTGCTTAAGGGTACTCCCTCCTCCATCCATAACTAGAAAGAGAAATTTATTTTCGTTTCTTACCGAACCTTAGACTTAGGACTTCCACCTTGGATAAACCTAAGGGGTTCCATCCATCGAGCCCCGAGGTTAGAGAAAGAGGACTGGGAATCGGTTAGCAAAATTAAGGATTTTCGAACTCTTCCTATGTCCGAGCTAATAAAAGAACAGACTCTATTCAACCTCGACCTCAGTCCCTTGAATCCAACAAGTACACGATCGAAGTTGTGGATTACTTCTTTTCTTTTTCTTTCTTCACTCTGACTGTACTCTTCTTCACTATAGAAATAGACGCCTAGATGGTTAAAATGCTCATAAGGGGGCTCCCAACCCATAGAGGAAAGGTAAGGCATCGGAAGAAAGTTCAAAAAAAAGCAAAGGTGGATGCTGCGAGCTCTGCGGCCCTCGTCAGCACTGTGGGTGCCCCTGAAGTTGCTCTCGAAGCCGAGACTCCCTCCACTGTCAAGTTTAGCACTACTACTGAGGCCGTCGATCCTCCAATGTCATCCAGCCCTCCTGTTGAGGCCCAAGTTCTAGAGCCTCCCCTTGAAAGGAAGAAAGAAGAGGATTAAAAGGGCTTTGAGGAAGTTCCAACGGAAGGTCCACCATAATGGGCCTGACAGCCCCGACGAAGAAATAGGGGAGAATCCCTTCAACAACCATGAAATCATCCGGGGTTTGGTCAATGGGTTTAACATACCCGAAGTTGTAGATAGAATCATCGATGCCGATGTCAACCAGCATGCCTGGGATTCACAAAGATCCTTTCTTCACGTAGTCGCCTCATCCTTCTATTTTCTTTTAATTTCTCAATGTTTACTTTTCCGCACAACCTATTTCATCATCATATGTATATCTTTTAAACAGACAAGCGATCAACTACTAGGCTACATTAGATTGCTAAACTACTTGAGGTCAGAACTGGTGAAGGCCCAAGAGGACCACCAGGCCGAGATCGAGCGCCTAAGTAAGGAGCGAGACGAGGTTGATCACACTTTCAAAGATAAATCTATCGAGGTCGAGGTTCTTCAAGAAGCGTACTATAAAGAGAAAGAAATATCAGTGGAGCTAAAAGCCACCTTAGGCTTGGAAGAAGAGCAGAGAAAAAGGGCTGAAGCCGAGACTGTCAGATTAAAGAAGCAGATTTTGAGGTAGATCTCGGAGGTGTTGGCCCGGGCGATAGAAGAGTTCAAAGTCTCTTTCGAAATGAGAAATCTGAATGTCAAATTCGGCCAGGAGGCCTTCAATAGAGGTTATGAGTTTTGTGAAGAACGGATGGCTAACAAATTTTCGGAGCTCAACCTTGACTTCCTGTATGAAGGGGCTTCTGAGGAGGTAGCGGATCCATCTACCACTGCAATCAACCTCCCGCCTGCCGAGCTAGCTTTCATCTTACCTCCGACCTTGTCTGCTCCTGCCATCATTGAAGGGCCCACGCTGACTGAGGCTACACCAGACTCTTCTACTATTCTCTTGGAGGTTTGAGACCTCCTACTTTTATATTTTTTTTTTTCATTTTTCTTTCATATATTAAAAATATTTTGATTAATGAAGTCAATTTTGAGAATGAGTTTTTCTTCTATGAAATCTATGTGATGATATTTTCATGCTTCAAGTGCAGTCTCCTGTTGAAGCCGACCTCCTTCCTCAAGATGTTCTCTTGAAGACTCACGTAAGGAGCCTAAGAAGGGAAGTTCACCATCTTAAGAGAAAATTAGAGAAAGCCAAAGTTGAACTTAAGAAATCGAAGAAGGATCATGTCGATGCTGCCGTCGAAATTGACCGTCTGCATCAATCATCTAGGTAATTATTTAAAGAATATAATACCAAAAAGTTTCACTTAAATGAAGAGCTCAAGAAGTGTTCAAGTGATAAGTCCTGGACTTTAATAGCTAAAGCTTGCTCTCTTGAAGTTGAACTCAACGCGGCGAAGAAGAAAATTCAGTTATTGAAGGGAAGCTCGACATGGTCAACCCACCAAGAGGAGTCCAATTGGGATTGGTCCAAAAGATTCTCAAAGCTTCAAAGTCAACTCCACGTCGCTGAGATTTCACTCAAAAATTTCAAGCTCAGTCGGAGTAATAAAATCACCAGCCTCCAGCAGCAACTTCGAAGTGCGGATGAGAAGATGGCTGGTCTTAAAAGGCAATTGACAGAAAAAGTGGATGCTAGCTTGAACATGAAATTAGATGAGCTTCTTTCCTTGAGGAACTCCTTAGAGACTCTATCTACAACATTCGCCAAGAAATCGATCGAGCTTTAATAGCTGAAGATTCAACTGGCTTACGAACGATAAGCTGTTAAAGATGCAAAGGTCGAGTCTAAAGTTTTAAGCAGACAGTTGCGGAAGTCCAAAGATAATTTTCGATGGACTGATAAATTATTTATAGAGAGCCTATTAAAAAAGAAGCTTGAAGAAGAGATCGCTAGTTTGAAGAAATCTTTAGTGATGGTGGGGAGTGGCAATCTGAGGTCCGAAGAATCAGGTCCTTCTTAGGACTTCGGCCATCTTATTTCTTCTCTCTTTTTTGTATGATATTACAGACCTTCACTTTGTAATGATCTTCAATTTTAATAAAATAATATTTTTTTTGATTGTTTCTTTGTCTTGCATGGATTTGACATCTATTGATTTTTTCTTTTCTTGTCTTAAATAATTGAAGATCTTCGTTCATATCAGGACGAGATTCTTCTTCCATTCCTGACACAGTTGGTCTTTACTTTATCTCCTTATCAAGATGAGGTCCTCTTCCTATTTCTAAGAGGATCGGCCCTCCTTTGTTAAGACGAGATCCTCCTCCTGTCCCTAACAAGATTGGCCTTTCTTTGTTAGGATGAGGTTATCCTCCTGTCCCTAACAGAGTCATAGGAGTACAAAAGGGCCATTGCAAGAGCCTCTCTCCTCCTCCTGTCTTAAATAATTGAAGGTCTTCATTCATGTCAGGACGAGATTCTCCTTCTATTTCTGACATGGTTGGTCTTTCTTTATCCCCCTATTAGGATGAAGTCCTCCTCTTATTTCTGACAGGATTGGCCTTTCTTTGTTAGGACAAGATCCTCCTTCTATCCCTAACAAAGTTATAGGGGTATAAAAGGACCGCCTCCTTCTATCTTAAATAATCGGAGATCTTCATCTGTATCAAGATGAGGTTCTCCTTCTATTTCTGATATGGTTGGCCTTTCTTTATCTCCGTATCAGGATGAGGTCCTTCTCCTATTTCTAATGGGGTTGGTCTTTCTTTGTTAGGGTGAGGTCCTCCTTGTGTCCTTAACAAAGTCATAGAGGCACAAAAGGGCCATTGTAAGGATCTCTTCCCTCCTATCTTAAATATCTGGAGGTCTTCATCTGTGTCAGGATGAGGTCCTCCTTCTATTTCTGACATGATTGATCTTTCTTTATCCTCCTATCAGGACGAGGTCCTTCTTCTATTTCTGATAGGATTAGCCTTCCTTTGTTAGGATGAGGTTCTCCTCCTATCCCTAACAAAATCATAAGGGCACAAAAGGATCGTTGTAAAAGCCTCTCCCCTCCTCCTGTCTTAAATAATCAGAGGTCTTCGATTTTGTTTATAGGCAAAGTTCAGCTGAGTTATTTCTGATCATCACATGATTTTATGCTAAGAAATAAAAATATTAAAGTAAAAAAAAATTATTAAGGTAGAATTACTGGTAGTACATTCATAGATTTTTTGAATTCTATGGTCATGGGATCATTGATCCTCTGAATTCTTTTAGATAATATATTCCTAGTCGGACGATTTTCACTATCTCATAAGGACCTTCGCAATTTGGGGTGAGCTTTTCTTGATTTTGAGACTGCAAAATATCTGCTCGCTGGAGTACAAGATCTCCTATTCTAAATGTCTTACTTCTAACTTTTGAGTTGTAGTAGCGGGCTACTTTCTGCTTGTAGGCCGCCATCCAGATCTGAGCCTTCTCTCACTGCTCGTCTAGTAAATCATAGTTGGCTCTAAGGTCCTACGAGTTGCTTTGCTCGTTGAAGGCTTCTACTTGCGCTGAAGGAAGTTCGAGTTCGATTGGGATAACTGCTTCCATCCTAAAAGCTAGTGCAAAAGGAGTTTCTCCAGTACGCAATCTTTAAGTAGTTCGGTAAGCTCAGAGTACGTGATAGAATTCATCCATCCAGATTCTTTTTGCTCTTTCAAGCCTGATCTTTATTTCTTGAAGCAAAGTTCTGTTAGTTACTTCTGCCTCTCCATTTACTTATAGATGGGCTACTGATGTGAACTGATGAGATATATTCAGGTTTTTACAGAACTCAGCAAACTTCGTACCTACAAATTGATGCTCATTATTAGTGATCAGTGTTCGAGACAGATCAAACCTAAAAATAATCAACTTTCAGATGAAGTCCTAAACTTTGGCCACAATGATCTTTGCCAAGGGTTCGGCCTTCATCCACTTAGTGAAATAGTCCACTGCTATCAGTAGGAACTTTTGCTGCCTAGATGTAATGAAAAAAGATTCAAGTATATCCATTCTCCATTACGCGAATGGCCAAGAAGCACCCAGTGGTGTATGCTGTGAAGTCGGTTGAATCTTAATGTTTGCATTTCTCTGACATCTATCGCATTTCTCACATAATCCACCGCATCTTGGTGCATTGTTGGCCAATAGTATCCTTGACGGAGTAACTTATATGATAAGGACCTCACCCTCAGATGATTTTCATAAATCCCTTAGTGAACTTCCCTCAAGACATAGTCGACTTCTGAAGGTTGGAGATATTTGAGAAGTGGTAATGAGTATGACCTCTTATACAACCTATTTTCATATAAGACATAGCGAGAAGCTTGATTTCTTAACTTTCAAACTTTTTTGTGATCTTTGGAAAGAATCCCTTCCTTGAGATAAGCAATCAATGGATCGATTCAGCTGGACTCATGATCAACTTGCATTATTGCCTGGGGTTCTTCCAAACTTGGGCATTGCAAGACTTCAAAAAGGACTCCCTTTGGTAGTTCATTTGGGGCTAAAGTGGTCAGCTTAGAGAGGAGGTCGACCCTGGTGTTCTCCGCCCTTAGGATCTGCTGGTTGTCAAAATTGTTAAAGGCCGAACTCAGGCTCTTCATTTTTTCTAGGTACTTTTTCATACTTTCCTCCCAGGCTTCAAAGGAGTTATTAACTTGTTCCACCATCAGTTGAGAGTCACTATAAATCTTCAGATACCATACTTTCAGCTCTTTGGCTATTCTCAGTCCTGCAAGCAGGGCTTCATATTCTGCTCTATTGTTAGTGGCGGAGAAATCAAAGCATAATGCATACTCTACTACCACTCCTTCTAGATTGATGAGGATCAAACCCGCACTTACCTCAAAAGCATTGGATGAACCATCCATATACAGTACCCAAAAGTTTTCAGAAAGATCGGCCTTCTCTTTATGAGAGCTTGAGATAAGGACTTCTTGGCGCTTTGGTTTAGTTGCCTTTGGAATAGTGCATTCCACTATGAAATCGGTCAGTATTTGAGCTTTAATGGATGGTCGAGATTGAAAATGAATGTCGAATTTGGTCAGCCCAATCGCTCATTTTGCCACTCTTTCGGAGGTGTCGGGTCAATGAAGAATCATTTTGATGGGTTGATCAGTGAGGAGAGTAATTATGTGCCCCTGAAAATAAGGTCGAAGCTTTCTGGCCGTAATCAATAAGGCATAGGTTAGTTTTTCTAATTTAGTATACCTCATTTCTACATCCCTCAAGACTCGGCTTATATAGTAGATCGACTTCTGAACTTTAGCTTCTTCTCTGACCAGTACAGCTCCAATAGCTATAAGAGATATAGCGAGGTACAAGAACAGTTCTTCTCCAAGTTCAAGTTTGGCAAGTAGGGGGATGAACTGAAATAGGTTTTCAATTCTTCAAGGGCCCGCTAACACTTGGAGTCTAGTTGAAGTTCTTGGGCTACTTGAGTATTTGGAAGAAGGGCATGCAGTGTTCCGCCGACCTTAACATGAAGCGATTCAGAGCTGCCACCTTGCTTGTAAGGCGTTGAACTTCTTTTATTATTTTTGGGGTAGTCATTCTCTGGATGGCTCTGATCTTCTCTGGGTTAGCCTCGATGCTGTGGCTTGATACCATGAATCCCAAGAACTTCCCCATGATTATCCAGAAGGTACATTTGATAGGATTCAGCTTCATCTTGTACTTTCGAAGGATATCGAAGGTCTTCTCAAGGTCAGCAATGTAATTTGATGAAGATCGACTTTTAACTAGCATATTATCTATATAGACCTTCATGTTGCGATCGATCTACTCCTTAAAAATTTTATTCACCAAACGTTAGTATGTTGCACCTGCATTTTTTAAGCCCAAAGGACATGATTCTGTAATAATAAAGACCACAGTCAATAATAAAAGCAGTCTTCTCCTCATCCTGTGGTGCCATCCAAATTTGATTATATCCAAAAAAAGCATCCATGAAGGTGAGGAGTTAATGGCTCAAAGTCGCATCCACCAATTGATCAATTCTGAACAGAGGGTAGCTATCTTTTGGATAGACTATATTTAAATCAGTGAAGTCTATGCACATCCTTCACTTGCTATTTGCTTTTTTAACTAGAACAATATTTGCATTCTAGTCCGGATAAAGCACTTCTCGAATGAATCTCGTCTTAAGGAGCTTATCGACCTCATCCATTATAGCCTTCTGCTACTCTGGTGCAAAACTACATTTTTCTATTTCACTAGCCATCGCTTAAGATCCACGCCCAGGTGGTGTTCCATGACTTCTGCATCAATCCTGGGCATGTCTGTAGGTGCCTAGGTGAAGACATCAGTATTTCTTTGCAAGAATATGACGAGCTATTTTCTAGCTTCTCCTTTCAGGTTCGAGCTGATCTTCATTGTATGTTCTTTATTTCCATCATTCAGGAGGATTTCTTTAAGATCGTCGATAGGTTCTCCTCTTTCTTCAGATAAATCATCACAAGCATCAAGCCCGTCCACCAGACAAGGGTCCACTTATTTTTCTCCTTATAAGGCAATACTATAGCAATGCCGAGCTAGTGCCTGATCTTCTCTAACCTCTTCGACTCCATGCTTTATTGAAAACTTTATTTTTAGATAATAAGTAGAAACCACGATCCGAAGTGCATTCAAATTAGATCGGCCAAGAATCGCATTATAGGTAGAAGGGACTTTGACTACCAAAAAATTAACTTATGTCTTAGATTGCTTTGGGTATCGACCAGCTACCACAGACAATGTTATTATTTCTTCCACCGACACTGCATCACCCATGAATCCTACTAGTAGAGAATTTATCGAATCCATCATATCATCAGATATGGATATTTTGGAGAAAGCATCATAAAATAAGACATCAGCAGAGCTTTCATTATCAATTAAAATACGGTATACATCATAATCAATAATATTTAAAGTAACTACAATTGTGTCATTGTGTGGAAGCTGAACTCCCTAGGCATCTTCTTTGGTGAAAGTGATAGATTTTTCAGTCTGCTGCCTCTTTGCTGGCTTTGCTGATCCGCTGGCCTCCCCTTGCTGATGTCCCCTAGCGATAGTATTAATGACTCCAAGAGGAAGCCGATATCCTTATGGCTCATCTCATGGATGATCTTCTCTCCTCTCCAACCGATGCCTGATGATCCGATCCAATTGGTGCCCGATGATCCGATCCAATCGATCTCTTCTAATCGGTGGCTTGATCTTATCCTGAAGCTGGATGCATTCTTCTATGTCATGATCATGGTCACGATGGTAGAGGCAGTACTTGTAAGGGTTACACTTGGCTAGATGAGTCTGCATCCTTTTTGATCCTGGCAATTGCTCCTTTATCTCCATCAGCACCTAAGTCTTTAAAGCATTCAAGAAAACATAATTATTGAATCTTTTGGAAGGTGAGTTTCATCAGATCCTCCGATCTGGACTTCCTTATTGACGAGCTCGAGGAGGACTTCGGGCTTGTCTGCATTTGGAAGGAGTTCATGGGTGTGGCCAAGCTTCACTTGACTTTCTTTTAGACGTGGGCTTGCTGGATTCATCCGCTTGTAGCTCTCTTGCGGCCTCATCATCCTTCAGTTTAAAATCCTCTTCTGCTCGGACATAACCTTTAGCACGAGCCAACATATCAATAAAATTCTTAGGATACTTTCTTTTTAGAAAGGATAGAAGATCATTTTTCTGAAGACTATCCTTTAGTGAGGTTATGGCTACAAACTGGTCCAAGTTTCATACCTCCAGCACAACAGTATTAAAGCGACTGACGTAAGCTTGGATAGACTTTTTCTCTTTTTGCTTTATGTTGATGAGAAAGTTCGAATCTCATCTTGGACGTCGGCTGCTTATGAAATAAGCTGCAAATTGATGGCTCATTTGATCAAAAAAGAAGATCGTACCTGATTTAAGACTCAAATACCAGTTTCTCGCTGCTTCCTTCAAGATAGATAGGAAAGCTTACCACAGGATGACGTCCGACGTGCCATGGAGTAGCATCATTATCTGAAAGACTTCAAGATGGTCGACTGAATCAGAAGTTCGATCGTAGGTTTCGAATTGAGAGAACTTGAAGTTCGATGGAACAGATTTTGCACAATTTTGATAGAGAAGGAGGGATCGGTGTAGATATCGTCATGGTGGGTTGGAGCGGCAAGGCGAAGCTCCTCAATCCGTCAGTTTATGTCCTAAAGCTTTTGATCGAGAGTATCATCTCGATCATGGATCTCGGAGGGCTGCCGGTTGTAGATGAAAAAAGTCTCCTCCGAAGAAAAATCATGATCAGAATATAGACTTCCTGCTCTCTGCTTCTCCTTCCAGGGGCGATGGGTCTACTGACCCAAGTTGCCCTTCTTAGTGCCGATTTCTAAGGCTCTGGCTCAAAATTTTTTGGCCAGATTGCCATCGGAGGCTGCTGTATGGTCTGCACTATTTCAATGAGATTTTGAACTTGCTGCATCAACAGGTTGAACTACTCTGGATCTACTATAGCCATCGACGGAGGAGATTGGAGAGTGGATAATGGAGTCAAAATGGATGGATCTGGCTCGGATTTAGCAGTAGAAGTGGTAGACTACTGGGTGGTTGTCTTCTTTGGGGGCATCTCTGGAGTAAGAGGAGATTAAATAGAAGTGAATTTAAGAAACTAAAAGAGAAAAGAAAGCAGGTATGATCAACTGGGCACTCCTTTTAGAATAAGAGCTCAAAGATCCTTCCTCTAGCACTAATCCTATTGGTGCGAAAATTTATGAGGATGTCGAAAGTGGCTGGAGTTGAGAAGGTGAGGTCACCGACAGGACCTATAAAATAAAGTCTAAATCAGAGATGGGTGGCTCTAGCAGGATCCTCCAATACTCAAGTTAATTCTTCAGTCAACTAGAATAGAATGCTCAGGATATAAAGAAGTATAGTAACGGGAAGGAGAAGAGAGCTTGAAGAAAATGTATCTGGAGGGTCTCTTTTATAGATGGAGTATGTAACAAAATAATAGTGATAGCCATAACCATCTAATAGTGGACCGCTCAGATCATGTGGAGTTTGATATGGAGGATGAGTTATCATTTGTCATGACTTGTAGGCGGTGTAGATCTCCTTATTGAAGTTCGGATGTAGGTTGGAGACTTTGGTGTCCATAGTGAACTTAGGATCAATTGGGGTCTATTGGGAGTAATGTCTAATTACTTTAAGAGGTTCGAAAGCTTCTTGAGTTGCACACAAGTGGGTGCCTCCCTAAGCTAAGATCTGAGACTTCCATGCTCCCTCCTTTGTGTAGTGGTTGTTGTGTATCAGCAACTTGATGAGGTTTCCCTGGGTGGCTCCTGTCGATAGGCATGGTCGGGATTAAGTAGGTCTGCGACTAGAGTGTGAATGGAGGAGTTTGTCCGAAAGAAGTGCGACTAGAGGAGTTCGTCCGAAAGGAATATGACTGGAGCAGTTCGAAAGACAAGGTTAGTATAACAGTAGTTTTTCTTTACTGTTCAAGATCATGTCGCCAGACTTCTATGTGCTTTAGGGAGGCTCTGCAGTACGAACTCGTCGCTGAAGAAATCAATAAATCTTAATAAAAAGAAGGTCAGCAATCAAGAACTTTGGCCAAGAACTTCGATGGGGATCATTTTACCCCCAATAGCCGACTATTCTACTTTCTCATCTTTAGACCGACTAAGATCATGACGGTTGGTCCTTTCCCATCTACATATCGAATAAATCACTGAAATCTAGTCCAACTCAAATTGATGACTTCTAATCGGCATTCAACCGATTGAATTTGGGAAAACTCCACCGACTAGTTCTGATGGATTTTTGCCAACTAAGTATTACAAGCCTGATCAAGTCGGTGTTTAACCAACTTGTTCCAACTTCCTGGAAATACTTGGCATCTAGCAGACTGCATCCCATAATGTTTGGTATTTGATCAACAATTTACTCAGAACCTTGCCAACTATCAGAATCAATGATGGTTATTCGACAAGGATATTAACTATCCATAAACATGGCTCATAATATTTGCCCACATGCAGCCCATTATTCAGCCTTTAAAGATAGTCAATGAAATAACCGCCCACTAATTGCCATAATTCCAATGTTCCGAATATTTAGGGATGAAAGTTACACAATAATGGCTTTTCTTTATCCTATAAATATCGATAAGCTAAGGAGGACCTGGTTAGCTTTTCATATCATAAGCTTTCGCTCTTGTCTTTGGCTTTCTTAAGCTATTCTTTTTCTCCAGCTGACTTAATTATCGAAGGGTTCCCCATTGGACAACTTTTAGCAAGAGGACCTTCTCTTTGCAAGTTCCCTATCGTCCACCGTACAAGCATAGTACTTGGCTCCTGGCCAACTAATCCATCAGAGGAAGGCCACAATAGAATGTAATGCTCCAAATTTATGGATTGAAGGAGATTCTGCTAATATTCCAAATTTATAGATTGAAGGAGATTCTGCTACAATTATCCATTGGCTTGCTCATCCATAGATTTCAGATCGCCCACACATTCCTCTTCTTAAAGATTTGTAGCAATGGAAGAATTTTGTTTCATTTTGTACCATTTCCCATACTTATCAAGAAGCAAATCTAGTAGCAAATTATCTAGCTTCTGAAGGAAAATCATGATTTTTGGGGGTCAGGTTCGTTCAGATCTGATTGGATCGAGAGGCATATTTCAAAAATTTTCACTTAGATCTTAATCAAATCTGATATTTTTCAAATCTGATTTTATGATTTAATAATCAAAAAAATTAAATTAAATCTAATCTAAATTAATTTTATCATGATTCTGGGTAATCTGATTATCCGTTGATGATCGTGTTGAAGCCCTGAGGTTCTGGATCTAGCCATGCAAGCGTTTGATCTCTACCGGTATCCACTCAGACTGGATCTAGAGATCTTCTTTTTTTCTTTTTTTCTTCAAAAATTAGATCTAGATTTGATTTAGAAAATCTTCAAAACTCCTTTCGAAGATCTACTGTCGTGTCTGCAGCAGTGCTGCCTTCTTCCTTTCTCATCAGCTTTTTCTTGCTTGAATCGTACTAATCTGAAGGCCCAACTTTCTTAGACATGGAGAGGAGAGAGAGAATCAAAAAGATGGCATGGAGGAGGAAGAGGGATAGTCTTGGGACATGGCTAGGAGAGAAGTCTATGAAAAGTGGGCGCAGACAGGTCTTTATATAGACCCTGCTGCGCCATGCAGTGCCACATCACCCCAGCCAATCACGTTGCTTCGTTTAATCAGATCTAAATCTAATTGATGGGATGACATCACCTGATCTAATTAGATGAGAGACCCACATATTCATCCTAAGGTGGCACCTAAGACTGCTCAAAGTCTATAGATGAGGGTTACCTAGTTTGAATCCAAGAAGCAACCTAGAGTCCCATCCGTATGGAACTCCAGGCATCCCTATCCATGGGCGCATGCCATCCTAGGCGTGTGTCCCCTCCTTTCTAATTTTTAAGGAGGGGACAAGCCCCTATCTTCTCTCCAATAAGTGCATGACACATGGGCAGATGTCCAAGGGTCAAAGATCAATGTTTGACCAAAGTCAAAGGACAAGAATTAGTAGATGACGAAAAATGGTAGATTGTCTTAAATTTATCTCATAAATTAAGACAATCCTTTTTCTAATCTAGACAAGCTTCAGTCAGATAAGGTAAAGATATCTAAGTGAGCACAAACTCATTTGGCTCAATCGAGACAACTTTTAATAATAGAAAAAGGAGAATGTTAGGCTCAATCGTGTGCTAGCACGATTTTCTTGAACCTAATTGAATCTAATTCAAATCAATTGAACTAGGTTAGTCTAATTGATGATATCCAGATCCAAATCCTTATTTGTGTAATCTAGTTAGATTTAGTTCTGTATGGTAATGGGATATATCATGATCTTCATCATCGACATCATCGAAACTCCTTTCGATGGATCAGAACTCTTCTGATTCAAACAACTAGAATGATCGATCATCTAGATCATTCTAATTGCTCCCAAAATCCACCAGTGATACCTAGCAGTATATGGTGGCAATCCATCAAAACTGAAAATGAACCTCTCGGTGCAGCTACTTGTGTGATTAAGTTCTTCTATCTTGAGCTTCGATCAGATTAGGGTTAAGGTGAACTCATCAAATCCTAATTTCTATCATATGATTTAATCATGATTCAAGTCCGATGTGAAAACCTTAATAGAAACTCTTTCTATTATTTCACTCTCTGCCATGGCCATGGGCTTATGAACTTGATTCTCATGATCATCATAGGGCTGCTCCTCATCCACCGAGGTAGATAGATTCTATCTTGGTGCAATCCAATTCCTATAATGAACATGCTATAGTCAACATACACCTCAGAGTTCTGAATGGATAAGAAACCGATGCATGGTATAGTCAAACTATAACACCCTCAAGATAAACTATCGATGCACCTTAGGTTAAAGAACCAAACACACCACTACAACTTTGAGTCAGTCATCGACGAGAAGGTAGACTTTCTTATGACTACTCAAGGTGGTCACGCTCAGTGCCCTCTTCTCTAATGAGTACCTATACTCTCACTCTGATATCTCTACACCGTAGACTCAAGACTCATATACTATAAAGAAGCGATTGTACACTAATTTTTTGGATCAATCACCATTCTTATGATGATCCTACGGTCAGGAGCATTTTATGAGTTAATAATGAAAATTCTTATCTTAAATTTTCAACTCTTGAAAATAAGAATTATCATTACCATTAACTCAAAGGATGTATCACAGACACTAAATACACATATGTGATAGAAAATAATTTATTTTATTATTTATAGTCAAAATTATAATTTTGCCCCTAGAAGTGTATTACAAGTGTCAACCAATTCTGGCTTCTAAGACACACATATCTAACAAACTTTCACTTGACCTAAAGTCAATTGGTTACAAATCTAAGTTCCATCTTCTTAAGGTGGGCTTCGATCTTCTACTGGCCCAACGATTTTGTAAGCGGATCCGTCGCATTGTCTGCAGAGTCGACTCTCTTGACCTTGACGTAACCCTTCTCGAGATAATCATGGATGAGGTGGTATCGTCGCTCGATGTACTTGGATTTTTGGTGAGATCTCGGCTCCTTAGCAAGGGCTATGCGCTATTATTGTTGCAGTACAGAGAAATGACATCTGATGGCATCACTCCAATCTTTGTGGCAAACTTTTTGTACCAAAATGCCTCTTTTGCAGCTTTTGACACAGCGATATATTCTACTTCCATGGTGGAATCTGCTATCACTGTCTGCTTGAAACTTTTTCAACTGACAGCTCCACTAATTGCACAAAAATAAACTTCCAAATATCGATTTTCGATCATCTACATTGGACATAAAATCCGAGTCCATATATCCCTGGATTTAGAGTTCTCCATTGCCAAAGACTAACAATATATCCTTAGTTCTTCTCAAGTACTTAAGGATACATTTCACAGAAGTCCAATGTTCTTCACCTAGATTCGACTGATATCTGCTCGTGACACTCATGTCATGGGCTATATCAGGTCATGTGCATAACATGGCATACATGAGGCTCCCTATTGCTGAAGCATAAGGGATCTTACTCATACGTTCTATTTTCTTAGGTGTGCTAGATACATCTTCTTGAAAAGATGAATGCCATGCCTGAAGGGTACTAAACCCCTCTTAAAGTTTTTCATACAAACCTCTTTAGTACTTCCTCTATGTATATCTTCTGTGAAAGTCCTAGCATCCTATTCGGTCTATCTCTATAGACCTTAATTCTCAGAATAAAGGATGCTTCTCCTAGATTTTTTATGGAGAATTTTTTAGATAACCACATTTTAACTGTGGTCAACATGGGAATGTCATTCTCAATAAGGAGGATGTCATCCACGTATAATATAAGGAAGACAACAGCGCTTCCACTGATCTTTTTGAAGACACATGGCTCCTCCTCATTTTTAATGAAACCAAATATTTTGATCATATTATTAAAATGAGTATTCCAGCTCCAAGATGCTTGCTTAAGTCCATATATGGACCTTTGCAACTTGCATACCTTATGATCATCATTACTGGATGTGAAATCTAGTGGCTGTTCTATATAAATATTTTTCTTAAGATATCCATTTAAGAATACCATTTTCACGTCCATTTACTATATTTCATAATCGAAATAGGCTGCAACAGCAAGCAATGTGCGGATGAATTTTAGCATAGCAACTGGCAAAAAGGTATCCTAATAGTCAATGCCTTCACATTGACTATAACCTTTTGTCACTAATCTAGTCTTGAATGTCTCCATATTTCCATCTATATCAATCTTTTTCTTATAGATCCATTTACATCCAATAGGTACTATACCTTCTGGAGGATCTACCAAGATCCAGACTTGGTTTGAGTGCATCGAGTCAATTTCTGACTTCATTGCCTCTAACCATTTCTCAGAGTCGATATCTGATATCGTCTCGTTATAGGTTTTGGGATCATCACCATGAACCCCATTACCTACGAGAAAAATTTTCTCTACATCCTCTGAAATAGTACCTAAGTACCTCTCAGAGGGATGGAAAATCCTTTCCGATCTATGAGGTGGAGGAGGTAGTGTATTGATTGGCTTAACCTAATTTGATTTCATTTGGTCCTTAGCTCGTTACTCTTGTGAGACTTTCTCTTCAAGCTTAATCTGCTTTCCAATACTGCCATCTTGAATAAACTATTTTTCAAAAAAAATGGTATGTCAACTCACAATCACATTGTGATCTCCTAGAATGTAGAAATAATATCCTAATGACTCTTTAGGATATCCTATGAATCGAGCTCTAAAGGATCTAAAGTTTAACTTATCCGCTTGTTGTCTTTTTACATGAGCCGAACAATTCTAAATTTTGAGATGACTTAGACTTGGTTTCTTATCATGCCATATCTCATACAGTATGGTAGGAATAATTTTAAAAGGAATCCTATTCAGTAAGTATATTGCAGTTAACAAATAGTATCCCCAAAGAAAATCAGGAAGGTCAGTGAAGCTCATCATGGATCGGACCATATCTAATAGGGTCCGGTTCCTTCATTCTGAAACTCCATTGAGTTAAGGTATTTCTGGTGGAGTCCATTGAGAGACTATGCCATTTTTCTTGAAATAGTCCAAAAATTTTTGATTAAGGTATTCACCTCCTCGATCTGATCGAAGAACCTTAATGGATTTTTCAGTTTGCTTTTCTACTTCATGTCTGAACTCCTTGAACTTTTCAAAGGCTTCAGACTTGTGTTTCATAAGATACACATATCCATACCTAGATAAATCATTGATAAAGGTTATGAAGTAGACTAAGTTGCCTCTAGCCGGCACATCAAATGGACCGCACACATCAGTATGTACTAGGATAAGAAGATCCGTGGCCCTTTTTTCATGTCCTACAAAAGAAAGCTTAGTCATTTTGCCATGAAGATAGAATTCACAAATTGGATATGACTCAAAAGTCAACGGACTCAATAGCTTGGTTTTCTCTAATTTGTTAACCCTATCTTCTACTATAGGACCTAATCTTAGGTGCCATAGATATCTATCATTAGGACTATCCCTAGGATATTTTGATTTTATGGCATTCACATTTTGCTGAAAATTAAAAATAGATACATCAACATATAACTGATAAAGATCGTTAATAAAAAAATCATTTATAATTTTATTTCTTTCATAAAGAATGTTACAATAGTCCTTAAGAAAACTAATTATATAGTCTTCTAATGCAAGACAAGAAACAGAAATTAAATTTCTGCTTGCTGCAGGCACATAATAACAGTCTTTTAATACTAAGTCTAAACCAGATGGTAGTCGAAGAGGATATATTTTCATGGCCACGGCAGCAACTCTTGCTCTATTTTCGATGCGCAAGATCATCTCACCATCCCTCAGCCTCTTGCTATCCTCAAGAACCTGCATAGAAGTACACAAGTAAGCACTAGAATCAGAGTCAAGCATCCAATTAGATGTAGAAGAAACCATAATGTTAGACTCAATAATGAGCATACCTCCAGAAGGATCTGCCTCCTTCTTCTCTTTAGGGTGGCCAGGTAAGTAGGGCAGTTTCGCTTTCAGTGATCGTCATTGTTGCAATGAAAATACTTTTCTTTGTCCGCGGCCTTCTTCTTTAGCTTTGTCTTTTTCTTCTTTCCTCCTTCCATCTTCTGCTTTTTCACAGACTTCTTCTTCTTTTCAAAAAACTTTCTTTTGGAAGAAGTTCATTCCATAGCAAGTACTGAGCCTTTAGAACCTTTCATGGAAAGCTCAATGGTAACCAGCATGTTCATAAGTTCGGCCAAGAAATTTTGAAGTTTATGTATATGATAGTTCATGATGAACTGCCCATACGCATCAGTCAAGGATTGCAGAATTATATCATTCTACAGATCCAAGTCTAACCTCACTCTGAGCTTCTCAAGCTTTTCCATGTCCTTGATCATCATCAGATAATGATCTTGGATTGACTGCCCATCATGCATCTTAGCCTTGAACAATCATTTAGTGACTTGATACTTGGCTGCGCGACTCTATTCACCAAACATCTCCTATAGGTGACCCAATATTTGGCGAGCAATCCTGATATCTTCATGTTGGCGCTGAAGTTCATCAGACATCGAGTCCAATATGTAGTATCTAGTCTTATTATATCATCTATCCACTTATCCAGAGATGCTCTTTACTCAGTGGATGGACGAGCTGGTAAGGTGGAAGGGTCCTGATCCAATACATGAGTTAACTTCTTGAAATCCAAAATGATTTTGAAGTTTCAGAGCCAATCCTTATAATTTGGTCCGATCAGTCTATGGATGTCTAGGATTTGTGCTAGTGGGTTGGATGTAGATATTTTTCTATAGAAAGTCAAAGTTTCTAGTCAGATACTGTAATTAAGACTTAACCAATTTATTTAGAGATTTTATTTTTAAACAAATAAGCTTCCACTATTTTCTTGAATTCCTACACTTCTTCTGTAGAGATGCAAAAATCTTCACGATTACTGATTTCTAGTGAATGGTGCAGTCCCACCGACTTACTCATCACCTCACCTAACAGTTATTGGTGATGAGTTAGCCAATGAGTAAATAACTCTTGTTCAATGATTCTCTAATCATGATGCACCCAATCTTGGTTTCTAATTCATGAATCTCATCATGTCCGAAATATTGATCCACTTCTTAGTTAAGTCAGCCCACCATTTACACAGATTAGATTTTTAATTGAGTCTCTCACCGTATCCAAAATATTGAGCCCAATCCATCCTCCAGCCTGTATTATCCAATGCCTAATAGAGATGGTTGCATCTTTCCGGTGCAACTAAGCCACTGTAACCAGTTGAGAATAATCAATCCCGGAAAGGGCCCGCACATCTACAATAGTGGAAGACCTTAGACTTAATCTTTTTTTAGGAAGATTTGATTTAATCTCATTAAACTAGACTTGACCTAGTCATAACCATTATGACTAATATAGTGGCATGGGTTAGCTCGGATTATTGACCACCTCAGATCAGAATTGAGTCAATAAATATGGTCAGATAAGTGAGACCGGTGGAAGGGATATGCCATTAACTCGATAAGAACACATTCGAGTCGAGTAGCTCCCAATTAAAAACTAGTCGATCGTATCTACCAAACTTATCTTAGACATCAAATTGTTGAGCTAGAATCAATCGGATTAGCCTACAATCCAGATTCTAACCATGGAGTCTAATTAGGTCTTAGCTTGATCGATCACTCACATGACTCGATCTTGACCCAGACTTAATCCTATTAAACTGATCAATTTAAGCATTGTTGATCCCATCTAACCAACTCTTGATTCGGTTTGATCAACCGCTAGACCTAATTGAGCTATCCAAGTTTGAACTCAATTTTATGAACATGTCTTAGATCTAAAAATTCTCAATTTTAGACCTAATATGTTTCATAATCTTAATTCTTTATTAAGTTTAGGATTCAAAAATAAAATATGCAAATAAGATCCTAGGGTTTCAGGATCTAGAATTTTGTAAAAAGTAAATTTTCAATTTCTGATTAAGGACGAATGCGCAGCACCCCTACACATCATAAGAACACCCCATCGAATGGGAGGAGAGGATCTTTAAGTCCTACTTTGTTCTTATGATCGGACGGTAAGGGGAACACCTTAATCAGAAATACAACTAATCTACAAAAACTAATTATCTAAGCATATATCTCATATAAGAAAATTGATCTAATTAAAACATGTTTTGCATACATCTCATATATCATACATACATGTTTTTCAGATCTAAATTATCTCATAATCATCTAAAAAATTAAATTTAAATTTGATCTTATCAAATAAAATTTAATCTAGACCCTATTGTAGAACTATTCTACCACTAGTCTAAACTTGCAACTATCATATCTCATATGAATAAATTAAATTAAATTTATTTTTTATTTTTAAATCTGATTATAATATTTATAAGATTAAAAAATAGTAAATAAATAAATCTAAAAATTATATCTAATCAAATAAAAATTATGATTATACTAAACTATACACAGAACAATTCTATTCCTAGTCTAGTTATGTATCTCATACATATTAGATATAGATTAATTAATTTTAATTTTTTAATTTTCTAATTTTAGATCTAATCATATCTTATGTAATATCTGAAATTATAAATTTATTAGATTAAATTAGATATAAATAAATTTTATAAAAATCTGGCTCTGATACCAGTTGAAGAAAAATCTTAATTTTTCGGGGCCAGGTTCGTTCAGATCTGATTGGATCGAGAAGCATATTTCAAAAATTTTCTCTTAGATCCTAATCAGATCTGACATTTTTTAGATCTAATTTTATAATTTAATAATTAAGAAAATTAAATTAAATTTAATCTAAATTAATTTTATCTTGATTCTGGGTAATCTGATTATCCATTGATGATCGTACTGAAGCCCTGAGGTTCTAGATCTAACCACGCAAGCACCTGACTTCTACCGATATCCACTCAGGCTGAATCTGGAGATCTTCTTATTTTCTTTTTTTTCTCCAAAAATTAGATCTGGATCTAATTTGGAGGATCTTCGAAACTTCTTTCGAAGATCTGCTATCATCTCTACAGCAGTGCTGCCTTCTTCCTTTCTCGTCAGTCTTTTTTTTCTTGAATCGCACTAATCTAAAGGCCCAACTTTCTTAGACATGAAGAGGAGAGAGAAGATCATAAAGGTGGCATGGAGGAGGGAGAGGAGCAGCCTTGGGGCATGGTTAGGAGAGAAGTCTATGAAAAGTGGGCGCAGACAGGTCTTTATATAGACTCTGCTGCATCATGCAGTGCCACATCATCCCGGTCAATTACGTTGCTTCGTTTAATTAGATCTAAATCTGATTGGTGGGATGACATCATCTGATCCAATCAGATAAGAGACTCAGATTTATTCTAAGATGGCGCCTAAGACTGGTCAAAGTCTATAGGTGAGGATTATCTAGTTTGAATCCAAGAAATAACTTGGAGTCCCATCCGTATGGAACTTCAAGCATCCCTATCCATGGATGCACGCCATCCTAGGCATGCACCCCTTCCTTTCTAATTTTTAGGGAGGGGACAAGCCCCTATCTGCTCTCTAATAAGTGCATGACACATGGGCAGATGTCTAAGGGTCAAAGGTCAACGTTTGACCAAAGTCAAAGAATAAGAATTAGCAGGTGACAAAAAATGGCAGGTGTTGTTTTAAATTTATCTCATAAATTAAGATAACTTTTTTTCTGACCTGGACAAGCTCCAGTCAAACCAGGTAAAGGTACCTGAGTGAGTACAAACTCATTTGGCTCAGTCGAGATAACTTTTAATGATAGAAAAAGGAGAATGTTAGGCTCAATCGTGTGCTAGCACGATTTCCTTGAACCTAATTGAATTTAATTCAAATCAATTGAACTAGGTTGGTCTAATTGATGATATCCAGATTCAAACCCTTATTTGTGTGATCCAGTTAGGTTCAGTTCTGTATGGTAATGGGATATATCATGATCTCCATCATCGATATCATCGAAACTTCTTTCGATGGATCAAAACTCTTCTAATTCAGACAACTAGAATGATTGATCATCTAAATCATTCTAATTGCTCCCAAAATCCACCAGTGACACCTAGCAGTATATGGTGGCAACCCATCAAAACTAAAAATGAACCTCTCGGTGCAGCTACTTGTGTGATTAAGTTCTTCTATCTTGAGCTCCAATCAAATTAGGGTTAAGGTGAACTCGTCAAACCCTAATTTCCATCATATGATTTAATCATTTGATTCAAATCCGATGTGAGGATCTTAATAGAAACTCTTTCTATTACTTCACTCTCTACCATGGCCATGGGCTTATGGACTTGATTCTCATGATCATCATAGGGCTGCTCCTCATCCATCGAGGTAGATAGATTCCATCTTGGTGCAATCTAATTCCTACAATAAACATGCTATAGCCAACATACACCTCAGAATTTCAAATGGCTAGGAGATCGAATCATGGTGTAGTCAAACTATAACACCCTCAAGGTGAACTACCGATGCACCTCAGATCAAAGAACCAGACACACCACTATAGCTTCGAGTCAGTCATCGACGAGAAGGTAGACTTCCTTATGACTACTCAAGATGGTCACGCTCAGTGCCCTCGTTCTCTAACGAGTACATGTACTCTCGCTTTAGTATTTCTACACCATAGACTCAAGACTCATCTACTATAAAGAAGCGATTATACACTAACCTTCTGGATCAATCACTATCCTCATAATGATCCTACGGTCAGGAGCATTTTATGAGTTAATAATGAAAATTCTTGTCTTAAATTTTTAACTCTTGAAAATAAGAATTATCATTACCATTAACTCAAAGGATGTATCACAGACACTAAATATACATATGTGATAGAAAATAACCCATTTTATTATTTATAGTCAAAATTATAATTTTGCCCCTAGAAGTGTATTACAAGTGTTAGCCAATTCTGACTTCTAGGGCATACATATCTAACAGCTTCTAGAGTAATCTTAGGAGATTTTAAATGGACTTCTTTGATGGATATTGATGCCTAATATTTCAACCTTTCCAACCTATTGGTTGTGGAATTAAATTTCATAGATCTTCCTGTGTCTATATCTATGAATGTTGTCATGTCTATTCTGATTTTGGTGCTGCTCTTGGTATTCTGGATTATATGGCATGGTATCCTACATATATGGTGTTCTTGCTATGGCAATTATGTTTCTTCTCTTGTAGCTATGCAGGATTTGCCAGCCAACTTCAGATTTTAGGTTATTTGGGTGCTCTGCCTGTTTTCTAATGTAATGTTTCTTCTAACCATTCAAAAGCAAGCATTGTAGTTTGTGAGTACTGTAGACAGTTTCCTTCAAATTTATTATCTTGCTAGTCGTGGGATGGTATTTTATACTACTACGGCAATATGGTTGAAGGGATCTATATATCATTTTCACTGCTATTTGGACCTTGGCTTATTGTTTTGGTATGACGTTGATAGAGATTTGCTTTCTTTGTTCCTGCTACCATATGATATTTGACATCCTGCTAGTTCAAATATCCTCTACAATCTCAACTCTACTCATCGTAGTTTACAACTTCCTTCATGGTGGCCTTCCCTGGATGCTTTTGCTTTCTTTCACAATGGTTGTTCATTCTCATATGCTCATCCTTTTTTATATAGTTCTTCTAACCCACCTCTGGGAAATGGGTGGTTGTTCTCATTTTGGCCCAATTATAAATGGTTTGGTCTCCCTATCATCTTTTTGGGTTCTGCTTACCTGTTCATGTTTTCACCTTATCATGGGTGATCTCTGTTGTTGTTCTTTGGATATACTTTCTTTCTTACTTTAATAAAGTTATGATTATACCAATATATATATATATATATATATATATATATATATATATATATATATATATATATATATATATATATATATATATATATATATATATATATATATATATATATATATATATATATATATATTATGTTAATATACAACATACATAAGGAAGAAATTAAAAGAGAGAGTTTTCATAATATAAAAAAGAGGCATGAGGAACAATTTCCCCGATGGTTTAGAAGATGTGTAATTGGAATAATATATGTCAGTTTATCATATTATCTTATTCAATAAATCTATTGATCATTTTATCATTACTTTATAGGTTACTTAATTGAACCAATGAAAAAATGAGCTTGCTAGTGACTAATCGGCGCTTCTAGCTTATGGTCCAAATAATGAGTTTTTCACTATCATCTAATCCAAATTAAAGGCGCAAAATTCTGGTATATTGCTAGAAGGAGATGAATCAAAGCAGAAGTTTTAAAAACTATTTTGGTGTATTAATATATATCATTGACTTAGACCTTTTTTTTTTTTGAGGGGGGGGGGGGGAGGTGGTGTGGAATAGTATTATTTTATTTAAATATGATTGGTTTGATGTGTATCATGAAGGTAGATGGATTATGAGAGATAAATGTCTTGTATGACATGCCTCCTAATGAAGCTCAAAATGAGCCATGCTAAGAAAATGAGGTCATTGATAGTGAAGTTCCTTTTTTATCAATAGTAGAAAGTTTTTGTGCACTTCATGCGGTGTAATAATAGTGCACCACCCCATTCCATTGGACCACATAGCCATGCTTTCTAATGTGCATTAAATGAGGTCTTCCGCTTTTTGGTTTGATTTTCGAATGATGAAAATACCCCTCTCTTCTGAAAAAATTATGATATCAGGTGGTCTGTTATGATGTGTCGTGGTTTGTTGTGACATCTTAAAGGCATATTATGATTTTCTGAAAATTTTTCAATGTGCCCTTTCCTCCTTATGACTTCTTGTTTTCATGAAGTCATAATATGCTTTCAAGATGTCACAACAAGCCACGGGATGTCATAATAGACTGCAGAATATCATATTTTTTTCAAAACAAAAGAGTATTTTTATTATTCAAAAATTCAAATAAAAAAAAAGAACTACAAGCATTTAATGGGCATTGAAAATCGATGGTTATATTGTCTAATGGGATGGCGCAATGTATTACACGTCAAATTTATTGCACCATACGTGATGTACAAAGAATTACTCTTATCAATAGAGGATAACAATGATGTGCCATCTTTGAATAGGCTTAAGTTGGTGAGTCGCAATATCGAGACAACTCTTATATATTAACCGAGGCATAGTAATGGCAGAGAAGGAGGATATGGAGACTATGAAGATAAGGATATTGTTCCTATCATATAGATCCCATTGATTGAATGATAATTAATTTTTATAGTTTTATTTTTGTAAACATGGATGATAATAGAGCTTTACGGTTTTATTTTTGTAAAAAAATTATATAAATAATTTGACTATTGATGTGATGAAAGTTTAATTTTATATTTCATTGCATTAAAAAGTATGAAATATATATATAAATGAATTCTTTAATATTGTACATATATTGATTTTATTTTCATTCTTTTAGAATATTTTGATTATTATATTTCAATGTAATATGAAGCTAAAATGTTTTATTTTGGTTGTTCTTTTTGTGATTTTCCAAAATAAAACATTATACAAAGTAATTTGGGTAGCAAAGATACTTTATATAAATTATTGTCATAGAAAAACAATGGTTAGTATAACACAATAGAGCTCGACTATAGGATCCTCGCAGCCTACACCTCTACCCCAGAATGCACAATTGCAAATGGTTGCTACCCAAGTTGCTAAGTTATCTTAATCTACACAATCATTACCGTAACAAGCATCAAATGAAAGTTTTATGCATTTAGTAGGAAATTAATGAGGCTAGCCTTGATGAACAGTTAGGAGCTAATGTTGTTGTTTGTTCATTTTAATCTAAAATAACATTTTGCTATTAGAATTTAGATTTAAATGCAATATATTTTATGTAGTTTTGGGCATCTCCTACAAAAGAGGATGAGGCCCAACATGCGAAGTTGCACTTGACAATAAATAAGGTAAAGGAGAGCAATTGGACATCTATTTTCCTCAAGAATTAAATGAAATAGTATATGGTGATGATGCAAATCTTTTTAAAATAGAGGAATTGATATGTTTTAAGCAGTTTGCACCCCTTCAAGTACAAGATAGGGTGACATACCTAATGGGGATAAGCAAATCATATTGATGTGCATAAAGGTGAGAACATGAAATTTGTTTGTTATATTGGCATAAGTTTCTCTTTTATGATATTTTTTAAAATCTTGACTATCCCATGTGTTTTTTTTGGGCTTAACTAATGGTTAATTGTAATTATTATTTTGTATTTTCAAAAATGCTTTTATTTATTAGAAGATGTTCGTCCAGAAGTATTTAGTCACCTACAAGATCAATATATGCCACGGACATATAATTTACATAAAGCATTTAAGGTTAAAAAAGATCATCCAAATAATCTATCTGAGGTTGATTGATATGGTTGAGTGAAACTAAGGGCAACATAGAAGAGTTCAGATATTTTTTATAGAAGGCTATAGTGTCTTATGTTTTTCTTAACAAGTGTGATCTATTGTAATGCTTCAATTTAAGAAACGAGCATCTAACGTATATATGTTTTCTTATAATTCATATATTTTACTACTTTCAACAAATTCTATATGAACTAATATTTTCTAATGCTTCAATTCAGAAAATGACATCCAAAATGAAAAAATGCCAAGCAAGAGACCTGTTGCATCATAAGAATTAGGTCAGTAGCCCAAAATGCTTGGGATATGGTAGTGCTTTCTAATTATAAGTATAAAATTTTAGCTTTTTAGTGGCATCAAAAGTCATCACTAAAAGGTCTGAATATTACCACTAAAATCATTAATGCATGGTGCCATAATGGCTATTAATTAGTAAAATAATTATCATAGATCATACTATATATGGCGACTGAATACCATCACCATAAATTTTACTTTTTGTGATGATGCAATATGTCACTAATAGACTAACTTAATATTTTTCATCATTAAATATGAAATTAATTATGACAACTTATTATTACTACTAATACTCAATCGTAACTAGTAATAGTTTGTGTTGTCATTAAAGGAATTACCTTTTAGTGACGGTAAGTATCAATGTTACAACAAATAATTTATAATATTAATGGTAGTAGTCATCACCATAAAACTAAATTTAATTTTTTTTTCCACCTATGGATCTATAATAACCATCTCTATATGTATCCTTTATCATAAATGGAATATATTCTACCGACACACATAATAATCATATATGCAAGTTATAAAAGTTATATACATTCACATAATTACAAACTATTCATATAAAATCAAAATTTGCATTATCCAATAAAAATGTAGTTCCAAATTCATACATGTCCATCTTTAAATTATTTGCAATAAAAGTCTTCATCCAAATTCCAAGATATCCTATAAGCGTCAAACATAATATAAGCCAAGATCTATTTCCTTAATACATCAACTAGCATATAGCAATTGCTAAATAAGTAACCAGAAGAAGTGGCATCCATTTATCATCCAATGAAACTTAATCACACATCAGATCCCTACACAACCAAAAAAAAAAAGAAATATATCAATTAATTTAAAAAATTATATCATGAGTTACAAATTAATTTATCATGCAAGATTAAGATAAAATTATAAAAGAAAACTAATTAATGATGTTAATTATTATATTTACTTGGTTGGTAGAGGACTACAATGAGGATGAAATAGAATTTGGGTAAGAAGTTACGTCTTGAGTGAATCGCTCGAACAAAATAGAAAGTTGTTGAAATTTTGCTTCAAGATTGTTTTGAATTTGCTCTTGTTGTACTTTGGCTTCCTCATGTTCAGCTTTCATCTCTTTCCACCGAGCCTTAATTTCTCCTCTAAGCCTCTCTCTCTCTTAACTCTTGCTCTAATGTATTTGTACGATTCATAACAACCTCTTTTGAATTAGCACGAAGTATTTCTTTATCATGGGATCTCAATATATCTCCTTTTAATCTAACATCCCTTGTATAGTCTAACCTCTTCCCCAATACAATAGCAAAGTATTCGGCTAATGGTATAAATGCAGGAAAAATTTTCTCTTGATGTATTTTATTAGTTCTTTAAGTTGGTTCTACATATTAATATCTAACAATTTACAGAAAGATAAAAAAAACTTCTAGATTAATTAAAAAGAGTTTAAAAAAATTATATTGTCAAATACAAATCAAAATTAGAGATATTTCAATCAATTATTCTCCTTTTGTTTTTGCAAAAAAAAAAGAAAGATACTAATATTTCTTCAACCTTTTGACGTAGACTAACTCCCATTAGATTGATGCCTAGTTGACTCTTGTACTTTTATAGCATCAAGCAATTTCACAGTGTTAGGATCTCTCTATTGAGAAATTTAAAAAAATTAAAAATAATTTAACTCGGACCTTAAGATAGATGAAAAGGAAGAATTTTACTGCATGACAATGGACTAACTAGTTATAAAGCATTACCGTATCCCAAGGATTTTGAGCTAATTGATGTAGTTCCAATAATGCAACCAATCTCTTGCATAGCATGATTTTTAGCATCTTGGATGCTCATTTTCTAAATTAAAGTATTACAAAATATTAGTTCATATAGAAATTGTTCAAAAACCTAAGATATATGAATTATAAGAAGCACATATATTTTGCATGCTTATTTTCTGTATTGAAATATTATGATGGATTATATTTGTAAACAAAATGACATAACACTGTAGGCTTCTATAAACAGTACACGAAACTTTTTTTTGTATTCCATTTATTTTCACTTGACCAATACTAATCAGTCTTAGATATGTTATTTGGATGATCTTTCTTAGCCTTAAATACTTTATGTAAATTATATGTCCATGTGCTATATTGATGTTATAGTTGACTTAAGACATTAATTTGGACCAACATCTTTTGATAAATTAAAGTACTTTTTTTAAAATAAAAAATTGATAATGGTACTTAACCATTAATTAAGCCATAAAGCAATACAGTGGATACTAAACAATTTAAAAAATATATGCATCATGAAGAGAAACTTATATCAACGCAACAAACAAATTAAACGCTCTCACTTTCATATACATCCATATTATCTACTTATCAACATTAGATATGTTACTGATAAGTATCATAAATTTATCAATAAAAATATTAATTTATTAATTAATTTATATTATTTTTTTAAAATTAATAATTGATTTATATATAATTTTTAAAAAATTCATATTTTATTAATTAAAAAAATAATTAAAAAATAATAAAAATTAAAAAATAAAATTTTATAATTAATGGAAAGAGCTCATTTTTCTGATCATAACGAAATAAATTTGAAGCAAAATAAAGCTAAAACGAAGAAGATATGAATTTCTAAAGAAATAAAATAAATAAAAATTAAATAAAAAAAGAAAACGATTCAGTCGGCTCCACAAGCTAAGTCGTCAAAGCCGACTCAGCTATAAAAGCCATCAGCCGGTCCATGATCTAAGCGTGGACCGCCAGCTCAGCAGAAAATGGTGAATCACAATGCGACACGTGGAGAACCTAGACCTTAAAGGGTCCATAGAAATCCATCATGGCTCATAGGGTATTTTGGACTTTTCACTCGGCAATAGGAGGTGCTGATTGGTTGCGGTGTACAGTGCGGTCGATCCACGTGGTCCATGGGAACAGTAATTGCGCGATCGGACGGCTGCGGTTGATTGCGGTCAAGATCGGATGGTGGTGGTTATTTCCGAGTTTGATTTAAATTCTATCAACGATCTAATGCGATCCAATGGCCAAAAAATCAACTGATGAAGATCCAATAGTTCAGAATGCTCTCGGCGGTGATCAGGACTCCCAACACGCGATCAGCGGCCAGATTTCCTCCATCAACGTGCGATCGAACGGTCAGAATTTAATCCGACCTGATTTGGGTTGATACACATCCGATTTTGATGATTTTTGGATCGTTAGATTCCTATTGACAGCCAGATTTCATCCAGAGCAGCAGAATTCATTCAAGACTCCTTTTAATCTAATTTTTACTCAAATTTCTTCATATTTTGATGATCAAAGAGCTTCTTAGTTTCACATTGCCCAGAAGAAAACTCTCCAGCTCTCTTAACTCTATAAAAAGGACCCCAGGCCTCTAGAAATTAACATCTTCGATCAAGGTGAAGCTTTAGTATATGGTGAAGCCAAGCTATGGGTTAATAGCTGCTTCGAAGCAACGGATGCCAAGAAGAAGAGCTAGGCTTCTACACCATCTTTCCATCAATACCGATCCAAGATCAAAGATCAGCCTATTTTATTTTTTTTTATTTTATATATTTAAATTATGAATTTTTTAATGCAATATTTATTTTTATGCTCTTTAATTTCATACTCTTTATTTTTATTATAATTTAATTTTTATATTTTAATTATTATTTTTTATTTTATTGCAAGTAGATGCTAAGATCTAACTAGTAGATTTTAGTACCAAATTTAAATTCTTGCACCTTTTAATTTTTATTTTTTTTATTTTCCGACTTTACTTTTGATCCCAAAACTCTTTTCTTTTCTTTTTCTTTTGTAAAATCAAAGATTTCAAATCTAAAAATACTACCTTCTCTCTTGATTTGATCTGACTCACTTCTATCTATAAATTTTTAATTATTTTAATAAGTCAGATTAAACTGATAAACATGATGTCTTAACGACAATATCGTATTTCTATCAGTTACCCCATTTTTGCACTTAAAGGGGTGCAAACCATCTAATATACATATCAATCCCTTTGGAAAAGATTTGTGTCGTCACCATATACTTTTCTATTTAATTATTTAGGAAAATGGATATCCAATCACCATCCTTTAGCCTTTTTCTTGTCAATAGCAATGTTACATGTTAAGCCTCATCTTATTTTCTTGGGAGTACTAGAACTATACAAAAATATAGTAAGAAAAATATATTGGATTTAAATCTGAATTCTAATACCTAAATCTATTTCAGATCAAAATGCATAACCTGCAACATTAGCCTCTGGTTGTTCATCAAGATTAATATCATTCCTAAAATGCAGAACACTTCCATTTGATGTTTGTTACAGTAATGATTGAGTTGATTAAGATGACTCACCAACTTTGGTAGCAACTATATGTTGTTATGCATCCTAGGATGAAGGTGCAGATTGTGAGGACCCAACAGTCAAGCTCCATGATATTATCCTAACCATTTATATCCTATGACAACAATTTCCATAAAGTATTTCACCTATCAAAATATGTTTTGTATAATATTTCATTTTAGAAAGCACAAAAAGAACAACAAAAATAAAATATTTTATCTTTATATTGCATTGAAATATAATAATCAAAATATTCTAGAAGAACAAAAATAAAAATAAAATCAAGACATATAGATAGTATTAAAGGTATTTAATATTTAATAACTCCACAATAAATGACAACTTGGAGAAACTTTCACAATCGAGGTATAGTTGTTGCTTTGCTTTCTTTAATAATTTATAAAATTTATCAGCTTCCTCATTTGGATTTTCTGGACCAAATGTAGCAAATCTCTTTTCATCTCTTGACCAATTTATTTTTGTGAAATCAATTTCACTAGCACATCCAATATCATACAAGATATCATGCATACTGACATTATGATCCCCAAACTCATCATTATTTTCACAAGCAACTTCAAATAATCTCTCAATGATGATACCACTTCTAATAATCTCTTTTTATCCCCTTCAAGATGAAGTGTTTGTAAACTTCTTGCCAAATATAAAAGAAAATGTTATTGCATCTTTTACAAGGTAGTGGATCCCCATTCTAATATTGAGCTTGCTAAATGCAAAATCAATAAATCCCCAAACTCCTTGCACATATTGTGGATCTCATCCATCATAAATGTCCATCCAACTTTTATCTATTGACATATCTTTTACAAAATGTATTGTATAAATTAGTAATCATATGGGTGCTTAGATTTAAAATTTTGAAAAAGCCAATTTAAATAAGTAACCCCATCTCTACTCTCTACTTATTGGATCCTTATCTAAATAGCTACAGGCTTTCTAGATATAGAGAGAGGTCGAAGAGTGAAGGTTTAGATATGATCACATTAGATAACCCTATAAAATGGGAGCTAAGTGATTGGCTTATATAAGATTTTGAAGGTTCCTCTTGTGTATCTCAAATGAGTAGCATCTTATATATCCAATGAATGTTTGTCAATTGCATTTGCATAAAGAATGAAAAAGGAGAATGCTTGAGATTGGGAGAGCTAATTACAAAAGGAAAAGGAAAACGATGGGGAAAAATAAATCAGATATAAAAGGAGACTTAAGAAAGCTGGATGGGTGAATGGAAAACAAGATGAGCTATAAAAAGCCAGTATAATCACCCAAAAAAGTTTTGGCTACAAAAGCATTCTACCTGGTCTAAAACTTTTGGACCAAAAAGGCTTTAGGAGTTTTGCTTAAAAGCTTCAATTGGAGGACATTTCTCTATGCTAGAACATTTTAAAATGCTTGATAGGACTTGAATACTTGATTAGCAGGCCAATCAAATGGTTGGAAATTCATAGAAAAGTACCTTCAAGTTTGTTTGAATCTACTGTGAAGTAAGATCATGAGATAACATGGTGCTGGTACCAAAAACCAAAAGATTAAAGTGGAGATGTTCTGATGACTAGGAAACAAAAAGAAAACAAAATTGACTATCATCAGATGAATAAGAAAATATTAATAAAAGAAAAGAAGAAAATTGATAGTCATGGGATCGCAAGAATATGTAAATAAAAGGTGAACTTATGTAAAGGTGATAGTATGGAAGATGAAAGTATTATAAGAAGAATGTTATTCTACATTTACTCTTCATACTCAAGTTGATGATTTCACCAATCATGGGCATACATCTTAGTTCTTCCAAAGGTAATAAATTGCAATGAATGAAAGGGAATATATCATGGCCAACTAGGCTAAAAGTTTTCAAGTTCATATATGGACAGGAATGACATATAGAATGCATGCTACTCAGAGTAGATCGATTGTCCCATGCCAAGATAAAAAGAAAAAAACAAAGAAAATATAACAAGTATGAGACATTAGAAGAAAAATAAATTTAGGAGAGTAAAATCTTTATTAAAAAAAACTAAGTGACACAAGAAAGCTCTATCACACCTCATTAAAGAGGACACCTTTAACTCTCTCTCTTTCTCTCTCTCCCTCTTCCCATCCTCTTCCACATAATTTTTCCATCATCTTCTATATTATAGAGGAGATGACAATGGTTCTTTTAAGTAAAGATCACATAGGTAGAAGTTTGTCTTAACTCAAAAATAAAAAATCCCCTAAAATTAGGACTCTAAAATAGATAAAGTAACTAGAGATAGAGTCCTATTTAAATAGGACACACAAGAAATAATTGAATAAAGTCCTGAAGTTATTAAAACTAATGACCAAATAAAAATGAAATTCTAATTGGATTGAGACTTGGCAATGAATCTTAACTCTCTCTCTCTCATTACAAAGTTTATGTCGACAATGATGAAATTGTTAATGTCATAAAGCGCCATCATAGTCATCGTCATTATTACTGTAGTAACAGTAATATATAATAACATATTGAACTAACAATTGAATAATAGAACTCCTCTGTAGGCTTGAACATAAATCCCTTCGCTAGCTCATCCTCTTTGATGTCAACGATGTCCACCAACACTTTCTCTCGGTACTAAATCCACAATCATGATGTCGAGATTTCTTTGAGTGTTCGGCTTATTCTAAGAAATATTAAGTTATTGGTTGTAATAACTGTGAGTATCAACCATTACCTATACACAAGTAAAATAAAAGCAAAACTTTTACCACACTCATATATTTTTATTTGAGTAGCTTTAAGTATCTGCACATAATTGACTTCTACATATGAAATTAAACCTTTATGCATGGAGTCTTCTAATAGCTAGAACTTTAGAGTAGCTTCAAAAACTAACTGATATACTAAATATCTTGTTAACCACCAATATACAATAAAAATCATCTCTACTAAGTATATCTTCTTACTGCTTGATCTCTAAATCTGTTTCAAAATTAGTCAACTCTTCATCCTTATGATTGACTAAATCTCCATATAAAATATCTAGATCTTGGATAGCTTTGACATAGAACTCTCCTGCATAATTTAATTCCTCAATATGAATCTCCATAGCTGGATCAATTGTAGCAACCTTTGACTCTTCCTAAGCAAATCCAAAATTGGTGCATTCTTCAATCACGATCTTTTTTTATGAAACATCTACTTGATCAAGCTTTTCTCGTTGAAGATTTTCTTTTAGGCTTAATTGATTCTCAAGTTGATCAACCTTGCTATGCTCTAAGTCTTTGAAAACTGATCTAGTCTCTAAATGATCAAGCTCCCCCCATTTCAAATCATCTTTAAACCACTTTTGTTCCTCTTTGAGATTTTAGGAAAGCCTGAAACTAGAATTCACTCTTCAGATAATTTTCATTTAGAATGCATCACTTTGTTAGAACTTGAGTGAATAACCACAAGAATATTCTATGCTTCCTTAGCTCCTTTACATCTTAAATATATATAAAGATAATTTTGTTTATCAACTGAATTTTGAAGAATCAACATTACCTTTATGGATTTTATATTCCACTTTCTTCTTGCAATCTCATCCAGTGGCATCATCTCTGGCTCATCTAGGAAATCCCATAAATCATGTCCTTTCAAATAAGATTTAACAAGAGTTTTCCAATATGGATAATTGATGTTGTTTAACTTATAAAGAGAAGTAATAGTAGTAAAAGCAACCATATTGAAATTGGTAAGGTCAGACATTATATGCATGAATCCATTGCTAGAAAAGATACTGGCATTGGCCATGATGATTCATCTCTTTAAAAATCAAACAAAAGTCTACATATTTGCACCACCACAAAATAAATTATTAGAAGCTCTTCAACCACACTGAGCTACGAACATAGGAACCACTAATAATAAAGTTGCTACTCTAAAAAAAAATATGCTCCAAATAAATCTGATCAAAACCATAAATCGCTCAACTACTTTCCAAGCCTATGACTTGAATATCATATAGAGCCACAAACATATAGACCATTGATTTTGAAACCTATAGCTTTGATACCATATAGAACAATACATTACTCGGAGTAGATCAATCGTGTCAGCCTAAGATTAAAAAACTAAACACCAAAGAAAATATAACAAGGAAGAGACATTAAAAGAAAAATAAATTTAGGAGAGAGAAATTTATTAAAAAAATTAAGTGATACAAGAAAGCTCCCTCATGCCCCACCAAAGAGTATATCTCTAACTCTCTCTCTCTCTTCTCTCCCTTCTTCCACATAATTTTTCCACTATCTTCCATCCTTTAGAGGAGATGCTAATGGTCCCTTTAAATAGTGATCACATGGATGACTCCACCTTAACTCAAAAATCAAAAATCTACTAGAATACAAACTATAAAATAGATACTACTACAGAACAGGGCTACGGCAATGGTCTGTAACTGCTACTGTATCCTAAAAAATTACTACCATAGGCTATAGCAGCGATTAGCTAGCCGCTGCCATTGCGACCGTCGCCGTAGGTCTATGGTAGCAGTTATGCGAATCGCTGCCATATAGAGCTTATGATAGTGGTTTCCTAACCGCTGCCATAGGTTTATCTATTACAGCAGTTACAGAATCACTATCATAGATTTAATGCAGTGATTTCATAACTGCTGTCATAGATTAATGGCAGCAGTTGGCGCGTAATTTACGACAGCACTTGGCATGCCTATGGTAGCGGTTTTGCGCAGTGACAGAGAGAGGCACCATGATGGAGAGGCTGGGAGAGGGGTTGGTGGTGCATGATGATAGGGAGGGGTGGCCCGGGGGTGGGGTGGCGGGGTTCGGGGGTTGAGTGGGAAGGGCGAGGGGCATCGATAGGCAGGGGTGACGGGAGATAGGGGTGGGGGCCACGGTGATGGGGAGGTCGAAGAGGGTGCATGGTGATGGGGAGGCCGGGGGGGGATACACAATGATAGCGAGGGGCAGACCGAGAGGTGGGTGGCGGAGGTTGGGAGATTGACCGAGGAGGGTGGGGGGGCCGAGAGGCAGGGGCGGCCGGGGATGGGAGGAGAGAATGGAGGAGGGGGCACCGAGAGGTGGAGGTGGCTAGGGGGGCAGGAGGGGCGGCATCGGCCAAGAAAGGGGAGGGGTGGGGTCTTACCGATGATGGAGAGGAGAGAGAGAGAGCATGGGAGGGAACCCAATTTAGGGGTAGGTTAATTTTAACCTAATCTACGGTAGCGATTTTCGAACCACTGTCATAGCTTTATGACAGCGATTCTCGAACCACTGCTATAGCCATAAGTCTATGGTAGCGGTTAAAAAACTGCTGCCATAGATCTATAGCAGTAGTTTTCAATAATCACTGCATTAGATTAAAAATTAATTTTTTATATTTTTATTTTAAATATTATATAATTTTAAAATTTAATGTCTATCTTCACCGTTCATTATCTAAATAATTATCATTAAAGTATCATCACAAAAGATTGCCTGGATCCGATGGTCCTAACTTCATCGATCAGAAAAATTTGATTTCGACGATCACGAACGACGACGCGATAATCTGATAGATAGAGACTTTCGATGGATCCAAAAATTTATAACGATGATCTTGGTAATATTTATAGCATACTATCAAAGTTTTACTTCAATCGAATATCGTTATTATGATCATTTTAGTATAGAATGATTTTGATCGTTAAATTAGAAACAAGCGATCAAAGGGCTAAACGGCATTCGATTATGAGATAATTTTTTAGTTAAATGATCTTTACTATAATTTTAATAATTTTATATGGTGATGATCATAAAATTTAAATCATTTTTGTATGAACTATTCATATTAAGCAGATCTTGCAAAAGCACGAGCATAATTACCAATAGAGTTTAAGAATGATTATCAAGTGATGCATAGTTTTGGATCGTTTTTAGACCCACGAGTTGAATTTTATGATCACCACCATAAAAATGATTAAAATAGTAGTCAAGATTATTTATGAAAAAAATAATCTCATAATCGGATGCCGTCTGATCTTTTAATAACTCATTTATCATTTAATGGCCAAAATTATTCTGTACTAAATTGACTATGAAAAAAATAATCTCATAATCGGATGCCGTCTGATCTTTTAATAACTCGTTTATCATTTAATGGCCAAAATTATTTTGTACTAAATTGACCAAGATAACGATATCTGATTGAAATAAAATTTTGATAGTATGCTACAAACATAACCAAAATCATCGTTGTAGATTTTCGGATCCATCGGAGATCTTCATCTATCAGATCATCGTATCGTCATTCGTGATCGTCGAAATCAAATTTTTTTATCGATAAAACTAGAGCTATTGGATCGAGATGATCTTTTGTGACGATACTTTAATGATAATTATTTAGATAATGAATGATAAAGATGGACATTAAATTTTAAAATTATATAATATTTAGAGCAAAAATATATAAAAAAAATATGATAGCGGTTATACTGAACCGTTGCTATAGGTTGCATCTATTGCAGTAATTATTTTAAATCACTGCTATAGATTTGACCTATGACAGTGGTTACATATAACCGCTGCCATAAATTGACCTATAATAGTAGTTAAAATAAACTGCTGTCATATATCGGATCTATGGCAGCGATTTGGTGTAACCGCTGCCATAGATCGTACCTATAACAACAGTTCTTTGTAACCGCTGCTATAGGTCGAATATATGGCAACGGTTATTTGTAACCGTTACCATAGATCCTATTGCAGCGGTTTTGAAAATCGCTGCTATAGTATGCGCTACTATAATTTTTTTTTATAATAATGAGATAGAGTAATTAGAGATAGAGTCATATTTGAATAGAACACACAAGAAATAATTAAACAAAATTTTAAAATCATTATGACTAATGACCAACTAAATATGGAATCCTAATTGGATTGGGACTTGGTAATGAATCCCAACATATCATAACATGTTGATTTTATGATAATATGATGCATAGATTAGAGATAAAAAATGCATCATAAATCAGAACATATCATAATATGTTGATTTTATGATAATATGATGCATAGATTAGAGATAAAAAATGCATTATAAATCAGAACATATCTTATAAGGCTTTTTTTTTTACCTAAGGAAACCCTGGTCTAAAATCTTTTGCTTCTTAAATTTGTAGTAAGAAAATAGGGTAGTTATTCTAAAGTGTAATTTTTTATTTAAGTGCATCTATCACTTATGAATTATTGGTGAATATGGCATATAAATTAACATAATGAAATTTGGAATCCAAATAAAAAGTATGTCACTTACTTCAAGAAGATCGAAGTATCGCATAAATCCAGCAACTTTTGGATAAGCTCCTCAAAAATCTCTTAGCAACATCAAGAGATCCCAGGAAGCGCACTCTATTGTGAGAGTAGAAACCTTAGAATAGAAAGACTCTAATTGATATCACAATCCTAGTTTTAAAGTGTTCACCAATGAAATTAGATAGCCATTCGTTGGCTGATCCCACTAGATTCAGCAAAGAAATCATAAAAAATTTCTAATGAAAGAGAGAGAGGAATTCATTAGGAGCTATCTTGGTGTTCACCAGATCCATCATTTATCAGACGTCCTCCGTGGAGGGAGAGGAGGAGGCATGCATGAGGCACTGGAGAAGCTAATAGTCTAGGGAGGATCGTGGTTAGGCGGTGAGCACAACGAAGGCATCCACGGAGACCAGCATAGGGATTTCATTTTCGTAGGATGAGCATGAACATGAAGAGTTAGATGGAATGCTTTTTTTTTTTCTCCTTTTCTAATTCAAGAAGAAGGGAGAATCATGATGTGGCTTTTTTCCCTTTTACTGATTCACGAGGAAGTTTAAATCGTAGATTCATGGGTTTCCAAACTTAATAGGACTCTTTCTCCTATATGAAATCAAACAGTGCACATGGGAAGCGATTTTTCAATAGAAAAGAAATTTTTTATATTTACTATGTTATTAAAACTATGCTGCCATATAATTAAATTAGTGTAGTATGCATAAAAAGGTTCATCCATCATTAAGGTGTATGCATGAGTGGTACTATCACATAGTGTAACAAATTAGTTTATTTTTCTATATTAGCTTTCATGGATTAAAAATTCACTAATTAAATAGCTATAGATAAAAAATGTCATTGACAAATCAGATCAAAAGCCTTGGAAAAAAGTTCTTTTCATCATAGAATAAGAAAACATATGCAATTTCATATCTAATCTAACAGATTTGAGCACCTGATCTGAATATATCATACAGAAAAAGAAGATGATGTTTCCTCTCCTCATCCTTCGATGCATATTTTTAGTACATGCCCTCTGCACCCAAATTTGGGCATTAAACTCTATATAAAATCATACTTGAATTATGACTCAAAAATAGGAAATATGCTCGAAATAATACTCGATAATAATAAGGAAGTATACTAGAAATAGAACTCGATAACAAGAAAACATGATGGAATTATTCCCCTATAAATATTGAAACATGGTTAAAATTTGATATTGCCTATAATAAAAAATTCATAAGAAAATCCAACAAAAACTTTTGAATCCACCTACAAATCTACCTTCAATTATTTGCTTATTGAAGATTCCATCTGCAAATCCGTGGGCTCCTATGATGCCCGACATAATCTGGTTGGTCCTAGTTCTTACTAGCTAAACCATCTGCAATATTATTAGTGATCATGTTGGCCATACCAATTGAAAATATTTGTACCATTTAGTACAAGACAAAATTTAATCTATCGTAAAAAAGAAACTATTTAAAATTTAAAAATATATTTATAATTTGCAAATATTTTTATGTCAATTCAAAACAATATCTACCGGTGTAAAAATAAATTTTTTCTTGCAAGTTTTCATGATAAAAAAGAAATTGCATACTATCTAAAAAAATAATAATTAGTACTAATGCTTTTATATTAATTCATTCCACATTTAAGGAAAGAGGAAAAAAATACTTTTGAGCATTATATTAGTGGTGAAAAATGAGTCCACCACCAATATCCTTGGAATTATCTATGATGCATATATGTCACCACCAATGCCCGTGGTATTTGTGACAATAGAATTTGCCACAACTAATAAACACAATATTAGTGATGATGCTATTATAGTTACCTATTACGTATGGTATTATGGTATTAGTGATAATATATTTGTCGCCATCACTATTATGGTAAACATTAGTAACAAAAAATCAAGCTATTATTAAAAAATATTATTATTAATGACAATGTCATATATTCACCATTAAAAGTGATTTTGTTGTCAGAATTCTTTTACTCGGTAACATTAATGAGATATTAGTGATGGCTTTTCTGTAACTATATATATTGTTGTCACTAATATTACATATTGTACAACAAAAGCACAGTATTGGTGACGACTCTAGATGGTTGTCACAAAATAATTTTCACTAAAAAGGTGAATTCTTGTAATTGATCACTCTACCTTAAGGTTTGAATTAAATTATTTTTAAACTTAGCTTTTTTCTATTTATCAATAGAGACATCTAGATATTGGGAAATGTCAAATGCTATAAAAGCATGGGAGTCAACAAGGCATAGATCTAATGGGACTTTATCTACTTCACAACTAGGTATAGATCTAATGGGCATAGAAAATGGAGAATAATATTTTAAGAGCAAGTATCCCTAATTTTGATTTGTAGTTGGGAATATAAATTTTATTGACTCTTTTTAATTACTCTAGAAGTTTTTCCATCCTTTTATTAATTGTTATGTATGAATGTAGAACTAACTTAAAGAAATAGTAGAAACACATGGAACGAAAATTTCTTCTAGGCATATACCATTAGTTGAACACTTGCTATTGTATTGGAGAAGAGCTTAGGCTACACAAGGATGTTGGGTTCAAAGGAGGTGTATCAAGATCCCATGATAAACAAAGACTTTATGCTAAGGAAAAAACTGTCTCGAACCATATACATACACTAGAGCAAGAGGTTAAAAGGCTTAAAATAAAGCTTAAGGCCCAATGTAAAGGCATAGAGGCCCAATATGAGGAAATCAAAGTACAACAAGAGGAAATACAATAGAACCTTGAAGTAAAATTTTAACAACTTCCTATTTTGTTCAAGTGATTCAATCAAGACATGATTTCTCATCAACATTCTAGTTTATCCTCATCACAATCCCCTACTAACTAGGTAATTAGATAGCTAGTTAACATCATCAATTTTCTTTGACAACTTTTTTAACTTTATTTCAAACTTGTATGATAAATTCTTTCACAGCATGTGAATTTTTTTTTAAAGTTAATTGATATATTTCTTTCTTTTTCTTTGTAGGAACCCAGTGCATGATTGAGTTTTGTTAGATGCAAAATGGATTCCACTCTATTTAATTATTTATCTAACAATTGTTGTTTGCTGGTTGATGGAATGAGAAAATAGATCTTGGCTTATGTTATTTTTGAGACTTTGAGATATTTTGGAATTTGGATTTAGAATTGCATTAAAGTATTTTGAAGATGGACATGCATAAACGTGGAACTACATTTTTATTGGATCATGTGTATTTTTGTTTTATGTGAATGGATATAGTTTTTACAAATTACATATGGCTATTATGTACATTGGTAGAATAAATTCTATTTGCCATGTCGATAGATATTGCTGTTATGGATTCATAGTAAAAAAATTTAAAAAAAAAAAAGAAAAAGAAAACCCTACAACAATCAACGATCATAAAAAGCTTAAATAGAAATAATAAAAATTATATTTATAATGACGACCTTTACAATTAAGATTATTTTTTTTATGATATTGATACTTGTTGTTGCAAGTAATTAATCCTTTAAATGACGACAAAACTATTAGTGGCAACAATAGGTTGTCACAATTGGCCCCATATTGAGTAAGGAAAAATATCATTATACATAAGTTAGTCTATTAATGGTATATTTTTTCATCACAAAAAATAAGACTCATAGTGGCATTAATTATCATTTCTAATTATTTGAGTAGGATGACAGCAATCAATCATTAGATATAGTATGTTTCTCTTTAGCGATGAGATATTTGTCACCACTTAAACTAATAGTGATAGCCATTTTACTCATAAACCACAGCCATTATAATTGCTACTAGTTTTAGTGGCAATTTCAGACATTTTAGTGATGATTTTTGATGACACTAAAAAGCTAAAATCTCATAGTGCATCACTTGTAGTAATGATAGTATTAATGACAACATTTGTGTCACTATTATTGTAAATTTCAGTACATGGTCACTAATAGTAATAATTTTTGTGATAACATGCTATCATCACCAATATTTATAATAATAGTGATGATAGTATCGCTACTATTGAGTTGATTAATAATAACTAATTTTGAAAGTCATCGCTAATATATTATTAACTCAAATATCATTGGCAACATACTAAAATATTATCGCTAAAATTATTAGTGGCAACTTTTTATATTTTTATTGATAATTTTTGTTGCCACTAAAAATCTAATTTTTTATCATGAATAGATTGAAGGAACCTTTCTAAATAGCTCTTGCATTTGGGTGAAAAAAACCAACAAAAGTGAGTAGCCAAGCAATGATAGAGCATCTGTGGTTAAATACACGAGTTGCATCAAGATTCAAGTGCACATAAATATGGATGAATAGTTAAATACAACAAAAATATTTCAAATTATTTTTTATTTTACTTTTTTATTCAATCTGCTCTAACGTGATTAATATGATTTAACACAATCTAATCCGCCTCCAGTCCAAATTAGTTTTAAACACATTGAATTAGGGTCCAAAACAGGATTAGATTGGACTATAATGGAGATATAAAGATTGAATCGGATTAGAGTAAACCCTAGATCTGATCAAACCCGACTTAGTTTCGGTCCTGGAAGTGGGCTTCTGATTTCTCCGCCGTGGGTTCAACCAAGAGCCAAACCTCTTCCCTGATCGCCGTCTTCCACGCGCATCCCCCTCTCTGTCTCTCCGGCTTCTTGTGACTCGGCGGAGAGAGACGTGCAGCAAGACACCGCGGAGGAGAGAAGAGAACGGAGGATGACGGTGTTCCACTTCTTCAACTGCGCCATTCTCACCTTCGGCCCTCACGCCGTCTACTACTCCGCCACTCCACTGTAAGTCCCCCCGCGCCTCAAATTAACCCTCCTTAAATTATCCACCAAGTCCGCCGTCCACTTCGCCGATTTCTCCTCCAACAAACCCCTCCTAATCTCGGTTTCAGTCTTTTTGCTCCGAATTCGTCCATCAACGATTGGAATCGATATCGTTAGATCTCGATTCGACGGTACAAAAGAAAAAAAAACACCTTGCTCTTTAGATATGTGATCGTGCCTGTATTTAGGCGCTAGTTGTGATCTGAGAGGTGATGCTAAGTCGATGTCATCATAGTATTATTTGAAGCTGATGATATAATTAGATTGCATGCTTAAGTTTTTACCATCCTTGTGCAGTTGAAATTTGATATCAGCTCTGTTGATTTTTGCATTTGGTTTACACGAATTTGGTCGGCTCGCGGTGGTTAAGAATCTGCACATATTCGTTTCGGGCAATTTGATTATACACACTACCCATCTGTTGTGGGATTTGATGCCCGCCTCCCTGGCGGTAAAATTGGGCTTGAAGTAATGAAGGAGAGAAATAGCTGCCTCATGCAGCACCATTGCTTCCCCTGTTGGCTAAAGTGCAGATATGTGTTAAGGGATGATGTACAATAAGAGATGTTGCGGCTATTGGTGGAATAAATCTAGCTGTATAAACAAAGAATTGTTATTTATTGAAGCATAGTTGTTTGGGCATGTTGGGTGTTTGAGAAAATGTGGGGCATTAGGTTTGATAAGGTGATCTCATATAATATTTAGTTTAAATGTATGATTCCTGAAAAGTTGGATCTGAATTCCATGGTTTGTTCGTTGATGCTCTTATCCAAAGGGTTTCATTGACAAGAGAATATAAGTAGACATGGGTGTTGAAAAAAGTGAAAAAGGGTGGGTGGTTTGTTTTCATTCCCCCCCCCCCGGTTTTTTTTTTTTTTTTTTTTTTTTGAGGTGGATCGGGGGTTGGGGGGGGGGGCTGTTGTTATGGGTTCTACAATATAAAATCATTTCTTACTTTTGACTTTTGATGTTTTATAGGTGTTCTTATATTAGACATCCTGAATTAATTTCCATCACTGTGCAATCAAAAATGATGAAAATGTAATAAAAGTAGAAAAGTTGAAGTGAATAACTAAGACATACATGCACACACACACAAAAAAGAAAGAAAGAAAGAAAGAGAGAGAAGGTTTAGCATTGGTAGAGAGGGAAACATATGAAAATTGTAATGCAATAAATAACTTGCTAAAACTGATGACATGGATATGCAAGGGTTGGAGTACCATTACTAGTGTCGGAGATAAATACCGCTCCCATCGAAGTCCAGTCTGATGCTTAGCCCAATGTAACTAGTAATCACAGGAAGAGTTTTAGCGGCCAAACCCCAGCCGAACTCCTTTAGTCGGCCGAGCTCCAGTCGAACTCCCCTAATGGCCGAATTCCTGCCGAACTCTCCAGGAGCTGGACTCCTCCCAGACTTCTCCTTCGGTTGGGCTTTCTTAGGATCCGGACTTCCTCCAGACTTCTCCTTCGGCTGGGCTTTCCCAGGATCTGGACTCCTCCCAGACATCTCCTTCAGTCGGATTTTTATAGGAGTCGAACTCCTTCCGGACCCCTCCTTCAGTCGGACCGAACTTCTTCCGAATCCCTCCTTCAGTCGTATTCTTACGGAAGCCGAATTTCTTTCGGATTCTCCTTCAGTCGGACTCCTACGGGAGCCGAACTCCTCCTTCAGTCGAACTCCTACGGGATGCGAACTCCTTTCGGATCCCCCTTCAGGCGGACTCCTACAGGAGCCAAACTCCTTCCAAATTTCTTCCTCAGTCGAACTTCTACGGAGCCGAACTCCCTCCGCACTCCCCCTTTAGTCGGACTCCTACGGGAGCTGAACTCCTTCCGGATCTCTCCCTCGGTCGAACTCCTATGGGAGCTGAACTCCTTCCGAACTCCTCCTTCAGTCGGATTTCTATAGGAGCCGAACTCCTTCCGGACTCCTCATTCGTTCGAATTCTAGGAGACGAACTTCTTTCGGTTCTCTCCTTCAGCTAGTGTTCCTCTCGGATAATCCCCTCTAGTCGTATTTTCTTTGGGAGTCCGAATTCCTCTGAATTTGATGTATGACGGAGTTTACCAACCAATGCCTGTGTCCTCTGAACTGTGACTATTAAATCTCGACGAACGATCGCTATCAGTCTGCTACAAGCGACGCTACAGGCGGTGCCCTCCTCCGTGACAGACTCCATCAGGCCTCGAGCGGCCCGCTACTGGACGGTATGGCTGTCACTATCAGTCCGACGACACCTTTCTCTCCGTACCGAACTCCACCAGGCTTCGAGCGATCCGTTGCCAGACGGCTGCAGCTGTCACCATCAATCAAGCTCTGTCTATAAAAAGGGACCCTCCAGATACGTTTTCTCTAAGCTCTAAGCTCTTTTCTCCTTCTCAAAATTCTGTCGAACTCTTGCCTGAGCACTCCATTTCTGTTAGCCAGAAGAGCTGACTTGATCGTTGGAGGGTCCTGCCGGAGCCACCACCACCGACTTCGGACGAAATTTTGTTTTGCAGATCATCGACGGCAATCTCGTCCTTCTCTACTCCAGCTCGATTCGACGTCAATCAGATTCTGCACTAACATAATTGGCACTAAAGAAAGGATTCTCTGTTCTTGAGGTACCCTTGTTCTTAAAGGAGTGCTCAGTCGACCTGCCGACCTTCTTCTTCAAGGTTCATTTCCACCTTCCTCCTCGATCCCAAGAAATGCCTTCAAAAAAGGCGGCTATTTGGAGATCTATCGCTTCCACCGTCAGGTTTGAGCTGGATCCATCTGTTCCTGCTCCATCGCTGATGCTTCAACCACCCCCTTCACCGACGGTCGTGGTAGATTCGGAGTAGTTTAATCTGCTGATACAGCGGGTTTAGGATCTCACCGAAATGGTGCTGGCCATGCGGCAGCCTCCGGCGGCAATTTCGTCAGGAAACCTGCCATCAGGATGCCAAGAATTGGTCTTAAGCAAGAGCATTTGGCCTAGCATACCCGTCACCTTTAGGAAGGAGAAACAGAGAGCAGAGGATTTGCGTTCGAATCATGATTCTCCTTCGGAAGAGAAATAGAGAGCAAAAGATCTCCCCCAGGAGGTTTCATAGGAGGACGGAATGAAGTCCGGTCGTGCTCACGGACTCCTCCCGAGCACAAGCGAGGCCGAACTTTCCCTCGAGCTCGTCATCAAAGAAGTTCCGACAAAAGAACAAGAAGTTCTCCCCCTAGGAGGTTTCACAGAAGGGCGGAATGAAGCTCGGCCATGCTCACGGATCCTCCTCGAGCGCAAACGAGGCCGAACTCCCCCTCGAGCTCGTCATCAAAGGAGCCCCGACAAAAGGGCACGAAGTTCTCCCCCTAGGAGGTTTCACAGGAGGGCCGAATGAAGCTCGGTCGTGCTCACGGACTTCCCCCGAGTACAAGCGAGGCCGAACTCTCCCTCAAGCTCGTCATCAAAGAAGCCCCGACAAAAGGGCACGAAGTTCTCTCCCAGGAGGTTTCACAGGAAGGCGGAATGAAGTTCGACCGTACTCACGGACTTCCTCTGAGCGCAAGCGTGGCCGAACTCCCCCTCGAGCTCGTCATCAAAGAAGCTCCGACAGAAGGGCATGAAGTTCTCCTCCAGGAGGTTTCACAGGAGGACGGAATGAAGTTCGGCCGTGCTCATGGACTCTCTCCTCGAGTGCAAGCGAGGCCGAACTCCCCCTCGAGCTCATCATCAAAGAAGCTCCGACAAAAGGGCACGAAGTTTTTCCCCAAGAGGTTTCATAGGAGGACGGAATGAAGCTCGGCCATGCTCACGGATCTTCTCCCGAGCGCAAGCGAGTCCGAACTCCTCTAGCTTGTCGTCAAGGAAGCTCCGACAAAAGAGCACGAAGTTTTCCCCCCAGGAGGTTTCATAGGAGGGCGGAATGAAGCTCGGCCACGCTCACGGACCCTCCCCCGAGCGCAAGCGAGTCCGAACTCCTCGAGCTCGTCGTCAAGGAAGCTCCGATAAAAGGGCACGAAGTTTCCCCCTAGGAGGTTTCATAGAAGGGCCGAATGAAGCTTGGCTATGCTCACGGACCCTCCTCCCGAGCGCAAGCGAGCCCGAATTCCTCCTCGAGCTCGTTGTCAAGGAAGCCCCTACGGAAGGGCACGAAGAAGTTTCCCTCAGAAGGTTTCACAACTACGCCCCCCTCAATGCTTCACAGACGTCGGTCTGAAGCAAGCCAATGGCGCTACCGCAGCTAGAACCACCAATGAGGGAGGAACAATAAGAAGATAGGCCGCCTCTCGGCATCGTTGGCGCTATCTCTGGGGGCCTAGTACTTCGGCGAGTTGTCATCTCCCAGCCTCAGAGCCAGGGGAAGCTTACCCCGAATTGGAAAGGCCCATATAAAATAAAGGAGGTCGTCTGGTCCGAGACTTATCGCCTGAAGAAGCTCGGAGGAACAATGCTCCCACGATCTTGTAACTTGGAGAATCTGAGAATATACTGCTGGTAATTTTTCTTTAATAAAACTTCTCCATTTCAACATTATTGTTTCTCGATGCAAAAATTACCTGATGTCATGGAAGAAGCAATCAATAGTGGCCATATTAGGAACAGAAGGAGAACCTCGTCCTAACGTGAGCAAAGTCGAAAGCCTCGTTCATTTTAGACGAGATGGAGGGAGAGGCTCTGACAACGGCCCTTATGTGCCCCCATAGCTCGTTAGGAACAGGAGGAGAACCTCGTCCTAACGTGAGCAAAGTCGAAGACTTCGTTCATTTTAGACGAGATGGGGGGAGAGGCCCTAATAACAGTCCTTATGTGCCCCCATCGCCCATTAGGAACAGGAGGAGAACCTCGTCCTAAAGAGAGCAAAGTTAAAGGCCTCGTTCATTTTAGACAAGATGGAGGGAGAGGCTCTGACAATGGCCCTTATGTGCCCCCACAGCCCGTTAGGAACAGGAGGAGAACCTCGTTCTAACGTGATCAAAGTCGAAGGCCTCGTTCAATTTAGATGGGACGAGAGGAAAGGCCTCGACAACGATCCTATTATGTCCGACAACAATAGGAGATAAGATCTCCTTCAACCTTGGCTAGAGATAAGATCTCTCTCGAGCTTCAAAGTCTACGTCAACAGTAAATAAGATCTCCTTCAACCTCGACTAGAGATAAGATCTCTTCCGAGCTTCAGAGTCTACGTTAACAGGAGATAAGATCTCCTTCAATCTCGGCTAGAAATAAGATTTCTTCCGAGCTTCTACATCAACAGAAGATAAGATCGCCTTCAACCTTAACTAGAGATAAGATCTCTCCTGAGCTTCTACGTCAACAGGAGATAAGATCTTCAATCTCGGCTAGAGATAAGATCTCTCCTGAGGTTCAGAGTCTACGTCAACAGGAGATAAGATCTCCTTCAATCTCGGTTAGAGATAAGATCTCTTCCGAGCTTCTACATCAAAAGAAGATAAGATCTCCTTCAATCTCGGCTAGAGATAAGATCTCTTCCGAGCTTCAGAGTCTACGTCAATAGGAGATAAGATCTCCTTCAACCTCGGCTAGAGATAAGATCTTTTTCGAGCTTCTACCTCAACAGGAGATAAGATCTCTTTCAACCTCGGCTAGAGATAAGATCTTTTCCGAGCTTCAGAGTCTACGTCAACAGGAGATAAGATCTCCTTCAACCTCGGCTAGAGATAAGATCTCTTCCGAGCTTCTACATCAACAGAAGATAAGATCTCCTTCAACCTTGACTAGAGATAAGATCTCTCCTGAGCTTCAGAGTCTACGTCAACAGGAGATAAGATCTCCTTCAACCTTGGCTAGAGATAAGATCTTTTCCGAGCTTCCGAGTCTACGACAACAGGAGATAAGATCTCCTTCAACCTCGGCTAGAGATAAGATTTCTTTCGAGCTTCAGAGTCTACGTCAACAGAAGATAAGATCTTCTTCAACCTCGGCTAGAGATAAGATCTCTTTCGAGCTTCTACATCAATAGAAGATAAGATCTCCTTCAATCTTGGCTAGAGATAAGATCTCTCTTGAGCTTCAAAGTCTACGTCAACAGAAGATAAGATCTCTCCTGAGCTTCTACATCAACAGGAGATAAGATCTCCTTCAACCTCGGCTAGAGATAAGATCTCTCCCGAGCTTCAGAGTCTACGTCAATACGAGATAAGATCTCCTTCAACCTCGGTTAGAGATTAGATCTCTTCCGAGCTTCTACGTCAACGGAAGATAAGATCTTCCGGCTAGAGATAAGATCTCTCCCGAGCTTCAGAATCTACGTCAATAGGAGATAAGATCTCCTTCAACCTCGGCTAGAGATAAGATTTCTTCCGAGCTTCAGAGTCTGCGTCAATAGGAGATGAGATCTCTTTCAACCTCGGCTAGAGATAAGATCTCTTCTGAGCTTCTACGTCAACAGAAGATAAGATCTCCTTTAACCTCGGTTAAAGATAAGATCTCTCTCGAGCTTCAAAGTCTATGTCAATAGGAGATAAGATCTTCTTCAACCTCGGCTAGAGATAAGATCTCTCCCAAGCTTCAGAGTCTGCGTCAATAGGAGATAAGATCTCCTTCAACCTTGGTTAGAGATAAGATTTCTTCCGAGCTTCAAAGTCTGCATCAACAGGAGGTAAGATCTCCTTCAATCTCGGCTAGAGATAAGATCTCTCTGGAGCTTCAGAGTCTACGTCAACAGGAGATATGATTTTCTTCAATCTCAGCTAGAGATAAGATCTTTCCCAAGCTTCAGAGTCTGTGTCAATAGGAAATAAGATTTTCTTCAACCTCGGCTAGAGATAAGATCTCTTCCGAGCTTCAAAGTCTACGTCAACAGAAGATAAGATCTTCTTCAACCTCGGCTGGAGACAAGATCTCTTCCGAGCCTCAACTTCAATAGGAGATAAAATCTTCTTCGACCTCGGCTGAAGATAAGATCTCCTCCGAGCTTCTACATCAACAGGAGATAAGATCTCCTTCTACATCAATTGAAGGCAAGATCTCCCCCGAGCTTCAACCTCAACGGATGTGGAGCCCAGAAAAGGACTTCGGCAGTTGCCTTTTTTGTACTTTCTTCCTTCGAATTTTGTACTCGGAAGTGAGGGGACTATTGTTGGGGATAAATCCCACTCCCGTCGAAATCCAGCCTGATGCTTAGCCCAATGCAATCGGTAATCACGGAAGAGTTTCAGCGGTTAAACCCCAGTCGAACTCTTTCAGCCGACCGAACTCCCTAGCGGCCGAACTCCAGCCGAACCCCTTCAGCTGGCCGAACTTCTCTACGGCCGAGCCCCAGTCGAACTCCCCTAACGGCCGAATTCTTGTCAAACTCTTCAGGAGCCGGACTCCTCCTAGACTTCTTCGGCTGGGCTTCCCCAGGATCCGGACTCCTCTCAGACTTCTCCTTCGGTCGAGCTTCCCTAGGATCCGGACTCCTTCCAGACATCTCCTTCAGTCAAATTTTTACAGAAGTCGAACTCCTTCCGGACCCCTCTTTCAGTCGGACCGAACTCCTTCCGGATCTCTCATTCAGTCGGACTCCTACGGGAGTCGAACTCCTTCTGGATCCCCCTTCAGTCGGACTCATATGGGAGCCGAACTCCTTCAGTTGGACTCCTATGGGAGTCGAACTCTTTTCCGGATCCCCTTCAGTCGGACTCCTATGAGATTCGAACTCCTTCCGGATCCTCCTTCAGTCGGACTCCTATGGGAGCCGAACTCCTTCCGAACTTCTCCTTCAGTCGGACTCCTACGAGAGCCGAACTCCCTCCGCACTCTCCCTTCAGTCGGACTTCTACGGGAGTCGAACTTTTTTCGGATCTCTCCTTCGGTCAAACTCCTACGAGAGCCGAACTCCTTCAATCGGATTTCTACAGGAGCCGAACTCCTTCCGAACTCCTTCGGTCGGACTCCTACTAGAGCCGAACTTCTTCCGGACTCCTTCAGTCGGACTTCTACTGGAGTCGAACTTCTTCCGGATCTCTCCTTCAGCTAGCGTTTCTCCCGGATGATCCTCTCTAGCCGTATTCCCTTTGGAAGTCTGAACTCCTCTGGATTTGATGTACGACGGAGTTCTTCACCAACTAACGCCTGCATCCTCCGAACTACGGCTATTAAATCTCGACGAACAGTCGCTATTAGTCTGCTACAGGCGATGCTATAGGCGGCGCCCCCCTCCGTGACAGACTCCATCAGGCCTCGAGCGGCCCGCTATTGGACGGTATGGCTGTCACTATCAGCCTGACGATACCTTCCTCTTCGTACCGAACTCCACCAGACCTCGAGTGGCCCGCTACCAGATGGCTGCAGCTGTCACCATTAATCAAGCTTCGTCTATAAAAAGGGACCCTCCAGATACGTTTTCTCTAAGCTCTAAGCTTTCTTCTTCTTCCCAAAATTCTATCGAACTCTTGCCTGAGCACTCCATTTCTATTGGCCAGAAGAGTTGACTTGATTGTCGGAGGGTCCTGCCGGAGCCACCACCACCGACTCCGGATGAAACTTTGTTTTACAGGTCATCGGCGGCGACCTCGTCCTCCTTCACTCCAGTTTGATCCGGCATCAATCAGATTCTGCACCAACAATTAGTAACTTATAGTATGAACCATGACTTGAGCATATATCCGGTCAACCATGACTTGAGTTTAGTATCAATGAAATTTTTCAAGAACGGAGTGTGGCCTAAACCGACCTAGCTTCAAGTCTGAAATCCAGAGGCCAAGCCCAACCCAGTATAGACTTTAAGGCTCAGGCCTGAGCCAACCACCTGAATCATCCCAAGCTTATGAGCTTGTGTCTGTAAGAGAGTGGTGGCTTTGAGGGGCCAAGCTGAACCATGGGGCTTCATAGGAATAGGGAGAGGAGAGAGAGAGAGAGAGAGAGAGAGAGAGAGAGAGAGAGAGAGAGAGAGAGAGGTGGCTGCCTTGGGTAGGATGCAAAGGAGGGGGGAGAGAGAAGTGGTGGTTGGTTGGGTGGGAGGTGCTAAGAGAGTGAGAAAGAGAGAAAGGAGGAGGAAGGAAAGTAGGAGTAGGGGATGAAGGAGAGAGAGAGAGAGGGGGGGGGGAAGGTAAGGATGAAGGGGAGACGTATGGCGATTAAGGAGGGGCATGCTTATTAGGTTAGGGTGGGTTAAAAAAATAGCAAGATTGAGTCTAAGCCAATTTTATTTGGGATTGAAAATTTGAGGCCCAACATAGCTCGGTAGGCTGAAAACCTAGCCCCAATCTTGGCAAAAATTGGGTAGGTTGGGCTAGGCTTGATTTGCACGAGTTTAATAGACTGTTATGGTATAATATATTGTACCTACACATAGTATGCCTCTTGGTTCTAGCACAGAAAAAGAAGCAATGTATCATGTGTCCATACATGATGGTATTGGGAGCTTACAAAGATAGTGCAGTATGGTAGATAGGCACCGGTGCTCAAGTCCTTGAAATGGATGCCTTTTGGCCACTCAGTCTTGTCAGAAACATACAAAATAAACTGAAGTGCTGGATTGGATAAATCATGGCTAGTGTAGTACTAACTAAACTTAATTATTTTTGATGGTTCAATACCTATAGATTCTTAGTAAGTTTCAAGTCATAACTTATAGCTACAATTGCATGCATGCATATATGTGTCTGTATGTATGGTTGTGTGTGTGTATTTATCTGACAATGAGGATTATATTTCTGCTAAGGTACATGATAATTATGCAGATGTGCGTGATGGTATGGTTGAAGCTCATCATAGAGATCTCAAGCTGATAATGCAATCAGTTTACACACTTCTAGAATGTGACAATTTGAGCCTTGCAGATACAAGTCAAATTACTTTTTGGCAATGCTCATGTTTTTGATCAGCAGAACTTATGTTAATAATTTTTGTGATATGTGGTATTTTTTCTTGTTTTCCTTTTTTTGTTGACATATTAGATGGTTGTGCACATTTTAACACCTAATTTATCCAGTTAGTTTCTTCATTATTTTAGGTTTTTCCCTTGTCAAAGTTTCAGAAGGAAATGCATAACCAGTTTATATTCCAATTATTTTGTCTTATGCAGATCAGAGTATGATACCATTGGAACTTCTGCCAAAGCTGCTGCTGTTTATCTTGGAACAGCACTAGTGAAGGTTTGTAATGTATTTGTTGTTAATATCCTTGTAAGTACATGAAAGGAGGAAAAATATATCCCAGGATACATATAAATATAGTTATGTAAGGATGTTATTTCTGATAAGTGATAGGTGCTTAGTAATTCCAAATGTGTCCAGACTTATTGAGAATATGTAATTGCCATGAGTTTCTTCATCTCTCCAGATCAGCATTTTACTGCACCTTAGTTGGAGAAAATCAAATTTTAGAGTTTTGATTTAACTCGATTGATGAAGAACCATGGTATTTGCAATTTTTCTTGATATCAGCCTGGTGTTAACCTGTCCAAGAAGTAAGATTCATTTTTTGTTTGATGATTTGCAACGGACTCTTCTCAGAGCTCAAGGAAGCCATTAAATCTATGTCATTCGTATAGTTTCCCAGTCCTTTCATGTTTCTATCTATTGTCATTAATTAGCTTAGATGTTCATATATTCATGTTTGTGGTTTCATCTTGTTTGTTCCTCTGATGTTGATGTAGTGAAATTATCTTGTTTTGGCTTTTGTTGACTCCACAGATTTTCTAGCCACTCAAGAACCAATCACTTATCACTTATTTTCTCCAGTGGTTACAAATCTTTATTTGGTTCAGCTGAAGGTTTCCCGTTAATTCTAATATTGTTTATTCCATAATTGCAGCTTGTTTGCCTTGCAACCTTTCTAAAAGAATCTGAGAATGACAATTTTGATCCATATCAGGTAGTTCGGGCATGTTCAGGAAAATGTCTTCATTTGGGTTCATATTACTTAAACTTTCCATATGGATTTTTCTTGCAAAAATCCTGAGATATTTGTTTCATTTTCTAGGAACTGCTGAAAGTATTGATCAATTTTATAGATGTTGCTGGACTTTATTTTGCATTGACACAGTTGACTCACAGAAATATCTCTCAAAATCATAAATTTCAGGCTGTTGGACTAGGTGGGTTCGACATCCCTGCAATCATTCAATCTGATAGTCGTAAAATCCAAGCTGTTATTTCCAACGTCTATTTTATCATGAGTGCATATTTTGTTATTGTGTCTGCCATGTTTGTTTATATCTAATGAACAACTCACAAGACTTAAATTGTTTTTCATGGCGTTTGTGATTAGTGTTTCATAGATATATTCGTTTGTGTGCTGGTGTTTCAGTGGGTAAACAAGCTGATGAGCTCTTCAATCTTCCTGCCTCTTAGCAGGGGCTCCAACGCACCTTTACTAATGATATTGCTTCTGATTATTTGCAGGTTGGGCTTTTGCAGATTCTGTTTTGCACCGGTTGGCACCTCTTTGGGTTGGAGCTAGAGGATTGGAATTTACATGGGAATACATATTTCAAGGCCTTGAAGCAAATGCTAATCTGGTTTGATCTCCTATTCCTTCTCAACTTCTTAAAACCAATAATTTTTATGTAATCAATCAGCAGATGTAACTTATGAGCACAATATTGCTTTGTTGACCAGGATTAACATATTGAAATAAAAAATCTGGTAGCTAATCGGTTGTTACCATATCAATAACTTCCATATAAGAACAAAAAAAAGCGCTGAATATTAATGAAGAGGGTGTAATTTTTTGAATCAACTTTATTGTATAGTATATTCAATTATCTTTTTGTTTTTTCTTTTTTGTGTAATCCTGTCTACTAAACAGGCATATCAGTCTGTACATTTGAGAGTATTATATTGCTGGTTCATTTGATTGAATCTCATTACCTGATAAACTATTATTTTGTCTTATTTCAGGTATTGAATTTGTCCCTTGCTGCACTAGGATCCTTGATGTGGCTAAGGAAGAACAAGCCCAGAACTTTGATTCCAATCATTTATGCATGTGCTGGGGTTCTTGCAACAATGCCATCTATCACCAGGTTTTATTCTCTCCTTATGGTCATACTTGTTGAAAACATAATCATAGTTTGGGAATGAAGCAACATAGACAAATTATTGTGTGAATATAACTAGACATTTTATATCCTAAAAATTATGTAGTTAACGATACTCCAAAATTTTCATCAGTTATTACTAGTTTGTACTTTGTATATGGGGCTAGAAATGGGCCCATCAAGCCAGGTGTCTTTAGGTTAGGCTTTGGGTTAGGCCCAATAATCTTCTTGTTGGCCTCAAGCCTAAAGTTTGATTCAACTTCAGTCTAGATTTGGGTTTAGGCAGCCCAGGTTCAGGTTTAGGGCTGACCCAGCCTAACATCAAACCTGGTTGGAGGCCTGGACTCAACTCTTAACCCATAGCCCTGACCCACCAAAACCCACTAATACTAAGGCAAGTTAACCCCCTAACACTATGTTTAGCTTATCCTTTCTATGATTAACTCTTAACCCAAAACCTAGGGCTTAACTCTTCATGTGAATACCCTAATATCCCCCAAGTCCATAACCTAGTTGGTTGCCATCTCGTGGGGTAGTGAAAGGCGCAGCCAGAGTAAGTATCACCACTCTTTTTGCCCCCCAGCTCCCCTCTCCCTCCACTTTTTCGATATCTTCAACACCCTGCTCCTTCATGTCCTTGAACTCTCCTTGATGCTAGCCTCATCACCCTAGACCTCCTCTTTGTCATGTCCTTGACCTCTCCCGTTTCTAAACTCCCCACTGATGTGTCCCTCTCCCTCATCCAACTCCCAAGTTGTTGCGAACCTCCTCTGAGTTTTGCTGCTCTACTTGCCCTTGCTCCATCTACATCACCCTCAACAGCCTTGCTCATGTTGGTTGACCCACCCAGGCCCTTTATCACTTTGATTCTCTCTCCCACAACCACACCCTCCATTGTGACCACCCCACCACTTCCATCCTTGTCACTGCCCTCAGAAGTAATCAAGCTTATTTAGGTTAGGGCCATCCGTGCTTTGGCTTAGGCTTGGGCTGGATTTTGGAATTATTTTCCAGGGTTAGGCCAGGCCAAAACCCATTTTTTATGGAGGCCATGCTTAGGCAAGAGGGATACCCAATGATGTGTGCTAATCTATAGCTATGGCAAGTGCACCAATTGATCAAGTAATAAAGTGAGTGAGTAGAGTATCGTCCCTAGAGGATTGGAAAACAGGTACTAAAAATATTCTTTCCTAAATTTTATTTAGAAGATCGATTTATGAGATTTAAGAAAATAAGAAGAAATAAAGAAATAATTAAAAATTTATAAGGAAATAGAGTGTATATAATTATTGGGGTTTTGACTCGAGCAATAGGTTACTAAGGCAATCGGTTCACCAACTCAGTCAATATAATATTTAAGTATTTATATAAATTAGGTTAATTTTGTTTCATGTGACGGTGGAGTCTTCTAGATTATTTACTATCCTTTGGTCCAGGCATAGCAAAACTATCAATATTTATTAACTACCCTTTGGTCCAGGCATAATTTAAAAAAATATCGATGCATTAAGTTTTGTGAAATCCTCTAATTAAAATACGCTGCGTCCAAAGCGCACTAAAATTTTCGCATGCATATAAATTCTAATTCAATTTATAATACACGGTATATAAATCAAGAAGTATCGACATAGACGTACTTGGTCCGTATCATGTATGTTCATCAGACAATTAGAAGATGGCCAGTAATCTAAAAACATTAAGATCAGATTTATATACTCCTCATGAACAAAATTTAAAATTAAAAATAAATCATATTGAATATTGTATCAAAAAGAGTGGCTACACCTTAGCCTTAGTGAAATAAATTTAGTTCATGATAACAAGATCAAAAACAATAAATAAAATAAAAAGCATGAAGAAATTAGATTGTTTGTTCGCTGAAATTGATCATCCGTTGCTTTTGGTGCGGAGAACTTGATGAAGAAGAACTGCTTTGTGTACTGGAAGAAGAAAAGAAGAGGAAAAAAATAAAAGCTCTTTCTCTTCTCTCCCTAAAACCTCTTTATTATTCCCTGTTTTCTTTTTGTTTTCAACTCTCTGTTACAGGTTTTTTTTCTTTGATTGGCAGTAGGCTTTTTATAGAGAAAAAGAGAAAAAATCCCATTGCAATTGGGTTTAAGACTCCTTAAATCAATAGAAAAAGGCCCTGGATCGATTCTGACCGTTAGATCAGCATCCAACGCATCAAAACCACTCTAAAATCCTTTATAAAACCCAGTTACAGTAGGATCTAATAGCAGCTGTCCGATCATCTTGATGATGAAATTTGGGCCATCAGATCTCGCCCAAAGAAGCTTTTGTAGCTTAGTTAAAACTGGGATTTCATGCCGACCGTCGGATCTCGACCGGCAGCCTTCTTGACCGCACGATCGCGCCAGAATCGGGACCGTTGGATCAAAACTGGAGCGCTAGCAGCCATTCGATCCCGTGAAATTCCTAGAATGCCCTTTGTGGACCGGTCGCGAGCTCGGTGTTGGGTAGACCACCGCTTCTTTCAGCCAATTGGAGCACGCCTCTCTGTGTAAAATCCCTGGAATGCCCTCGCCTTGGTTATTATAGCGGTCCATCGTGCATCGCAATTTTTTCTGACGTCAGCAGGCCGGTTTGCTGAGCCGATTTGAACCGGACCGGCCGGCTTTGAATATTATTATTATTTTTTCTTTGAAATTCAATTCTGGGCTTGTTTGAACTTCGTTTTTCTTCAAACTTGTTTCATTTGAACCAGAAAAATAAGATCTTCCTGTTGACAGCCTTCTTTCCCGCGACCAATAAAATTATCAATTTCTTAAAAATAAGTTCATTTATTTTATAATTTAATACTTTTATTATTATATTTTTACCACTTATCACCCAATATGTCCTGGCTTATTTATAGAATGCCAGGACTATTATTCAACAATATATGACTGATGAAATTTGTTCACCATCCTGCTTTCTCATCAAGGTTCTTATGCACCATTAACATCCATTATGTGGAAGGTACACTTCTTGCCATTGTTTACCTTAGAAGCTAAAAATCATGGACTCCATTATAATCTCAGCTTACTGTTTTCGAGAAACACTAAGGTTTCTTTGTCTTTGTACCCTTTGGTTGGGACAATGATAGCTAGAAACTTGCCTATGGTTAAGGTTGCTTGAGCTTAAGCTTGCATTTCATAACTTTGGTTTGATTACCTCTGGTTTGCACTTTGGGCTGATTGTGGTCCTAGTCTTTTGTCTTAAAGCATTTTGCATTGAATATGCCTCCCTCGATGCAGACTAAGTGTATTATTTTTTTTTTCCCAGCAAGTTTAATTTGGATCTTGAAATTTATGTTAAATCATATTTTTATCTAATAGATGTAAAAGGTATAAAAGTAGAAGAATAATCATCAGATTGACCACAAGTTGTAAACCCTTTTTAGAGTATGAAACGAATCTTAATTCCATATTTGTCAACAAACCTAGGTAAGAAGGTGAAGACCTAAGGTAACATGAGTGGAAGTTGTGAGAAAGCATAGAAAAGCTCACAATAACACCATAGGTAGCCCCTAATAGGAATTATAGGCGAATGAGCATTAATAAGGTTGTTTTGAAATAGTTTGGACAAAGCTCACTGGTTAACTTGATGTAGTAAAAGAAAAAGGAGGAAATATAGGTATATGACCTATTTATATCAACCATTGTGGATAATCCATGTTAATATGCTAGGATATACACGTTAATTTTTAAACTTTTAAATTTCAAAAAATGACCATGACAATTTCTGTGTTGAAGGAAATGGTGGTGTAAGGATCTAGTTTTTAGATGCAAACTTATAAACGTATATTTGTCTTTGTGTGTGTTTGTTTGCTGGATTTTTTTTCTTTTCTTTATTATAAAAAAAAAAAAAAATCTAATCCAATAAGGTATAGGGATGAGATAGATATGGTCAAATTTTCAACAACATCATCAAATTTAGGCACCGAAAGCTCTTGTGTCTGAAATCTAAAGATATTTGCCCGTAAAGGAGAAGTTGGTAGTATGTGTGGTACAAGTTCTGGACACTGAAGAAATACAGCAAAGGTGGACGTGTGGATGATAATGCATAGATATGAATTGCTTAGAGGAAGCTTAGGACTTGCAGTTGAAAATTTGAAACACGGACAAATGATTGAGATAAGCTGGTCGGATTTATAAATAAAGATGAGCTTGCTATTAGAATTGGATGATTGGGTCTAGGGCTATTAGAATTGTACATGCGAGAGTGGATTTGACAATTCAAAAAATGAGTGAAGTGATGAAGCTGACCTCAAATTGATTGGACAAGATTGGTTATGGTTCTTAGGATTATTACTGTGATTCAAAATATACCCTTAAAACCTGAAGTAACGGCTGGTTTGTATTGGAATGTATTTTTTTAAAATATTATTTTGTAGTACGATCATTTTGTTTTGATCCCTCTAAGAGCTCATGTTTAATCCAGATCTAGTTGACTCCTTGTCTTATATAAGCATTTGGTGGTTTAACTGGCATGATCCACGTTTCCTACAATTTTGCAAATGGATTGGGTGATGGACTAGATTGGCGAGAGCCTTCACTTTCTTATGTTATAATTATGTGCTGAGAGAATGCATATGAAATTATGCGGTAGCTCTACTGTCAGAGCTTCTGTACCCATGTCTGATGCATATAAATGTTTCTGAAACTACAATTTTGAAGCATGCATGTTCATAATCGGTGGAAATTTGCTGTCAACAGGAGTGATGGTAAGTATTTATTTATTACAAGTTTACAACAATGCGGTGATCAAAGACATTTGGAATTCTTGTGGGCCAGCTGGTGCCGCTCGGTCAGTTAGTGCTTTAGCTATTGGTAGTGATATTCTATGATGACATATCCTGGTTGGACTACTTTAAAATCTTCCTCACAGATCCAAATGTGCAATTCCAGATAAATTCCAATTACTGCTGTCATATTTTCTTTCACCAAAATATCTCAGACCAGGATTATACACCTGCTTAGAGATGTCTTACTCCCTGGAAGCCATATTAAAGTTTTGAAATCTGTTACCTCTTGCCATGTTACCATGTAACATCAAATTTGATGTGGACAATTCCATTGGAAGGAGTAAAACTGATAATCCACAAAAGCAATTGAAATACTTTCTTTGCATTTGACCCTTGGCAGTTGCATATGTGTTCTACATATCTTCTCTCGATAATAAAGGCAGCATTATTTTTCTATATCTGTTTCATTCTGCATCATGATTTGCACTGATTGATGCATCTCGGTTTTAGTCAGGCTGCATGCTACTAATGTGTCAATCTTTGTGGTATTAGATTGCGCCTGACTTTGTAGGCATTAGATTTCCATCCATTTCGGTTGGCATTTATGTTTGTGAATATGTTGAAAAGTCCATGGATCTTGCAGCTATTTGAGAAGAGGTTTGGGATGGCAGCCTGCAAAGGCGGTGGGGTTTGAGTTATTCTCCTCGTTGATGATGGCCTTCCTCAGTTGGCAGCTTTTTTCTGCTTGTCAGAGACCAGCCTAACAAGTGGTGGAGATTGTCGCTGGTTGAGTTATTTGGTTAGGGAAAGGTTTTCCGCTGCCTTTGATTCTATTTCCCCAAAAAAAACGAAGCGAAAGAAACTTCAGTAGGCGTTGCGGGGTATCTTGGCCTGCTCTTTCGTTGATATTAGTTTAATTCTCTGCTTCAGCTGAACGCAGAGTGGAGCAAGCGCAGCCTCTTGTACTTTTAGAGACATTGTTGTGTAATTCAAGCGTCGCTTTTGATCATGTCTTTAGCCATGTTGATTGGGTTACACAGCATTGTAATTGATCGCCTGCACCTCAGGTTACATGTTGATTGGGTTACACAGCATTGTAATTGATCGCCTGCACCTCAGGTTATAAAGGTTCATTTGATTTTGTGGTTTTATGAAATGTATGCCTATTTTTCACCATAACTCGGATCCCTTCTCTCTACGGTCTGTTCTGTTCATGGATTATAAAATCTGGTGGCCGGGTCGAAAGCTGCAAAAGGTGGGTATTTTGATGGCATTGCGCCACGGCCGAAACTATGGTGGCATGATTTGAAGTATTGTTTTTATGGTATTTTGCTGTGAAATCTTTTTGTTGACATTAGATCAGCATCTTAAATCATATCCTTGGCTCAACAAGTTTTTTTTTTTTTTTTTTTTTTTTAAAGAAAAAAAAAAAGAAGAAGAAGAGGGTTCTATGATCCTTTACCTAGTTGTTGAATAGCTTTCTTGGATGTTGGGGGAGCACGGCACTGTTATCTCTACTCAGCTTTAAAAGTCATCTGCTAACTTTTATCAACGATAAAATTTCTATCAATGGATAGGAATGGCCATGGGTAGGATACCTTTAAAATTTAACCCTTTCGCACCATTCAAATCTATCTGATTAAAAATTTACCAAAAGATTTCGTACCTATCCCATGAAAAAACGGTAAATTTGTTAGGTACTCAACTCGTTCGATTAGTCTTTGTTCAGATTGAGTTATTCGGATTGGGTTGGGTGCTCCACTTGGGATTATGAAAATATAAAAAAAAGAAGGAAGATTGAAGGAAAGACTTTTGCATAATGATCTAAATATAATTAATATTAAATAAAACTAATAATGTAATTAATAGTATATTAAATTAAAATTTGTAATATATGGCAAAGGTTAGAAGTTATTGGGGTTTGGGATTCAAATCCCCTCATCCCTTCCTTGTATATATATTTTTATAAAATTTTTCAAAAATATATACACATTATGTACTATCATGTTCGGATGGCGAACACCTAAAAGTCAAATTTCAAATCTGTCCCAGATGGTAATGAGTTTTAATTTTAAATTCTCAATCTTTCCAAGATCCTATAGAATTTTGCTAGAAAGGTCCTACAAGGATTTGGAATTGGCCCGATATTCCGAAAACCCATCCGGTTGCCATCTCTATCGATAGAAGTCGCATTGCTAAGTTGACAAATTATTTTTAAAATTAACTTATTTAATTTCATGTCTCTTAATTATAGAGTAACTTGGAGAAATGTAACCGCCTGTAATTAAAATGAAAAACAAAAACTTTGGCATCATTAACATTATACTCTTCACATAACCATTCTCTTGAAAAACAGCAGAACTTACCAACAAAAACATTGCAGAGATTAACCTAAACTGCCTTTAATCAAATTTCAATCTTTCAACCAATCTTAATTAATCGTACCAACAAAAAACATAATTCAGCCCCAAACTTCCAGACGAAAATAGAAACGACCATAATGAGAGAAACAAGCTTGCCATCGTCCTACTCCTCTTCCTCCAAAGTTGCTTCCACTCGAAGAATAACGAAGCCCACTGCCACCCCAATCAACACAAGGGCATTCATGATTGCTGCAATCTTAAAGATCTCAGATGCAGCACTGCAGGTGGAAGAGAGTGCTCCACCTTTCCCCTTCTTTCCCTGAGATGAGGACTCGAGAGAGCTCACAACCACGGCGAAGGACTGGGCGGTGCAAGCCGGGAGGCCAAGATTGGAAACTTTGTTGTGAGCTTTGAGCCCTCCAAAGGAGTTTAGCCCTTCGATGTACACCACACTGGACTTGTTTCTCATCGAGGAGTTCAGGCTGCTCGAGCATGAGAGAGCAGCTGCCGGGAGTGTTGCTGGAGAGAGAGCTGCCATCTCTGAGAGAGCCCACAATCTGCAGCACTACTACGTTATTAGTTCCGAGAGTATAAAACTTGATTCTATGATTAGGTGGTGTAGGAGAGAATTGGAAGTAGGGAATTGACAAGGAGAGAAGGATGGTGGATTGCCTGTTGTATTCTTGTGGCTGAGCCTAAAGGAATGAAGAGAAGGTGGGAAGGAGGAAGGGACTTTTGTATGATGGAGGGAGGGAGGGAGGGAGGGCTTTGGATAAGGTGCGAGAAGGTTGGTTGGCTGGCAGAGAGATTATTACATCCTTACCTGGGAGGAGGGTATGAATTAACACTGGCCAGGAAAATTGGAGGTCTAGAATTGTAGACACTTTGAGACAAGTCACAGGTTAGGTCTGCCTCTTTTTTATTTGGGAAAAGAAAAATTTGGAAATAATTTGTTATCTTTGGTGGATATAATAATTTGGCCATGGGTATCCTGATGGGTTAAGCTAAGATTAGTTATTTTGTTTTTTGGTAAATCGATTTATAAAAAAAAAAAAAATTCTTACTCTTTGTGTTTTCTTTTTGCCGATAGAGAGGCATTTTGGTCATATCAATAATCAAATTGGGGGGAAATATAGGAATAATTCTGCTTCCATCTATCTTAGGCATTATTGATCCCTCCGTGGTTTGATCAAAATAAGGAGGATCAACCATTTTAGACCATTCTGTTACATGTTTTATTTAAGGGACATGCTGGCACAAATGCCTTATCCTATATGTTTTCCTGTTTGCAAATTAGGTAAGTAGCACCAAAAATTCTAAAACAATGGACCACTTACAAAACCACTGGTTTTCTATTTTTGGTAGAAACAAAACCACCGGTCACAGTTACCGGCAACAACAGCGTAATTTATCTCATTCATCCTAAATTAGTTTTATTAAAGGATAAAAATAAAAATTAAAAAAAAATTTTATAGAAACACTCCTTTAAATTTCAACCAATATCAAAGAAATCTTCTTAACTTTAAAATATTTCAAATGGATCCCTCAGATTTGCAAACTATTCCAAACTAGTCTTGCTGTTAATCTCTATTAGCATAATGGTATCATGTGATCATCATATAATAGTATAAAATTATAAATAGCCGGATTACCCTTTGTATCATAAAAGGTATTTACCTTTGTTCTTGCAAATCCACCAAAGGATCATCCATCTCATAGATATCAAAGTGCTCCAACTTTTTTGTCCATCTATCTTCACATATCTCAAAGCAACCAGTGTATGACAAGAATCATCCATCCACCTACATAAATCTCAAAGCAACTAATAGATGATCTTGATTATTCATCCATTCACACAAATCACAAAGCGATTGTAGGGATGATCTAGATTATTCATCCATCTACATAGATTTCAAGATGATCCATGGATGATCATAATTATTTATCCATCTATACATATCTCAAAGCAACTGTAGATGATTTGAACATTCATCAATCTGCATAATTCTCAAAACAACTATAGATGATCCAAATATTCATATGCCTACATAGATCTCAAAGAAACCGTAGGTAATCCAGATATTCATCCACTTATACAGATCTCAAAGTGATCAATATATGACTAGGATCATCCATCCATCTACACAAATCTCTAGATGATCTAGAATATTTATCTGCCTATACAAATCTTAAAGTGATAGCATAGATTTCAAAGCAATTAATGAATGATCAGGATTATTCATCCACCTCCATAGATTTCAAAGCAATGGCAGATGATCCAGATATACATTTGCTTGCACAAATCTCAAAGCAACCACAAATGATCTATATGCTCATTCACCTGTGCAAGTTTCAAAGCGATCAATGAATATCTAGATCATCTATGGTTGCTTTGGGATTTATGCAGGCGACAGAATAATTGATCATCCATTGATCGCTTCGAGATTTATGCTGGTGAATGGGCATCTGGATCTCCATGGTTGCATTGAGATCTATGCAAGTGGATGAATATCTAGATCATCCACAGTTGCTATAACGTCTATTTAGGTAAATAAATATCTACATCATTTATGATTGTTTTGAGATCTATCCAGGCAGATGAATATCTAATAATCCATAGTTTCTTTGAGATAGATGTAAGTGGATGAGTATTTGGATCATTTGTGATTACTTTGACATCCGTGCTAGCAAATGAATATCTACATCATCCATGGTTGCTTTAAGATTTATGCAAGTGGATGAATATTTGAATCATTTATGGCTGCTTTGAGATCTATATAGGTGGATGAATATCTAGTTCATCTATGGTTGTTTCGAGATCTATACAAATAGATGAATATTTGGATCGTCCATGATTGTCTTGAGATCTATATAGGCAGTGGAATATTTGGATCATTCATGATTACTTTAAGATCCATGTAGACAGTGAATATCTGAAACATTTGAGGTTGCTTGGCCATTTGTGCAAGTGAATGGATATCTGGATAATCTATAGTTACTTTGAGATCTGTATAGAAGGATGAATAACTTGGATCATTAATGCAATCACTTTGAGATTTGCATAGTCGGATTAATAGCCTAGATTATCCACTAGTATCTCTTTGGGATCTACATGTGGATGGTAGATAATGGTCATGCATTGGTTGTTTTGAGATCTGTGCAAGTGGATATATTCATTTGCCAATATGAATCTTAAAGCAAGTTCATGAATGATCTAACTATTCATTCATTTGGACATATCTCAAAGTAACCATGTGGATCATCTAGATTATTCATCTTTCTTCACAAATCTTAAAGTTGAAATAGGCTAAAAGGAGGGAGAGGACATTTTTATTAATTGAAACCATAGACCAACATCATCTACAAGCCGGGGAGTAAGAACTAATTTGGACCAGTTTGCTAACTCGAGGGATTGTTATAAACTTTTTAAAATCGAGAGGGTATTTGTGAGATTAGTTCAAAGTTCAGGGGTGTTTCTATAATTTGTTCCAAAAAATATTGGTCAATGATGCCTCAGGGCATCAGTTAGGCATACAAAAAGATTTCATATGCCTTATGACAAATACTGGTTGGTGGGATTCATGAAAGTTCTCCAAAAAAAGCTCGAATCAAGAAGGGCTACATCAATACCTATAGGATCTATCAGTATATCCCGTAAATTAGTCAAAAATTTGGATGTTCTTCACAAACATAATAATGCTGCAAGGCTCCGAGAGTCGATGTAAGGTCGTGCTAGAGAGCTGATCGAGGCCAAGTTGATGGAGATTTTGGATTGATCTCTAAAGAAGTCCAAAGAATTGGTGGGATACCCTCCGATTTAGGACCCTCTGAGGCTTAAGTGGCCTTAAAAACAGATAGTGAAAATAGAGAATTAGAGAAAAAAGAGAATGAGTGTGAATGGAGGGAGTTGGAGCTCAATCTTCCTTTAATGGGATAGTTGAAATAAGATTTTGGCAGAGTTTTGACTCTACAAATCTTAAACTCACATTCCGAAAGGGTATCCTATTAGATGTATGCTCTAAAAGCCAGATTGACCAACACATGTAAAACTTTTTATGAGCATATTTTATAATATTTAATTTATTAATAAAATTTAGGTTGTTTTATCATTCACATCTATGTTTAATTGTGCATGTAAATCGTCCATTGGATTAATGGATATCATAATATATATTCTTAAGAGTTGAGAATTTGAGACATGTATTATTATAATTAACTCATAAATTACTTCAGATCATAGGATCATCATAAGGATGGTAATTGATCTGAAAGATTGGTGTATGATCATTTTTTTTGGATAGATAAGTCTTGAATTTATGGTGTAGAGACACTGAAGTAAAAGCATAGGTGCTTGTTAAGAAAAAAAAGTACTGAGCATAATCAATTTCGAGCAGTCATAAGAAAGTCTATCTTCTCATTAGTGACATGCTCATTATTGCGGTTGTGTGTCTAGTTCTCTGACCTGAGGTGCATCAGTAGTTAATTTTGAGAGTGTTGTAGTTTGACTATACTATAACTCGATCTTCTAGCCATACGGAGCCTTGAGGTGTATGTTAGCTATAGTATGTTCATTGTAGAAAATGAATTGCATTAAGATGGGATCTATCGACCTCGGTAAAGAAGGAGTAGTCCTATAAAGATCATGAGATTAGGTCATAAAGCCCATGTCCATAGCAGTGTGAAAAATAAAAAGAAGTTTTTATTGGATTTCATATCGGACTCAAGTTGATTGATTCCATCATATAACGGGCATGAGGTTTGACGAGTTAATCTTAATCTTGATCCTATTAGAACTCATGATAGAAAAATCGAATCATATGATAACTGCACTTAGAGGTTTATCTTCAGTTCTGATAAGTTGCTGCTACATATGCTAGGTATCACTGGTGAATTATGATATTAATTAGAATTATTTTGATAATTAAAAATTTTAATTAACTGAATTGAAAAGAGTTCTAATCCATCGAAAAGGATTTTAATGATGTTGTTGATAGAGATCACAACATATTTCATTATCATATAGAATTGAACCTATGGAGTCACATAATCAAAGATTTTGGTCTAGGATTGCTTAATTGGACTCAAGTGATCCAATTGGATCTAAGAAAATCATGCTAGCACATGATTAGACCCAAGTTTCTCCAGAATTGGGTTTCCTATCAAATAGGGCTTAGCCTAATCCGATTGAGCTCTGATTTGGCACTAAGAGTTGGTTGCACTCAACCTTCTTCATTTAAATTTAAATTTGATTTGAATTTAAAGGACTCATGCAAGTGGATAAGCATAAGAGCAACCATCCCATCCATTTTAAGTTTGAATTTAAATGAGATTTAAGTTTAAACTTAAATTAAATGGAGGGGCATGTGGGATGCATGTCCCATATGATGGGATGCACGTCCTCCTTATCTAGGTCACGAGTCCTAGAAGGCTTGCGAGAAAAGAGGGCTTCCACCCTCATTTTAGTTGAGATTCAAAAAGGGCTGCCCCATAAGGATAATTTGAAATTTGATTTCAAATGGGAGCTGCTCAAAAGTTGTTGGATGAGGTCTTAGATCTATAAATAAACCCTTTTCACATTATTTTGATGAGAGTCTATTTTTGATCTAAGTCTCTACCCAAAATTCTGCCACTCTCTCTCCATCACTCTCCTTCTATCCATGCCTAAAGAGTTAGGCCATTGATCCATTCCATGTGCAAAAGGTGTTTGGGCTGTTCATAGAGTGCTTGAAGGTGTTCAAGTGCTATTGAAGCAAAGGAGGAAAAAGTTGCATCAAGAGTTGATCCCATAGCCTTGAAGATCAATTTGGTTGCTGATCAAGGAGCTCTCAAATCCACCTTAGAGAAGGTGGATCAGATCATGGAGAAAGCATCCTAGATCAGGTTCGAGTGGATACCTATAGAGGTCGAGCACGTGCGTGGCTTAATAGCGGATCTCAATAAAACTATGATCATTAGATTGTGGAGATCATCTATCTATTGCAATATCAACTTATTTTGATATCATTTATTGAGGATCTCGTACTAGATTATTACAGTAGGAAGAAAGAATAAAATAAAATAAGAATAATAATCAAGTATGTGAATCAACATAAAGACTGGCCTCTATGGGGCATGCAAAGCTTCACTATAAAAAAAGAATAAATATAAGAGAAGATTACCCACTCAACTCACTGTACACAATCCTCTCTCAATAAGAAGCTACCCTCACAAGAGCTCTCTCAAAATTCCTAAGGAGACCCTCAGTAGCTACAGCTCAGCATCTCTGTCTCTGTTCCTGCACTCACAGCCACTCCCACAGCCTTCAGAAACTCACTGCTCTATTTGATGCCTTCTTCTCTCGTAGGCTACACGTACTCGACGCTTTACTCCTCTCGATGGCTACCTAAGACTCTGCATGCCACTACGTGCAACTGCTTGCCACTAACCTCTCCATAGTGTCACAGCCTTTAAATAGGCTTGAGAATTCTCTTCTCAGCAGTTCATAGGAGTCCTAACAGGGCTCTGATAGAGGTTGAGTTGACTCGACTGCATCTTACCCGAATGCCTGCTTTCTATTTGCCTAAGAGGATTGGCTCGACTGTGGTCCGAGCTGGCTCGATCTCAATCCAAGCCAGCTTGACACATATTTATGCCAGCCCGACTGTTGATACTTCTTCTGAATTTTTCTCTACTATGGATCGAATTTGAGGTGTTAAATCCTAATAATCTCCATCTCGACTCGACATTCGATCTCTATCTGACTTTGAGAGTTTTTGGATCCTCTCACCCCTATGTTCTAGGGTAATTACCTGATGTCTAATAAATGGGCAAACATGAAAGTTGAGCCAGGCCACTCGATCCCATCTCCGTTAATGGCTATAATCCTCCGATATGAGATCTACTTGGGATAGCCTCCTGCGGTAATAGAAACTTCATCTTACGATGTCATATATCATCCTCCCGAGTCTTTTATCTCGTGCTCGATTCATCTCCACTTGGAGCTCTACCTCATATTGGTCTTGGTGCCATGAGGTAATATTTTCCATACTTTCTTCCTCTTAACACCATCCTACAGCTGCACATGATCTTCAGGACTCCTCGATCAACTTTTCATTTAAAGCTAGTTGAATCCAATCTACTTAATGAGATTAGATTCTTCTTAAAGTTGGGTATGTATTGGACCTCACCTAACTTCTTCACTGTTCCATCATGGAGCTTCATGTTGACCATTCCGCTGTCCTTGATCTCACAGCTTAATCTATCTGGCAAGAACATAGTACTTTCACTTATTTTCAAGGAGTCAAATAACTTTTTTCTACAACATATATGATGAAAATAAGCAGAATTCATAATCCACTGGAAGAAAAAAGTAGATATCTCATTGATAATCAGAAGGATATCATCACTACCTTCTGTATCGCTACTAGCAATTACTACAGTAGCCCTTATTAGATCCTTAAGTTGTGGGTAATTCTTGACTCGATGCCCCAGCTCATCACACCAATAGCATCTGATCTTGCTCTGATCTCTCATCTTGGATTGGACCGCCCACCTCTTGATCTTCTACCGCTCCATTTTTTACTATTTGCTCCTCAAAAAATTATCAAAGCTGAGCTGCCACCATCTAAGCTCAAAGCTGGGTTCTCCCTTCTAAGAACCTCATTCTAGAGAATCACCACAGTAACCTCACCCATCTTGATGATTTTTTTTTTTACTAAAAGAGCAGTCACCAAGGACTCATACGAAGGGGGAAGCGATGCCAGCAAGACCAACATCCTGATCTTCTCCTCAATTTTTTTGCCTATGCTTAGGAGGTCGGTGAAAATCTTTTGAAAGTTAGATAGATGCTCCTATATACTCTGACCTTCATCCATCCATAGTTGGAAGAACTACATCCAAAAAATAGCATGTTGGTGAGCGACTTTGCCAAGTATAATTTCTCGAGCTTCGATCATAGCATCATCGAGAAAGTCTCGCCAAGTACATGGATCAAGATATCATCCATTAGGTACAAGCAGATCGTGCTTATCATCTGCATCTAGATCCATTTTCAATCCTTCACCTCCATGGTGGCTGGCATCTTCTCATACAAGAGAGCATCGATCAATCCATGTTAGATGAGGACATTCTTTATTCTTGCTTACCATAAGAAAAAATTATCCTTCTCATCAAACCTATTGATCTCTATCTTAATTGCACTTATTTTCTTCATATTCTTTAATCTTTATCAGTACTAATGCAATCTACACTTCAGTACCATCTGACTCTGATATCAATTATTGTGATATCAACTCACTCTGATATCACTTATTGAGGATCTCGTATCAAAATATTATGATAGAAAAAAAATAAAATAAAATAAGAACAATAATCAAGTACGTGAATCAGTCTAAAGACTTGCTTTCATAGGATATATAAAGCTTCACTATGAAAAAAAATAGATACAAAAGGAGATTATCCACTCTCAACTTGCTGTATATAATCCTCTTTCAACTAGAAGCTACCCTCATAAGAGCTCTCTTAGAATTTTCAAGAAGATCCTTAGCAGCTACAACTCAACACCTTAGCCTCTATTCCTATGCTCATGGCCACTCCCACGACCTTTAGGAACTCATAGCTCTATCTGATGCCTTCTTCTCTCGTAGGCTATACGTACTCCGTGCTCTACCGAACTCCTCTCAGTGGCTGCCTGAGCTTCTCTGTGTACCTCTATGTGCCATTGCTTGCCACTCACCTCTCCATAGCATCATAGCCTTTAAATAGGCTTGAGAATCCTTTTTTCAGCAGTTCATAGGAGTCATAATAGGACTTTGTTAGAGATTGAGCTAGCTCAACTACGTCTCACTCGAATACCTGCTTTCTATCTGCCTGAGAGGGTTGGCTCGACTACGGTCTGAGCTGGCTCGATCTTAGCTCGAGCTGGTTCGACACGTATTTGAGCCAGCCCGACTGCTGATACTTCTTCTAGATTCTTCTTTGCTGTGGATCGAATTCAAGATGTTAAATACTAATACTATCCATGCAAGGTGATGTGATCACCTTTAACATTGCATGCTGATTAATATGCTTATTAGTTTTTGGTTTAGATCTATGATCTGTGTGTTGGATTGGATCAAAAAATTTTTTGAAATCTGCTATGTCTGATTTGATCCGATCCAGTATGCTGATTCGTTCCTTTATACCCTACCTCTCTATTTATAGAGAGAATTTGCTTGGTCATAAGGTCGTTTGAGAAGTTTGTTAAGCTGTTAGTTTATTATAATGGAATGGCCAGTTATACGACGATCGTGGGCTGTTTGTCCATGTAGAGATTAGCTATAGCATAGCTGAAAAATAGCTATGATATAGTTGGAGAGTAGCCAATACTCTTATTAAAAATTAGCTGTTATGTTGGTAGATCGGTGGTAGTCTGATCTGGCTGTATTGGCTATGTCGGTATTAATCCAATCTTGTCTTGAGAGAGTGCCCACGGGCATGCCAGCTCAAACTAGATCTTAACATAAAACACTGATAAGTAGGTCGGCATGAAACCAATCTTGTCCTGAAGCACTGATTGGCAAAGCGGTGGAAGACCAATCTTAGCCTAAAGTGCTGGTGGGTAGGATGGTAGAAATCTGATCTTGGCCTTAGCAGTATTTATGAGTCATCAAATTATCTAGTCTGACTGTGAAGATAGTAAATTACCAACATCAACTATTATAATCAAGCAAGATGTCGAGACTAGCATCTCGTTGATGTGAGCCAATTACTATCAGATCAGTATTCAACTGATCTAAATATGAAAACTGGTGGTCATATCTCATTATCAGAATACTATCAGATTAGTGACCTTCCTAATGTTGCCACATGGCTAGAGGTGATTAGTTGTACCAACACTTGCCCCCTACTTTCCAGACCCAAAGTAAAATTTTTCAGGCTAGGTGTGGAAAGTTGATTCAAAAGATTTTTTTTTAACTTATGCTGCCGATAAATATGCCATACGACTATAGTTAGAATTAATTTTTTGAGAGGTTCAAAGTGACACGCCGCTTCTCTTGAAAAAGTTCTATCATGTCTGTCACATCTAATAGTTGTGGAAGGCCTAGAGAATCATAAGTCTATCATCACCTGTACAGCAGTGCTCAGACAACATGAGGCATGTATCATGCTATTATTAACTGCTTAGGCTATCATGCGGATAGCACTTACGTGGCTTAATCAAAGTAGAGTGCACAGAAGCAACTTTTTCAAAGACATTAGATTACTAACAAGTGGCATGAAATCTACCAATGGAGTGCGTTGATCTGAACCATTGCCGTGCTTTATGAATAAGATTATAGTGATTTAAAAATCATTTTACTATTTCTATCATGTAGAGATTCTGTCGAAAGTTTTCTAGAACTTTCCAGTGCCTGTGAAGCTAGAGGAAAAAGAAGAATCTCAATCATCATCAGAGCCAGAAAAGAAGTCATCAAAGCCAGAGAAGAAAAGCTTCTTTAGAGCCTCTTTTCCTTTTTTAGGTAGGTCCTTCGATCTTCAATCTAGTTTCTAGTTTTTCTTTGGATAAGGTTTTCTTGTCTCTGTTTTCTTTGTTTATTTCCTCCCTTTCCCTTAGTTTCACCTTCATTCTTTGTAAAAAATGTCTTCCCATGAGAGTGCATCTTCCGGTGGTGATAAAGGGGAGAAAAAGATTCTGGATAGCCGAGTTTCTCAGTTTATCCAGTCCTGACTCGAGCTTGAAGCAACTACTCCATCTCAAGTGACCACCAAGATCAATACTTGCAGCGAGCATGATTTAGAGTCTCCGATAAGGAGATTTATGGATTATTTCAGTTCAAATACTAAACCATCTGTTATGACTCATTATGACCTCCAAAAGCTTAGAGATAAGTATCACATTCTCAAAAACTTCCAACTGATGGTTCTAGGTTAGGATGGCCGGGTCACTCAACCTCCAAAAGGCTGTATTGCTTTTTATCATGGGGCACTTTGGTCTGAACTTCGGTTTTCTTTGTATCCTTTCATCTATAATATTTTAGATTTCTATAGGGTTCATCCAACCCAAGTCACTCCCAATGCTATTAGGATGATCTTCATTTTTATCATCTGCTACTGCTTTGCTACCATAGATCTTAAGATTTTTCTTTTTAGGATACTATTCATCCTAAAGAGATACCTCAATGAAAAAAGCTAGTGGTATTTCTCACTTTGGCCAAACTGTAAATTCAGTCCTCTCCTTCCTTCTTCTATTCACGACTAGAAGATTCATTTCTTTTTTATTTCTTTCAATATCCCTTGGGGTTTTAGTTGTAGCTGAGATAAGCGTCAACTCAAATGAAATTCCAATAGTCAAGTTTTAGCTAGAGATAACTAGGCTTTTGAAGAATTGCTAGGTATGTACCCAAGCTAAGCTAGCTAGTGACCGACCAATCCTTATTCGACTCCTGCATCAGCCAAATTTCTCCTCAGGATAAGTTTGATATCAAATTCTTTTCATTTTGGATAAATTATACAAATACCCCCTCAAATTTAGGCCAGTTGCACTTACACCCCCTTTACTTTAAAAAGTGTCAAATAGGTCCCTAAGGTTTTTGAAATGTTCCGAAGAGATCCTTCCATCTATCTCCATTAACAGAAAGGTATCACGTGACTATTATATGATACTTTATTTTATGCAAATGACCAAAATATCCTTAAAATCACTTACCAATGGGATGTGACTTTTGGTGCCAATAAATCACATGAGTTTAACATGTGGCCTCTTAATTTTAAAGTCCATAACCTGCGTCAAAATAACCCTAATCAAGCAGTGGAGGAGAAAAAGAAATCTCATTCAGGCAGAGAGGAAAGAGGGTGGTGTGTAGGGAGAAAAACTTCATGGAGACTTCCGAATCAAGTTCTCCCAGTAATGTATCATCCCATGCAGTTGATTTCTACTATTATAGAACCAAATCACCATTGAGGACCTTGTGGACCACTACGAACCTTGGCCAATGTTTCTTTAGATGCAGAATGTATGTGGTATATCCACAGCATGATCATTTTTGGTGGCTTATTCTTTTTGTGGCTTTAATCTCCAAACATTCTTTTATGTTCCAGACAAATGGGGGATGCGATTACTTTCGTTGGCATGATCCGTCTTCAAATCCAAGGGATAAAGATGTTATTAATCGACTATTACAATGGAATAAGAAGCTTGAGACCGAAATTTCAAGTTATAGAAGAAAGATAAAATAGCCCATTTTCTTGATGTTAGCTTGTTTTGTTTATTTGTGTTTGTATGTTAACACATCTATATTTTAAATGTACTAAGTAAGACGTTTAAAAATTGATGTTATCCCATGAGTTATTTCAATGTTTTAAATGGAATAGATTTCCATGTTTGAGCTTCATCCCACAAATTGATGTTATCCCATGGGGTATTTCCATGCTAAGTTGTAATGTTTAAGAATGTAATATCATGAAAATCTATTTTATTTGAAATAGATATGCATTCTTTGCAATTTGAAACTATTAATTAAGATGTTATTATAAAATGATGGGACGATTAGAATGGTGTCATTATAAAATGATCAAAGTAGAACACATGTTGATGCCTAAGTGATAGCATAAACTTTCGGCGAGGAATGCATTTGTTAAAGTAAGAACAGATGGAGGTTTATACAAAGATTGTGATGGATCATTTTCCAAAGCTAGAGTAACATGCAGTCATTCATTTCCAAAAATTAAGATGTTGCACAGATGTCCCCAAACTTTCATATTGCAATATTTATATCCCCTGTAGTTTATAATCGTAACACATACACCCTCTATAATTTGGGATAAATAATAGTTACACCCCCTCTACTGTTATCATGTGGCATAGACACCCCCTATTTTTTAAAAAAGGTGAATATAGACACTTGTTTGAAAAAAAGTTGTGGAACCTGGTACAAGATATTTTTCATATACCTATAAATTCATCCATACATCTATAAGTAACAGTATCACAAACTAAAAAAAATCATGAACCAAAATATAATCCAAATCAATTACTTTCCATCCAAACCAAAATTTATCTTAATAAACCAAATAAAATCTAAACAGCCATCCAAAATTTAGCATCATACCAAATAGAATCACAGACCAGTTATAATCCATCTTGTTTCACAATATGTAATATGATACATTAACACAAAATGAGGTAAATAGAAAGTAATACATTGCCCAAAAATTGTTTCCATACATGTAAATTCAAAACATAGAATTTTCAACTCCCATCCAAAATAAATCACATTGCTGGCTAGGAGGAAGCTACCGATGGGGAGCCTTGTGCTGGCTGGGAGGATGCTGTTGGATGGGAGGAAGCTGCTGGCTGGGAGGCTTGTGCCGGCTAGGAGGGTCGCTGGGAGGCTTGTGCTGACTGAAAGGCTGGGTGAGAGGAGATAGGTAGGGCAGCATTTAGTGGGAGGATGTAGCCTAGGAGCCTGCTGATGTTTGAGATGGAGTATTCTTCTTCATGTAAATAAGTATGGTTAGTAAGCATTGGAACATAACAAAAACCTACTAGTTAAATACATATTAAGACTTATAAATGAGCATTTACCACCTATGATCTATCCCTTTTCCTACTAATTCTGCTCCCAGTTTGACTGCAACCAATATTCTATTCTTTTTGCCTTGACTTTTTCTTTCTAGGTCCCTTGCAAGTCCTTGAATTATGGCCCATTTTTTTACAATTTTCACATCTTAGAGAACTACCCCTTCTCCTAATTCTAGAAGAATCCTTTGGCTCATCTGCTTCTTTTCTTTTTGCCTTTTTGGGTCTACCTGGAGGGGCTCTTAGAGGAGGGGGACATATAGTGGGGTACTCTATCCTTGGCCAGGGTTTCATGCTAGGAACCGGCTTAATGATCTTCTCATAAGCCTTAAAAAATGCTTGTTTAGTGTACCATGCATTGACAAAGTAGTGTATATTCTTTCTAGTATACATAATAGCTACCACAGCATGACAGCATGGGATGCCAGTTAAATTCCATATCTTACAGCCACATGTACTCTCCTCCAAGTCAACAACAACTTTATCACTATAATGTTCCACTTCAAATCTATACCCACCTTCTCATATGCAATTACAACTCATAGCTTCCAACTTATTTCTCTTGAACTTCTTAATCTTTGGACAAATAAGACTTGTAATTTTATCTTATCCTTCTCTTTTTGCTTGAAAACGCTACATTAAGAGCCTTCTAATGGTCTCAAACAAAGTGATAATAGATTTATCTTGAACATCAACTATATACTTATTGAATGACTTGTAAATATTGTTCAACAACACATTAGATTTGCTTCTTGAAGAGAATGCATGCCTTGACCACAACTTAGGTGGATGCTATGTCAACCACTGCCATGTCGTTTCATCCAACTGATGTAGCTCATCCATGGCAGACTGAAAGTCATAATATGTGGTTGCCCTGGCACATTTTCAAAGGGCATCTCCATAATTCTTGCCCTTAAATTCAGCACTTTTAAAATTAGCATGCAAATGTCACACACAAAATCGATGATCGGTAGTAGGAAGAATAGTTTGAAATGTCTCAACAAGATCCTACATAATTGTTTAAAAAGTGAACATTATTAAGATTACCCAAGTACAATCCTAAAATAATTTTAACTGAAGTTAAGTATTTTTAAATAAAAATTAACCTTCTGTCTATCCGACATAAAGGTTCAACCATGCTCTTCTAAGAGTTCAATGTCATCGAATAAACATCTCAAAAATCAGCTCTAGCTATCCTTTGTCTTTGCCTCGACCATGGCCCATGCAATAAGAAACATATTGTCATGACCATCTTTTCCGACTGCAGCTAAAAGCTATCCCTCAAATGAGTCTTTCAAATGACATCCATCCAGTCCAATAATAGGTCTGTAACCATTGACAAAGTCATGCTTGCATACTGTAAGACAACAATATAGTCTCCTAAAGATAGGCTGACTAGACTCACCTGATCTATAAACCTCCATCAATATTGTGCTTTCAGGATTAGTTTGCCTAATTATCTGGCAATACTCCCATAGATGGGCATACTGGGCTCTATTCCTTCCCTACACAATCTCTAGTGTTTTCTTCTTGGCTCTATAGCATTATGACTTCGAAACAGAAATCTTGATATCTCTCCTTACATGCTCTCAGAAGCCCTTAACACTGCATTTTGCATTTGATCTGATCTCCTTAAGATACTTCTCTACTAAAAGCTTGGATGTGATGTTGTGATTTTTGAACTACCTCCCACATTGATGCTCTGACTGGAAGGTCTTGATTTGAAAGGTATCCTCTATCTGTACCAATGACGCATGAATCCTCCACCCACAATCTTGCTTGCAGATAGCCGTAACCTAACTTATCTCATTCTTTTTATACACAAAATCAAAATCCTACTGTATATTGTAAAGTCATAGCATCTTTCTAAACTATGTAGTATTGCTAAACTTTATTCCAACTTCAAGTTTGATAGTCCATTTCATATCTGTAAGATCATTAAACTCGGTATAGTGTACACCAGAGCTTCCACCATCTGAATCTGTGTTAGTATCCAAACTATGGAGATAAGAGCTATCACTACTCTCTACTTCCATCCCAGTAGGTTGCTCCTTTCTAAATAAATCTACATCTTCATGTAGAGAAGAGTATTGTATCCATGATCTTAATTCCTCATCAATAATATCTCTGTCCACATACTCATCAAATAGATCATCATCATTATCATCCTCTGAATCATTAATTTGACTAAGTGATCCACTAGTACTGTCGAAACTACCAAGTGAAGACTCTTCTAAAGGGGCATCTTTTTTCTGTATATCTGTAATCCCTTTTTGTTTATCATCAACTTTAGACTTTCCAAATTTTGATGGTCTTCTTTCACAAATATTTTTTACAGCCACTCTTTTAATCCTTCTTGTTTTGGGGGAAGTAGTTGCTTCCTGAGTAGGCATCGTGGCAGTAGAAAGAGGTATCTCCTGAATATCTTCCTGAGTAGCAGCAGTACTAGCTTGAGCCTATGGATGATCCATGTATACTTGGACTATGTCAGTCCCTCTCATGCAAGCAAGCATATCCAAAATATCATCATCGACTCTCAGTTTTCTCAAGCCATTTTCAAAAGTATGATCTAGCATGAGGTAGTAAAAATGGATCCCAATTATATTGGCATATCCTAACTGACCTAGCATGTCTTGTAGCTCTGTAATACTAAATCTATCAGAATCATAATTACCAAAAAATCTAGAGTATCCTCCATTATACTAATAATTAGGATGATACTTGATGGACCCACCATAGTGGATTTGTACTATGAAAAAATCATTCTCCATTCCTATAATAAAAAAGAAGTGATACGTCAAAATCTAAATATAGGCTATATTTAAATCCCTACGATCATATTTAAGAAGTCTTCAGTATTAGTGGACCCAAGAATGGAGCATACATTGGCTTCATATAATACACTAAAAAAATCAAAACATCGGCATAATAAACTAAAAAAATTGGGTTTACTATGCAGCATACATTTAAGAAGTCTTATAAAAATATCCATATTTAATTGAACATCGATGTGAGTGGAGGCAAGAAATTTTAAATACTTTCATAAAAGTGGCACATAATAACCTAAAATAGAGATGCACATGATAAAAGGCTACATGTTCAGAAAATCTATAGTGGGACCATGATAAAGAGGCTGATGTTCAAAAAACATAAAATACACTTATAAGAGACCACAATAGTGGTCCAGAGAGGTTTTAAAGCAATATAAATGGGACCATAATTACATACGACTGCAATCTCTATTTTATACCCATTTAATATATTGAAATAAAGCCAACAATCACCAGTATACCCAATTTGGATTTCATTGCCAACAAGCAAAGGCATACCAAAAGTCTTTTTGCATGAAAAAAATGGTATCATTACAGATTAAATCATCATTCATCAATCCAAAAATTAAGAAAAAAATAAAACACAATTATCGATCTATGAAAAAGAGAATGGACTTGTGATTGAGAACCTCACCGGAGAGAGGATGATGGAAGGATGATAGAAGGATTGATTTTTGTGACTGGTTTGTCTGAAATTGACCAAAGAAAGGATGATCGGAGGATGAGAACCCAACTACAAAGCCCTTAAAATTGGGAGGGGCGTGGTCGAAACCCATTTCAAATAGCCTTCATGATAGAGGGGCATTTTTGTCCATTATAATGGCAAGTGGACACCGTCAGTGGTTAAGTGATCATCAGGGTCTCTTTGGAATATTTCAAAAACTTTAGAGATCTGTTTGATACCTTTTAAAGTACAGGGGATGTAAGTGCAACTATCTTAAACTTGAGGGAGTGTTTATGTAATTTATCCTTTCATTTTTTCAAATATGCATGCTTTCTTAATAGTATTCTTCTTTTCTTGTTGCAATAATCATAAAGTTCGACCCAAAGAGGCTAGCAGAGGTGAAGAAAATAAAGCAAGACTCCACCGACCAGCCTGCTGCCAAAAAAGGGAAGGAAGCTGTGGGGCAGTCCAAGTTAGCTTCTCCTCAACCTTCTCTTGTTTCTATCCTAGGGACACTAGTAATAAATGCATTCCCAGTTTCTACATCAAAGCTGATGTCAAGAGGTCATCAGAAAACTACCAAGGTGGTTTGTCCACCTCTCAAAGAGTTAGCTACGTATCTAAGGTCGGGCTCTTCTCCTGCACCGCCTTCGACGTCCGCTCAGCCATCTCAACCTGTTGAAAGGTTGAAGCTCTCCAAGGTTGACCTACCATCAATCTCGACAAATAAAGTTGATCTCTCCCAAGCATCATTGCTCGAGACGCTGTGGCTTGGGAGAGACTTGCTCTGCATGATGATGCTGCAAAGAGATCTTGATGCCCGAAGGCATGACTTCTCAATTGAATGGCTACTCAACTTCAAGTTTAATAGCATTTTAGATATAAGCTTTTTTCTCTCTCTTCCTTTCTTCTCTCTCTCTCTCTCTCTCTCTTAATACATCAATTTGTGCCGATCTAACTCCTTTTCTTTTTCTTCTCAGTCAGCCATGTACTTCAGGCTGCTCAATGAGAAGATGATATTGTTTTATAAAAATAAGAAGTTTCTAAAAGAGGGGCTATAGACCGAGAAGAATTGCAAGAAGGCAGTTGAAGACAAGGCTGCTAAAGAGGTCATGGCTGCTAAGGATGAGTTGAACAAGTAGCTCCAAGAAAAGTTGGCCACAATAAGAGAGAAGAATCGGTCTCTATTGGATTAGTAGAGAAAAGTGAATGAAAGCAAGAAGAAGCTACTAGAACTTAGGAAGGAGGTTGGGAGGATCTCTGAGCTGAAGGCCAAGCTGAAGAAAATAGAGGGGATCATGGCAGCCTGAGAAGATGCCATAATAGCTCAGGATAAAAGCCTTCTCATATTTCATTAAGATATTAAGAAGTATAAGGAGAGTGCTGCTCGAGCTGTAGAGGAGTACAAGTCTATTGAAGCCTTCCAAGATGAAGTCATGGAGGCTTTTGAGGAGGCGTATGATTATGGATTTTTGAACTGCAAGAACTTAATCAAGAAGCTCTTTTCTGACCTCGATCTTAATATGGTTACCCCCAAGGGGGCTATGCAAGCAGCATCTGACTTAACCACTGCTCAGGTAGTCAAGATTCTTGCTCAATCGATGTTGGATACTGCTTTCACTGCTAAAGCAACCCAGTCAACTATCAATGTGACTCCTCAACTTTCCTCTTCGACTCCAGCTGCTACCAAAGTCCTAGCCATTAAAGTCATATTAGTGGATTCTCCGAATGGAGACTTGATGGCTGCACCTTTCGATGTTCCTTAGGCTACTGCTTGATTTTTATATTTATCTCTTTTTTCTTTTTTGAACTACTGTATTATCCCGACCTGGGCTTTGTAAATATTTTTCTATATTAATGAAAAGTAAAGTTATTCCAATGCTATTCTTTTCTTTTTGATATTAGATATTTCCTACCTCATTTTATCCGATGTGGGTTTTGTATGCTTTAGAAAATCTCAAGAGACTTCTAAGTTATCCATAATAGACAATATCTAATTAACGTCAGTCGGATTGATAATGGAGTATAAATCGACTTCGATCGAGCCATGATGTGAATTGATACAACAAGTAAATGTGTACCAAATTGAGTGGTTAAAATTAAACCAACCTCAATAATTCAAATATAGTAGAAGTTTAGAGGTACCTCTACTTGAGCTTGGGATTAACAGGTCAAATTTCTTCACATCTGATAGAATTTTGATTGACTAATTCCTGCTCTCTTTTCTTTAAAGGGTTTTGGTGTGTGAGTCTCTTTGAGTTGTAGTTGCGTAGCCCATAGGCTTAGTTCCAGCTTGAATATTTTCAAGTTTGAACCTAAAATCAAAATATGTCATGATAAATTGGTGAGGTCCAATCCGAAGATCGGATATCTTACGTTGTCATTCATGAGGTCCAATCTGAAGATCGGGTGTCCCATGTTCTTCATTTATAAGGTCCAATCAGAAGGTTCGATGTCTCATATTCTTCATTGGTCAGGACCAATCCTGAGATCAGGTGTCTCACATTCTTCACTAGCAAGGTCCAATCCAGAGATCGGGTGTCTCATATTTGTTTGTCCTTATTTAATTGAGATTTTTATAGTCAGAATTCAACTTTCTCCGACCTGATTTGGACAAACTTGATCTTTTCTTGTCCTTGTTTGGTCGAACTTCATGGCCTCATTTGGATAGGTTATATTCCTTTAGTCGGTTTTGTATGAATATAGTTTGGAGATGATTTTTTGTAATAATTGGATAAAAATTCATCTTCATTAAGATAAAAGTTTGGAGCTTTATCGAAGACTTATTGATGATACAATCTGAGACTCTCAGCATTACATGTTCTTAGAATATTTGAACCATCTAGATTTTCCATTCTATATGCTCCTAGGTGTATTACTTTAGTGATTTGATAAGGCCCTTCTCAGTTAGGAGTAGGCTTCCCTTGTTCTATGAGCTTTAAGACTTTAGCTCGATAAAGAACCAGGTCTCTTTTATGGAAGAACTTTGATTTTATTCAGGTATTATAATATCTAGCTATTCTTTGTTTATAGATTGCCATGCGGCCCTCTTTTTGGTTTCTTCAAGTAAATTAGATTGGTTCTCAATCGATCTGATTTACTTTCTTTATGAAAATTTTCTACCCTAGTTGTTAGGAGACCGATCTCCATGGGTATTAAAGCATTCACTTTGAAAGTAAGATTAAAAGATGTCTCCGTGGTTAGTCTCTTAGGTGTAGTTCTATAAGTCCAGAGAATATTATAAAGCTCATCTACCCAAAGACCTTTTGCTTATCTTCAGACATTGAAGGACTGTCCGATTAGTGACCTTGACTTCTTCATTTGATTATGGATGTCCCACCGAGATGAGCCTATGGTCAATATGTAATTTAGAATAAAATTTCTTAAATTTTGGGTTACCAAATTGTAGTCCATTATCAATGATAATAACTCAAGGTAAGCCGAAGTGGCAAATAATTGACTTGTAAACAAAATCCTGCATTTTTTTTCAGTAATTTATGCTAGAGGTTTGCCTCCACCTATTTAGTGAACCAATCAATAGCCACAACCAAGAACTTTCTTTATCCTGTCGCCATTGAAAAAGGTCCAAGGATATCCATTTTCTATATAGCAAAAGGCCAAGGAGCCGTAATAGAAATAAGTTTGGTTGCAGGCTGATGTTGAATATTAGTGTATCTTTGGCACTGATCGCATTTACTGATAAGGTTGGCTATATCTTTTTGGATAGTTGGCCAATAATAACCTTGCCTAATAATCTTGTATGCCAATGATCTACCCCATATGTGATTGTCACAAATTTCTTTATGGACTTCTTGAAGAGCATAATCAACTTCTAATGGTCGTAAGCATCGAATCAATGAAAAAGAATATGACCTTTTGTATAATCTGCCATCTAAAATGACATACCAACAGGCTTGCCTTTTAATTTTTCTTACTTCAATAAGATTATTTGGCAGAACTCCTCTACTGATGTAATCCATCAACAGATCCATCCAACTTAGCTCATGATTGATTTGAGCAATTATTAGAATCTCTTCCTTGGTTTCTCAAGAATTTCAATAATCACTTTCTGATTGAGCTCGAGATAACCCGATGTGGCTAGATGTGATAGAGCATCAACTCAGATATTTTCTGATCTTGGTATTTGCATGATCTTGAGGTTCTCAAAACTTTTTGATAATTTTTTCATATTTTGCAAATATTGAGACATTATAGAATCTCTAGCTTTGAATTGATCTCGTACTTGGCTGACAACAAGCTATAAGTCCGTGAAGACTTTGAGCTTTTTAACATTGAGCTCTTTCATTATCTTAAGTCCAATAATAAGTGCTTCATATTCTGCACTATTATTAGAAGTGTTGAAGTTAAATCTTAGAGCATGCTTAGTAACAAGCTAGAATCAAAATAGCTCCACTTTCTTTTGCATTTGAAGCTCCATCAACATGCAACACCCAACAGGAATCCTCAATGATCTCCTCTGGGCTTTCTAAAGCTGATTCTTCTTTAGGGATAGAGCATTCCATGATAAAATCAACCACTACCTGAGCTTTTAATGAAAGTCTAGGCTGGTAATGAATGTCAAATTCGTTGAGCTCAGTTGCCCATTTAGCTATCGGGCCTGAAGTATTAAGTCATAGTAGGACCAATCTCAATGGTTGATCAGTTAAAATAATAATAGAATGGGCTTGGAAATAAGGCCGAAGTTGTCCGACCAATGTGATCAGAGCATATATCATTTTCTTGGTCTTCTAATATTGAATTTCAGCATTCCACAATAATTTGCTAGTATAATAGATAGGCTTTTGTGTTCTTGCATCATTTTAGACTAGAACCAAGCTAATAGTATGAGGTGAGATGGATAAATATATCAATAAATCCTTATCTTCAATCGGCTTTGATAATAATGAAACTATGCCAAGATATTTTTGAGGTCATTGAAGGCCGATTGGCACTCATCTGATTATTTAAAGTTTTTAATTTGCTTCAAAGTCTTAAAATAAGGAAGGTACTTTTCAGCCGATTTGGATATAAATCGGCTAAGCGATGCCATTTGTTCAGTGAGCTGTTATACCTCTTTTATTGTGCTTGGATGCTTCATTTCGAGAAGTGCTTGAATTTTATTAGGATTGGCTTCTATTCCTCTTTAAGTTATAAAAAAATTCAAGAATTTTTTGGCTATCACTCCAAAAGCACATTTGCTAAGGTTGAGTTTTAGTCGATATTTGCAGAGTTTCTCAAAGACTTCTTCTAGATTGATAATATGTCAATCTTCTTCTATACTTTTCATCAGTATGTTATTAACATAGACCTCCGTATTGCGGCCAATTTACTATTTGAATATTTTATTGACCAAGCACTGGTATGTAGCACCTACATTTTTCAAACCAAAAGATATCATCTTATAACAATACAAATCTTTGTCGATAATAAAAGCCATATTTTCTTCATCTTTAGATGTCATTCTAATTTGATTATAGCTAGAAAAGGCATCCATAAAGCTTAGCAATATGTGTCTCGAAGTTGCATCGACCAATTGGTCAATTTTTAGAAGAAAAAAACTATCCTTAGGGTAGGCTTTGTTAAGGTTGGTATAGTCAATATAGATCCTCCATTTGCCATTCGCCTTCTTGACCATTATGATGTTAGCAATCCACTTCAGATATTGGGCTTCTTGGATGAATTTAGCTTTTAAAAGCTTGTTGACTTCTTCATCTATAGCCTTCTGCCTTTGTAAAGCAAAACTCGTTTTCTTTTATTGTACAAGTTGGTACTTGAGATCAATAATCAGCTTGTGCATGATTATATCAGTAGAGATTTCAGGCATGTCTAAGGGCCTATTTGACCAAGCTATGAAAATCAGCTTATTTTAAAATTATTTTTTTCAAATAAAGTTTTAGAAGAAGTGCTGTAAGAGAAAAGTAGTTTGTATTTGGCAAAATCATTTGATAAGCACTTGTATCAGTATTTAATAAGTAGTTTGTATTTCGTAAATCTTTCAAAAAAGTACTTTCGACTACCAAATTATGAAAAAAGATATATATAAATTTATTTTATAATTAATATTATTTAAATAAATAAATACTTTTAAATATTCATTATGATTAATTTTAATTTAATTTTTTTTATTTTTTTATTTAATTAAAATAAAAAATAAAATAATAAAAAATATATTAAAATTTTAATCAATATAAATATAATTGAATCAAAGATAATATATATTAAATATTTTACATAATTTTTATACGATAATATACATGAATCAATATATATGAAAATACATCATTCACTAAATAATGGAAGGGTTAAGTAAAAATAAATAAGAATAGTTATGGTAAATAATAATTTTGAGTAAGAATATTTTTATCTTAAAAAATTAATTTTTTATTTCTATTTTTGCTTCTAAGGAGAAGCTTCAATTTTCTGCTTTCTTTCCACAGCAGAAAAACTACTTTTGCTACCACTCAAAAGCAGATTATTTTTTAAAATAAACTTGATCAAACACTCTATTTTTTTAAAAATAAATATTTTTTTTAAACTAAGTACATTTTTCTTTCTAAAAGCATGGCCAAACAGGCCCTAAAGCTGGCCAGGTAAATACATCAACATTTGATCAAAGAAAGAACATCAACTTTTTTTGGTAGGGCTTTAATCGAGATCCAATTTGGACAGCCTTTTCTAGATCTTCGCCTAGCAAAATAGCAATGAATGGTTTAGGTGACTCACCTTGGCTTGTTCTGACCTTTTCATTATCTTTTTGGTCAGGCACTTCAATTGGCAAAGCTTCTACTAGTTTCTTTATCTTTGTAGCTATCAAGAAGCATTGTCTGGTGAGCATTTGATCTCCATGCATTTCTCAGACCCTATCCTTTATTGAAAATCAGACTAATAGATGATAAGTGGAGACTATTGCTTTAAGAGCATTAAGTCTAGGTTGGCCAACACTACTATAAAAATGGTCTATGACAGCGATTTTTAAAGCCACTGCCATAGCTCCTATGGCAGCAATTTTCTTTTCGTTAACCGCTGCTATAAGTCGGACCTGTGGCAGCAATTTTTGTAACCGCTGTCGTAGGTCCGACATATAGCATCGGTTACAAAAAATTGCTGTCGTAAGTCGATCTATAGCAGCGGTTCATTGTAACCGCTGTCATAAATCAGACCTATAGCAGCGGTTAGTAGGAATCGCTGCTATAATCTGATTTATGATAGTGGTTAATTGTAACCGCTGCTATATATATATATTTTTAAATATTATATAATTTTAAAATTCAATATCCATCTTCACCATTCATTATCTAAATAATTATCATTAGAATATCATCACAAAAGATCATCTCGATCCAATGGCCCTAGCTTTATCGATCAAAAAAATTTGATTTCGACGATCACGAATGACGATGTGATGATTTGATAGATGGAGATCTTCGATGGATCTGAAAACCTGTAATGATAATCTTGGTGATGTTTGTAGCATACTATTAAAGTTTCACTTCAATCGGATATCGTTATCTTGGTCAATTTAGTATAAGTTAGTTTCAGTCGTTAAATGATAAACGAGTGATTAAAGGACCAAACGGTGTCCGATTATGAGATATTTTTTTTATAAATGATCTTGGCTACTACTTTAATCATTTTTATGATGGTAATTATAAAATTCAACTCATGAGATAAAGAACGATTTAAAACTATACGTCTCCTGATAATCATTCTGAAACTTCATTGATTGTTATGCTCGTGCTTTTGCAATATCTGCTTAATATGAATAGTTTATATGTAAATGATTTAAATTTTACTATCATCATCATATAAAATATTTAAAATTATAAAAAAAATTATTTAACTAAAAAATTATCTCATAATTGAACGTCGTTAATCTTTTGATCGCTTGTTTCTAATTTAACGGTCGAAATCATTTCATACTAAATTGACTATAATAACGAAATCCGATTAAAGTGAAACTTTGATAGTATGCTACAAATATCATCAAGATCATCGTTACAAATTTTTGGATCCATTAGAGATCTCCATCTATCAGATCGTCATATCATCATTCGTGATTATCGAAATCAAATTTTTCTGATCGATAAAGCTAGGACCATCGGATCGAGGCGATCTTTTACAACGACACTCTAATGATAATTATTTAGATAATAAATGATGAAGATGGATATTAAATTTTAAAATTATATAATATTTAGAGAAAAAATAAGAAAAAAATTATTTTTCACCTATGGCAGTGGTTATCAAAAATCGCTGCTATAGATCTACAACAGCGGTTATAGAATCGCTGTCATAGATCTATGACAGCGATTTTGAATAACCACTATCATAGATCTATGGCAGTGGTTCAATAATCGCTACCGTAGGTTAGGTTGAAAATTTTTAAATTTTTCTTTCCTTCCGTGCGTGCTCGATCTCTCTCGCTCTCTCTCCCCCTCCTCTTTATCACCAATGAGGCTCCTCCTCCCTGGCCGATGTCACCCCTCATCCCTCCCAGGTCGGCGTCACCCCTCCTTCCCCCTCCCTCTCCAGCCCCCCATCTCCGACCGCCCCTCCTCGCCACCACCCACCCGACCCCTCCTCCATCCAATCCTTCCTCGATCCCCAGCGAAACCCCCCTTCCGACGAACCCCCATCCGACCCTTCCTTGACCCTCGTGAAACCCCCCTTCGATGAATCCCCTCCACCCTCGCTCGACCTTCCACGAAACCCCCACCCACCCCCCTGCCCCCCCATCCGACCCTCTCTCGGTCCCCAGCGAACCCCCCTCCAGCGAACCCCATCCGACCCTCCCTCGACCTCCTATGAAACCCCCCCTTCGGTGAACCCCCATTCACCCTCAACCCTCCACCGGCCCCTATGAAATCCTCCCCCACACTCTATCCTCCTCCGCCCGTGCAAAACCAAACCCCTTCCGACGACCCCCTCACCCTCCTTCGGCCCCGAAACCCACCCCCCCACCATTCTGACCCCCGGTTGAGTGCGAAGCCTCCTTCGGCCTCCTCATCACTATGCCCCCTGGCCCCCATCCTCGACCACTCCTACACTCTCTCTTTCCTCTTTTTCTCTCTTCTCTATCTCACTATCTTGCTTTTATTTCGTAGGTTATCTCTAGTGCCGTCGTCCTCCTCTAGCGTCGTCGTCAGCGATCCTCGAAGCTTTTAGTGTGACCCACTCTCTATAGCCATAGGTATAATTTTTTTATAAAAATTTATAGTATTATTTATTAATCATATATATTTATAATAATTTATAAAATATTTATAATAAATATTATAAATATTTATTATAAATATTATAATTATCTGCATGCCGTAGTTTTTGGGCCGTGCCATGACGGTAGCCTTGGGTCGTGCCATGTCGGTGGCTGTGGACTAGATCTGTCAATGGATTGGATTCGGATCGAAACCTAGATATTCAGATCCAGACCCAATTTTAATTACTGGTACCGAATTCCAAATCCGAATATCCTTGATGGGATTTGTACTTGAGAGAGGAAGGGAGGGGATCTGGCCCTCATTGCCATCATTGGGAGGGAGGGGGTCCGACCTCACCACCATCATTGGGAGGGAGGGGGCCCGGCCTCGCCATCGAGGGAGATCGAGAGAGGGAGAGTGGGAGATCGAGAGAGCGAGAAGAGGGAGGGAGGGGGATTCCAACCTCGTCGGACATCACTGGAAGGGATGTGGTCTGGCCTTGCCGGTGAGGGAGATTCGAGAGAGTGAGAGAGGGAGGGATGGGGTCCAGCCTCGTCGGCAAGGAGAGATCGAGAGAGGGAGAGAGGAAGATTCGAGAGATGGAAAAGCTGGAAGGGTGGGGTTCAACCTCGCCGCCATCACTCGATGAGAGAGATCGAGAGAGGGAGAGAGAGAGTGATCGAGGAGATGGCACACAGCCAGCTCGGATATGCAGTCGAGTCAGCTCGGATATGCAGTCGAGCTCGGATACGCTCGAGGGCCATGATCGAGCCAACTCGGGTCGTGATCGAGCTGGGGAGGAGGACCCTAGCCGGATGTCTTAGGCATGGAGCCAGCTGTCTTAGGTACGGAGCCAGCTCGGCTTCTGAGTGAATAGAATTTGATATGTCACGATGTTACATTGATTAATGTTCATTAACGTTGTAGGTCACGATGGCACCGAAATGCCATCTAGCTTTCATCTCTCTACCTCTTGGTGGGTTACGCAGAGTTCAGCATCTGAGTAGTCGGAGCATACTCCATCCATCTCTGCATCGACTACTCAGGAACCTCCACGTTGGCATCGACTCTATCTACTCCACCATCGATAGTATCTGCTCCACCAACATCTGAGCCTCCACCATCACTCACATCTCCAACACATGCTACTCCAACAGGACATCTGAGTGTACATTTTTATTATATTATTTAACTTTACTTTTTATATTATATTTATAAATCTATATATTTATATAACATATTTTGCATTATAGGTGCATCATCTAGTCGGATATTTTACGATCCCACATGTATGGTGCATGTGTGGAACCACCAGCATCAGCTAATGGTGTAGTATGATGCGGAGGAGAGGTCAGTAAGGAAGACCGCATGGGAGATGCATTCCTTTTTTGGAGTGCTTGTGAGGCGGTCAAACATTATTCCCATAGAGCCCAGAGATTGGCGATTTGATGGATGATGTTGTCAGGGACCGGGTGTGAAAGGAGATATATGGGTAAGTGCATCTTAATTATATTTATGTATTTTACATGTTTATACTATATATGTTTGATTAGAATAATTTTGTAACTGATTTTTGATAACTTTGTGCAGAGGAGGTACGACTTTTCTGATCACGAGAGGGCTTCAAGATGCCCGACTGAAGAAGATTAGGAAGTTGTACTGGGGCTACAAGATCAAAGCTTTATAGAGGATGGCTCGAGCACCGACGAGACACTCCAGAGGAGCTTGTTCTCTTGGATATAGGACTGTCCTTCGAGTCAATGAGAGAGGATGGTTACATATTGGAGGAGCCAGGAGTTTGAGATAAAATTACTAACTTTTAAATTTTTCATACGCTTAAAGTTATATTTAAATATTTTTTAAATATTTATTATTTATTTGAATACTTGTTAGACTACCTTCAATCAGAATTGGGAGAATTGGGCAAGCCTAGGAGTATACGCACACTCTCAATCGTGAGTCTATGGCTAGTCGTATGCATGGAGAGGTAATAAATTTTAAATCTTACTAAATAAATTAAATTAATATTTTTTTATATTTTTGATAAACTGATTTCCATTGTTATAGCTGATGAGAGATGGAGTGATGCCTAGCCATAGCGAGATCTTTCGATCCAGCCGCATGGACAAGACGGACAGATCGATGAACGCCGCGATCGGACGTATTTTTGTAAGTATTAAATATATTAGTATATATGATTAGTATTATAGCATTTCTTATAAAATTTTATTTCAATTTATAATTATAGGATCAGTTAGATACACTCGCGAGCGAGGGCCCGGATACCTTTGGGCCCCATGACCATTTGTCTCAGATCTTGGGACCTAAGCACTCTAAAAGGATCCAATGCAGGTCTAGACATACGTCGATGAGCTATTGGTCTAAGAGGAGCATCTTCTCACAGACTTTTAGTGTCACCAGTCGGGAGGAGCTTGAGGAGGCATTGGCACAGGTAGATCATGCTGTGACATGGGCAGATCGGGCTGAGGAGCACGCATCTCATCTGAAGGGCATCGTGAGAGACATGATGTCGATGCTCAGCATATGTTTTGGAGTCATGAGCTTCGAGAATATGTTGGCCTGCATTCCAGCTCCAGCTCCGACTCCGACTCCGGCTCTAGGTGACGACGACGACGACAATGATATAGATTTAGGAGATTTTTTATGTATTTTATTTTTTTAAAAAATATTATAATAAATTTTATTCAGTAATAAAATTTTAGCATTTTAGAATAATTTTTATATTTATTATATTTTTTTATGTTATATATCTATATTTATTAGATAAAATATATAAAAAAAATAAATATTTTATTTTTTTAATTATTCAAGATCTATGACAGCGATTTTATAATCACTGCTATATCCGTGCCAACCGCTGCCATAGATTCCTGGTGTAAATGATGCCAATCACTGCATTAGACCTATGACAGCGGTTAAGAAATTACTACTATAGATTATCTATGGCAGTGGTTATGTAACCGCTGCCATGCTGCCATAGGTAATCTATAGGAGTGATTTCTTAATTGCCGTCATAGATAATCTATGGCAGCAGTTACATAACCGCTGTTATAGGTCGATCTATTGTAGCAGTTTATAAACTGCTGCAGTAGACTATCTATAGCAACGATTCAAACAACCGTTACAGCAACCGCTTTCATAGAGCTACGGTGACGATCGTAGTAGCAGCGGTTAGAAAACCATTGCCATAGCCTATGACAGTAATTTTTTAGGCTACGGCAGCGGTTCGTAACCGCTGCCATAGCCCTTTTTTATAGTAGTGCAAGGATAGCATTATAACCTGATAGTATCTTGACAACCAAGAAGGTGAGTTGTACAGTTGCCTGATAAGGATCTCTTTCTATAGTGACAGTTAATATGACATCTCCTTCAACAGCCACTGGACCTCCTGAGAATCTAGTTAGTGATGTACCGACCTGCTTTAACTCATTTAGCATGTTTATTTTTTGGAGAGCATCATAGAACAATTCATCAACAAAGCTTCTATTATCTACTAAAATCTTCTTTACATCATATTTGACTATTGTTATAGAGACGATAATAGCATCATTGTAAGGAGTTTGAACTTCTTGAATATCATCATCAGAAAAAGAGATAACATTATCATTATGCTGCCTTTTTGGTGAATGGCTCTTAGATGTTCCCAAATTCCATCGAGATTAGAGATCATGTTGATGACTCTAGCAGTTGGCCGATTGTATTTATCACTATCATTAGGCTTTTAGCATTGTTTGACAGCCTGGTTTGCCTGATCTTTAACATATCTATCGAGATAATCCCAATGAATCAGCACCTCAGTCTCATCCTTAAGTTGCCAGCATTCCTCAATGTCATCACCATGATCTCAGTGGAAATGACAGTATTTATTCTGTTGCCCAGGTATGGCTACCCAAGATGAGGATGAATTGGGTATCTAAAAAACTAAATGACTAATGTGCAGATTTGAATGATTTAAACTAAGTGATGTACACACAATAAATAATATAATCTTGAATGTAAAAAGTAATGAAAAGATAAAAGATGTAAAGAATAATAACAATAAGCACAAACACAAACACATAAATTTTATAGTGATTTGGTTCCAAACTCAGTACCTTCATCTATTTTTCAAATAAACCACTTGAAAATTCAACTATAATTTATAACTAGAATTATAGTCCAATTATTTTTTAGGCTCACAATCAAACCCAGTTAGTTTTTCTTGGCTCACCAACCAAAATCGTACTAAATTATTTTTTGGTCTCACAATCAACCCAGTTGATTTTTTCTATATCACCAACCAAAACCTCACAAGCGATTATTTTTTTCTAGACTAACAATCAATTTCGATTAACCTTGGCTTACCAATCAAACCACTAGAAATATCCAACTCAAGACTTGAACCAACCCAAGTTTTTTATCCCAAGAAACTTGAATACAATAAATCCAAAAATGAGTACAAAAGATTAAGTTTAGAAAAATAAAACTCTTTGAAGAATCGGAAAAAGTTCGAATGATGATAGTTGAATGCTTGACTTCTTCTTGAATGCTTGAGTGATGGTGAGGCTCCTTGATTCTTGACTTAATTACTTTGTCACTTCAATTCACTCTTTCTCTTACTTATTTGAGGATGATTTATAGTGGAAGGACAAAGAATAACTCTATAAATAGCTCTTTTTCTTATCTTTTCAGCTCACTCGTTTATCTTTCTTAATGAATACTCAATAAACTCTCCAAAAGGCTTTTTTCAATGCTCCAAAAGTTTTCTTATATATTTTTGAGGATTTCCACCATTTTAATTCATTTAGGAGGTATTCAGAAAATGATCTAGCCATTAGAAATAAAAAAATAGCTATTGAGAGGCATATAGGATAAAAAGGCTGCAAATCTGCAAAACTAGCCATTATAGTAAACTTAGTCGACTAAGTTTCTTGGAGTCGACTAAGTCTTAGTCTGCTCAATATGACTTAGTCTGCTAAGTGGATAAAGCTTAAAAATCTATCTTTCTATCTTACTGCTGTTCTCTGAGACTGAGTTGACTAACTTTCAGACTTAGTCGACTAAGTCCTCTAGATCCTAAAATTTGATCTTTCTATGCTTTCTGTCTACTACTGTCCTCTGAGACTAAGTCGACTAACCTTCAAACTTAGTCGACTAAGACCCCTAAATCCTAAAACTTGGCTTTCTATCATTGATACATAGTCGACTAAAACTTTCATTTGATCGACTCAAATTGTGTGCCAAGCGTATCATGAAGTTTTCAATAGCCCTTCTTCTTTAATTTCATTTGTAGGCAAGACTTACTTTTTAAACTTGATTTAACTCTCATTAACCATCACTTTTAAGGTATGTCAAGTCTAAATTTTCTTCAAGAATCTCTTGATTGGTGGTGCTTCATTAAATTTATAAAAATCACTTGAAACAAGATGAATACTTGAAATTTAAACTACACATCCTAAAAAATAAAGCAGACTTTATAACTTAAAACTTTTTATCATCATCAAAATCAATCTTTAGATCAACAATCTTCTTCTTTTTTATGATGATAAAACTTTTGAGTATATGCAAAATAATATATAGTAAATTTCTAAAGAATTACATATTTAAAAGATATAAAACCATTAAATAATAAAAACATACTTTATTCTAGTTAAGCTCAAGCATATACTCAATAATAACTCTTTTCTTTTTTGATAGCATCAAAAAGGATAATCCAAAAGAAGATAATCAATAAAATCAACAAAGTAAATTTTTTTTAACAATTCAAAAATATTAAGCTCCCCCTTAATATTATAATCAATTGAGTTTAATTTTTGTTTAAAAATTGCTCCCCTTACTATATGTCAAATTTCTTAGTTTTATTCCTTGCTTACTCATGATTAACTAAATCGATTCTTATCCTTATTGAATTTTGTATCTTATAACCAAATTAATATCATATTATGAGAAATATCATATTATGGCAAGATTTTGATGTAATTTGATATGTTCAATTTATTTTCTTTATTTACCAAATTTTCTCGCTCTTATTGTCATTAATAGTATTTACTATAATTCAAGACACCAATTGAATTTGAAAATATTTCATCAAAAAATTTAGCTTATCAACTATAAATATATCATTATTTTAAATTATTCTCAAACTCTAATCATAAGAGTTCATTAATCAGTTTTATTCAATATATCTTCAATCATAATGAATCATAATACTCAATTATGGTAGTCAATCAAAATAATATCATCAAAATCAATAAGAAAATATTGAATTATTTGATATGCAATTGGTTAATACTCAAATTATGCATCAACATTTCAATATTCTTTCTAATTAAATGATAGGAGTAATTATCAATTATCGAGACTAACTTATCTCCAAGAATTTTAGCTCCTCCATCTTTCATTTTGTGCGTTGACCATCTACAATTAAGATGCCATTTTCTTTTGGATTAGAGGGATGTCAAGCACACCTGCACTCACAAAGATCAAGTATATTTTGGTATCCAAGCTAATTTGCGTCCTTTGAGGTTAGTATCAATAGATTTTTTTGGAACCCAAATTTGCTTAATCCTTATATTCTTATATGTATTAGCCCAACAATCAAATAATTTTTATCTAGCTTTGTTGCATTTAAAGCATGTAATAAATTTCTTATCAAAATGATATTTATCAATAGAAATTTTTGAATACCTTAGTTTTGCAAAGAAGTTAGCTTTTGATGTTATATTTTGTTTATCCATTGACATATGCAAATTTTATGAACTAATGGAGAATTTATCTACAATTGATTTTAGTTTATTTATTTTATTTTTTAAAGTTTTATTCTTTTCTAACAAATCTTTTTGTTTAACTAGTAATTCATTCTTTTTATCTACTATGGGTTTTAATCTTTCTACTTCTTTTTTTAGACTCTTCTTTTGTTTAATTAAATTATCATATTTAGTTTGCAAATCTTTCTTATCTTCTTCTAATCTACTTTTATTTTTACTCAAATCTTGATTTTTCTTCTTAAGCTCTTCGTTTCTTTTAGATAGCCTTTTAAAATTATTAAATAATTTAAATAATATATTATGTAATTCATCAAAAGTAAAATCATTAGATTGATTTAAGCTTACCTCTTTATTGTGAGCCATCAAACATAGGTTTGTCGCTTCTTCACTTGAGGATAACTCTTCTTCAGAATTTGAGCTCTCACTACTCTAATTAGCCAATATAGCTTTTCTTCGTAATTTCATTGAGCTCTTTTTCAGTGGAGGATAGTCCTTTCTATATTTTCTGAATTGATTCTTTTCTTTTTTCCTCTTCTTGGTTCAAAATTTTTCTTCTTTCTCATAAATTTCATGAACTTTCTTATAATCATCACCATTTCTTCATCATCTTTCGAATCCTTGATAGAATCACTTAAACTTTCTTCAATGGCCGATGACTTGAGTGCAAGAATTTTTTTCTTCATCTCTTCCTCCTCCAAGCTTTGGTTCATATTGAGCTTATGTGTTATGAGCGATCTGATTAACTCTTCCAAAGCAAGCTTACTAAGGTTCTTGGCTTCTTGGATTTCTATTACTTTTGCTTTCTAAGTCTTTGGTAAGGACCTAAGAATTTTACATACAAGATTATTGTTAGAATAATCTTTTTCAAGACTCTTTAACTCATTTATAATTTTAGTAAATCTTATAAATATATCACTTATTGCCTTATGAGGTTCCATTTTAAACAACTCATATTTATGAACTAACATGTTTATTTTAGATTCTTTGACTTGACTTGTGCCCTCATGGGTCACTTAAAGTCTATCCCAAATTTCTTTTATAGATAAACATGTTGATATTCTATTAAATTCATTATAATCTAATGCATAATATAAAATATTAACAACTTTAGCATTTAGTTGAGCTAGCTTTTTATCTGGATCATTCCAATCTTTTTTAGGTTTAGGCACACACATATCATGAACAATCATTATGGGTATATGAGAATCATTGAGTATGACGTTTCACATGTCATAATTTTATACTTGAATAAAAATTCTCATCCTAACTTTTCAATAAGTATAATTGATGCCATTGAAAAAAAGGATGTCTAATGGTTGAGTGTCCTTCACCCAACAAAGAATCAAATGGGTCGGCTATAAGATCTTTAACTCTAGAACAAAAAGAAAAATTAGAGCACTCACTCTGATACCAACTATTACCTAGGTATGGCTTGTTAGGATTTGATGCCTCGACTTCGATCCATAGTAAGAGAAGAATTAGTATCAGCAAGCAATCGGACTGGTTCAGATATGGGGTTGAGTCGGTCCTCTTACGTAGATAGAAAGCAGGTGTTCGGATGAGACGTAGTTGAGCTAGCTTAATTTCTGATAGAGCTAGCTCAACGAAGGCGAATAGAACAAGATAAAATTTTCTGTCTGGACTCAAATTATAATTAATCCAAGGGATCTACGAGAGTTGCATATAGACCACAAGATCCAGCAGCTACTGAGGGCTATGGTCATGATCTGAAGATCAAAAAATATTTCAAGACTCTATCAAGATCATGTTTGACTAATATTAGAAAAAATAGCCCTGTTAGGACTCCTGTAAACTACTGAGAAGAAGATTCTTATTCTATTTAAAGAATTGAGGTGCAGTGAAGCAAGATATGGCATGTATGGTGTGAGAGGCACGTAGAGAGGCATAAGCAACCATCAAGAGGAGTTTAGCAGAGTGTCAAGTACGTGTAGCCTATGAGAGAGAGAAGTAATAGATGCATAACATCCGACGTAGAGAACATAAGGGTAGAGCATCTTATAGCTTTTAAGGATCTTTTTAAGATTCTGAGAGAGCTTTTGTAAGGATAGCTTCTAGTTGAAAGAGATTTATATATGGTGAGTTAAAAGTGGTTGTTCTCCTCTTGTACTTATTTTTCTCTTTCATAGTGAAGCTTTGCATGCCCAGTGGAGGCTAGCCTTTAAGCTGATCTACGTACGTGATTGATTTCTTATTTTATTTTTCTTCTTTCTTTCTACCTCAATAATTTAGTACTAGATCCTCAATAAGTGGTATCATAGAAGTTGATATCACCAATAATTGATATTAGAGCCGGATGGTACCAGAGCGTAGATTATAGAAGCGGTGTTAAAGATTGAAGAATATGAAGAATATAAGCGCAATCAAGATGGAGATCAATAAATTTGATGGAAAGGATAATTTCTCCTTATGGTAAGCAAGGGTAAAAGATGTCCTCATCCAACATGATTTGATCGATGCTCTCTTGTACGAGAAAATGCCAACCACCATGGAGGTAAAGGATTGAAAGTGGATCTAGATGCAGGTGGTAAGCACGATCCATTTGTATCTAGTGGATGATGTCATGATCCATGTACTAGCAAGACTTTTCCAACGGTGCTATGGTCTAAGCTCAAAGAGTTATACATGGCAAAGTCACTCACCAACATAATATTTTTTGGAGGTACTTTTATCAGCTGCGGATAGATGAAGGTTAGAGCATGCAGAAATATCTATCCAACTTTCAGAAGATTTTCACCAACCTCCTCAGCATTCGTGAAAAAGTTAAGAAGACTAGGACATTGGTCTTGCTAGCGTCGCTTTCTCTTCATATGAGTCCTTGATGACTGCTCTTCTTATAGGCAAGAGCACCATCAAGATGGACAAAGTCACTGCAGTGATTTTCTAGAACGAGATTCTCAGAAGGAAGAACATAGCTTTGAGCTCAGATGGTGGTAGCTCAGCTTCGATAGTTTCTAAAAGAGCAGGAGACGGTAGATGGAGTAGCAAAAGATCGCGAGGAGGATGATCCAAATCCAAGATGATGGACCATAGCAAGATCAGATGCTATCGGTGCAACGAGTTGGAGCATCGAGTCAAGGATTACCTATAACTCAAAGATCAAATGAGAGCTACTATGGCGATGGCCAGTAGCGATACAGAAGGCAATGATAATGTTCTTTTGGTTACTGATGAGGTATCTACTTCTTTCTCCTAGTAGATTATGGATTCTACTTTCTCCATCATATATATTGCAGAAAGAAGATGTTTGACTCTTTGGAGATCAGTGAGGACATTATGATCCTCCCAGATAGATCAAACTGTGAGATCAAGGACAGTGGGATGGTCAGCATAAAGCTCCATGATGGAATAGTAAAAAAATCGGATGAGATTCGATACATACCCAATTTTAAGATGAATCTAATCTCACTGAGCAGACTGAACTCGACCAGCTTTAGATGGAAAGCTGATGGAGGAATCTTGAAGATCATACATGGCAGTAGGATAGTATTAAGAGAAAAAAGTATGGAGGATATTACCTCATGATAGGAAGCTCAGTACGAGAGAGAGCTTCAGGTGGAGATGCATTGGGCACGAGATAAGAGACTCGGGAGGATGACATGCGATATCGCAAGATAAAGTTTCTATTGCCGCAAGAGGCTATCTCGAGCAGGTCTCAGGTCAAGAGAATCACAGCCATTGTCGAAGGTGGGATTGAGTGACCTGGCTCGACTCTCACATTTGCCTATTCATGATCAGCAAGTGCTTATCCCAGTGCATGGGGGCGAGAGGATCCAAAAGCTGTCAAAGTTAGGTAGAGATCGAATATCAAGTCGAGATGGAAATTGTTATGATTTGATGCCTCGAATTTGACCCACAATAAGAGAAGAATCATTATCAGCAAGCAGTTGGGCTAGCTCGGATATGGGATCGAGCCAATGCGGGCTGAGATCAAGCCGGCTCGAATCATAGTCGAGCTGACTCTCTTAGGCAGATAGCAAGCAGGTGTTCGGACGAGATGCAGTTGAGCTAGCTCAACCTCTGACAGAGCCGGCTTGACGAAGACGAACAGAATAAGATGAGATTTTCTATCTAAACTCAGATTGTGATTAATCCAAGGGGTCTATGAGAGTTGCACGTGGATCACAGGATCCAATGGCTACTGAGGGCTACGGTCATAATTTGAAGGTTGAAAAATATTTCAAGACTCTATCAAGATCATGTTCGACTCATATTAGGAGAAATAGTCCTGTTGGGACTTCTATAAACTATTGAAAAGAGGATTTTTATCCTATTTAAAGGACCAAGATGCTGTGGAGCAAGGTGTGGCACGTGTGGCATGAGAGGCATGTAGAAAGGCTCAGGCAGCGACCAAAAAAAGTTTGGCAGAGCACCAAGTACGTGTAGCCTATGAGAGAGAAATAATAGGTGCATAGCATCCAGTGCGAAGGCCATGAGGGCAGAGCATCTTGTAGCTTCTAAGGATCTTTTTAGAATTTTGAGAGAGCTTTTGTGAGGCTAACTTTTAGTTAAAAGAGATTTATGGACGGTGAGTTGAGAATGGATGTTCTCCTCTTATACTTATTTTTTTCTTTCATAGTAAAGCTTTGCATGCCTCGTGGAGGCGAGCCTTTAGGCTGATCCACATACTTGATTATTTTTTTATTTTTTATTTTTTTTCACCATAATAATCTAGTACTAGATTCTCAACAAGTGGTAACATAGAAGTTGATATCACCAATATGGCTATCCAAGAGAGGGGATGAATTGGATATTTAAAAAATTAAATAACTAATATGTAGATTTGAATAATTTAAACTAAGTAATTTGCACACAATAAATAATATAATCTTGAATGTAAAGAGTAATAGAAAGATAAAAGATGTAAAGAATAACAACAATAAGCACGAGCATAAACATACAAATTTTATAATAGTTCGGTGCCAAACTCAGCACCTACGTCCACTCCCCAAGTAAATCACTTAAAAATTCAACTATAATTCACAACTAGAATTATAGTCCAATTATTTTTTGAGCTCACAATCAAATCTAGTTGATTTTTTCTGGCTCACCAATTAAAATCGTATAAGATTATTTTTTGGGCTCATAATCAATCTAATTGGTTTTCTTGAATCACCAATCAAAACCTCACAAGTGATTATTTTTCTTCGGACTAACAATCAATTTCGATTGATTTTAACCTTGGCTCACCAATCAAACCACTACAAACGTCCAACCCAAGTTTCTCACCCCAAGAAACTTGAAATATAATAAATCCAAAAATGAGTACAAAAGATTAAGTTTAGAAAAAATAAATTTTTTTAAAGAATTGAAAGAAGTTCGAATGATGATAATTAAATGCTTGACTTCTTCTTGAATGCTTGAGTGATAGTAATGCTCCTTGATTCTTGACTTGATTACTTCCTCACTTCAATTCACTCTTGCTCTTACTTGCTTGAAGATGATTTGTAGTGGAAGGACAAAGAATAACTCTGAAAATAACTTCTTTTCTCTTTTCAGCTCACTTCTTTGGCTTTCTTAATGAATACTCAATAAACTCTCCAAAAAGCTTTTTTTAATGCTCCAAAGGTTTTCTTATATATCCTTAAGGATTTCCATCATTTTAATTCATTTAGAAGGTCTTCAGAAAGTGATCTAGCCATTAGAAATAAGAAAATAGCCGTTGGAAGGCATATGAGATAAAAGACTGCAAATCTGCAAAACTAGCCATTATAGTGAACTTAGTCGACTAAGTTTCTCTGAGTCGACTAAGTCTTAGTCTGCTTAATTTGATTTAGTCTGTTAAGTGAACAAAATTTGAAAATCTATCTTTCTATCCTACTGCTATTCTCTGATATTGAGTCGACTAACTTTCAGACTTAGTCGATTAAGTCCTCTAGATCTTGAAATTTGATCTTTCTATGCTTTCTGTCTTCTTCTATCCTCTAAGATTGAGTCGACTAACCTTCAGACTTAGTTGACTAAGTCTCCTGAATCCTGAAACTTGGCTTTCTATCATTGATACATAGTCGACTAAAACTTTCACTTGGTCGACGCAAATTGTGTGCCAAGCATGCTATAAAGTTTTCAGCAGTCCTTCTTCTCCAATTTTATTTGTAGGCTATACTTGCTTTCTAAACTTAATTTAACTTTTATTAACCATCATTTTTAAGGTATGTCAAGTCTAGATTTTTTTCAAGAACCTTTTGATTGGTGGTGCTCCATCAAATTTATAAAAATCATTTAGAACAAGGGGAACATTTGAAATTTAAACTACACATCCGCAAAAATAAAGTTAGACTTTATAACTTATACTCAAAACTCTTTGTCATCATCAAAATTAATCTTTAGGTCAATATATTCTTATCTTTTCTTGCAGGTAGGGTCTTCATGGAATTCGACCGTCAGAGATATCTCTAGTTTTCAATCTCCATTAATATTTGTGCATGCGAAGCAGAAAAGGAAGCATAGGTATCAAATCTTCGAGGGGGGCTTTGTTACCTCAGATTTTTCTGAGGTTGATCAAAAATACTTCCTTGATTCCCGCAGTCTTCTTCATGGAACCACTTTTTTCCATCTTTATCCTTTTTTGCCTACTTATTCAGCTTCTCCTCCTCCCTCTAACATACTTTTGGACCCGGGTCAGCATCTCCTCATAAGTATTCAAAATTCTTTTATTAAGAGAGAAAGTCAAGCGATTGCTCTTGAGTCCTCATTTCAAAGCAGAGATAACGACGGACTCATTAAAGTTCTTGACTTCTAGAGTGGCTACATTAAAATGCGCTACGTATTCATAGAGGGGTTTACCCTCTTGTTGAATCATAGAAAATAGACTATTCATGTTCTTCAAATGGAGCCGGTTGTTCCCAAAGTAGATAATGAACAGCCTGACTGGTTGTTCAAACGTAGAAATGGATCCTGGTTGGAGTCTAGGAAACCACACCTTCCCTGACTTCTTAAGGGTAATCGAGAAAGTTACACACAATAAAGCATTAGACGCGTCTTGAAGCCTCATATTATCTCTATATCCCTCAAGATGATCTTGAAGGTCAATGGAACCATTGAATGATTCCATTGTTGGTATCTTGAACTGGGAAGGGACCGGTTCATCCAAGATTTTTTTAGAAAAGAGGGGGATTTCATATGGAAGTCTTTCTTACTTTAAGAGGGACCTCCAAGCTATACCTCCATTAGTCTCTTTCTAAGATCTTGGAGCTTCTGCTCAAGACCTTCTTCCTACCGTGGCTTCTTGCTGTAAGGAGTAGATTCTCCTTCAAAAGATTGCTTCTTTTGATCAAAAAAAAAAAGATCAAATGAGGTTCTTGGTGAATCGGCCGATGGCTATGTTAAGACAAAGCTTCTTGAGGGATTGCTTCTTGCCATTGCTCTACAGTATGTTAAAGTTGCTGTATGGCAGTGGTGAGAGCTTGGATTTGTTGTACCAAAAGTTTAAATTCTTGTAGGTTAACCATAACCGAAGGTTGAGGTTGAACTATTTCTAGCGCGATTTCTGGAGAAGATGGAGTTGGTAGAGGATAATTTTGTGCCCTCTTGTTCACCATTTCCATAAAATCTTTGGATAAAAAGCTTTTTCTCTAGCGCCAATCTATTGCTATAAGGCTTCGAGAGTCGATGTAGGATTTCACTGGAAAGCTGATCGAGGCAAAGTTGATAAAGTTTTTGGATTGACCTACAAAGAAGTTCTAAGAATCGGTAGGGTTCCCTCCAGTTTAAAATCCTCCAATGCTTAAGTCAGCTAAGGCCTCGAGAATAGATAGTGGAAATAGAGAATTAGAGGACAGAGAGAATGAGTATAAATGGAGAGAGTAGGAGCTCAATCTTCCTTCAATGGAGAAGTAGAGATAAGATTTGGCAGAGTTTTGACTCTGCAAATTTTAGACTCGCCTTCCAGAAGGATACCCTATATTTATATTTATAGAGAGAATTTGCTCAGACCGTGAGGCTGTTTGAAGAGTTTGTTAAGCCATTAGTTTATTATAATAGAATGACCAGTTGTGTGGTGATCGTGGGACGTTTGTCCATATAGAGATTAGCTGTAGCATAGCTAGAAGATAGTTGTGATATAGTTGGAGAGTAGCTGGTACTCTCATAAAAATCAATTGTTACGTTGGTAGGTCAGTAGTAGTCGGATATGGTTATATTTTCTACATCAATATTAACCCAATCTCGCCGAGAGTGTCCACGGACAAGCCAGTAAAATCAGATCTTAGCATAAAGCGCTGATAAGTAGGTCGGCATGAAACTAATCTCATCCTGAAGCACTAATTGGCACAATGGTAGTAGACCGGTCCCAGCTAAAGTGCTAGTGGGCAGAATGGTAGAAACTTGATCCCGGCCTTAGCAGCATTTATGAGTCATCAAATTATCTGATGTGACTGTGAGACTATTATAATCGAGTGAGAGGCTGAGACCAGCATTTCGTTGATGTGAGTCCATTGCTATCAAATCGGTATTCAATTGATCTAAATTTGAAAACTAGTGATCTTATATTATCATTAGAATGGACCAACCTGATGTTGTCATGTGGCTAGAGATGATTGGTTGTGCTAACATATAGAATATAATATTGATAAATTAATAGGGCAGTAGATTGGATAGTGGCTAGTCATGCTAGAACTACATTGTCAATCATTGTGAGAGTCGTTCGAATTTTTGGATATTTTATTTTCTAATACCCACGGATGCATTCACACTAGATGGATATAATAAAATTTGATTTACCAAAAAAAAGAAGAAGATGAATACTTCCTTTGAAGTATCTACGTAACCAGGAATGCTCTTCCAAAGATAATCTCCGGTATGACAAATCCCGAATAAATTGGGATGTTGGAAATCACCCTTTAGAACAAATCCACGGTTCTTATTTTTTTAGGATTCTCTGAGCTGCCCAATTGCTTCAATTTTTTTCCACTGTCATGCCTTCTTCGTCTTTAAAAAATTTAGTTAGATGGGGGACTCACCTGCGATAAACTATCTAGCCATCTAAACAGGCCCTTAAAGTATGAAAAAGTTTTGCCTGAGCAGGATTCTTGCCACTTTTCAATATTAGCTGTTTTGACGGCTGAAAAATAACGGGAAGAAATTGGAAAAATTCATGATTATATCATTATCTCAATGTTCATCAGTTTTTTCCCATTATATATCATAACAACTAAATGACAGCCGACCTCATGGTTACAACGACCAATAATCTGAAACTGGCTGCAGTTTTGCCCCTCGTTCCCTTTTCTTGTTGGTCATTGAATCAAAGTTTCTGCTGACTAATTAATACATTGATCCATTTGCTACAGAAGCAGGTTTGGCTCCTAGGTTGGCAAGAATACACATCCAGTGGCCAAAGAAGTCATCAAATGCACCTTTGAGACATGCCCTGGATGGTGGCTTTAAGATACATTCATAGCCAAGCATCCAGCATGCATCTCAAGGTTTAAAATGTCATCATCGAGTTGGCAGTGATTTCTTCAGTCATGAAATATTCCAGTGCACTAGTACCACAACAGGCAGACAAAATGTCTCCATGTTTCTAACCCATTGCATCCCACATTCAGATCCTAATGAAACAAAATCTTATCACCCTCTCTATAAAATATCTGATTAGACTTCCAAATTTATGTCAATGAATCATGCACATGCTCAATTATGCGATCTCTAAACAAATCTTGATAATAAAATCCCAACCTAGAATGCTTTTCCAGATCACCAGTGCACCGACGAAGAAGAAACAAATTACATTGATTGGCCCTAGCAACACCTTAATACCATGGGTTAAGTAGTTATTGCACTTCAATGTAGAGCAGGTTACCAAGAACTAACTCTATTTTACACCATCAAGTGCGTACATTTTCAGAATCACACCTAGCTCATATAGCATAAAGTCGAAAAAGACATCTCATTTACAGGTATGTGACAGCAAAATGGCAGCGTACTGAAGCAAAACCTTCATTTCCTCCCACAAAACCATTAAGATAATAGTGTTAGAGCACAATTGTGGGCTTGTTTCTGATCATCGATTTCTTCCTTCACACCATTACCAGCAGTGGTATTAGACTCATCCTTCCTGTAAATGTGTACTTGTATTGCATTGCCACCTCGGATAAACTCAAACACGCATGTGTCACCATCTTTCAAGTGATTACCTTTCGAGAAAGCATGCCACCCAGTCGCCAGGACTACACGGCCATCTGCTCGCTCGTGGATTTTAACCTGCCATGACTTCCCGCAGGGATCATGAAGGATTGTCTGCTTCTTCATCTTCAGTTTATGCTCCCTCGCAAGATAACTTGGAACTGTCTGAAATCCAAAGTCATAGCATATGAACTTTTGGTTATAGCAACAACACAAAGAAGCATCGAGGGGAGGAATTTGTGTTTATAAGCGCACACAGACCCATAAAAGAGTAGAGGTGGGGAGTGCAAATTGCAAATTTTATTAATTCATCCAAAGAAAGCAATAAAATGCTATCAACTAAACAGGAAGGGGCAAGACAAAGTCAACTCAACATGCATATTAGTTGTTCGAAGATATCGAACCGCCGTCCAACTCGCCATCCCGTCCATCGGTCAGTAACCGACTGACCATCGAACGACAACCATCGTCTGCCAATTGACAATCGGCGACAAAGAGAACTGACGGACCGACGAAAAGTCTTCCAACTGACCGACCAATGATCGGCCAATCTCCAAATAAGCCAGCTGACCGAGGAACCGACCGATCGACAATCGATCGGCCCCAGATTAACCGACCGATCGACAATCGATCGGCCCCAGATTAATCGACCGATCGTCGGGTATTCTACAAACAACTCATCCGACTTCTGATCGGCCCTATAAAATTGCCTCTGGGAAGAGCGGGCAACAACGATTAGCGGACGGTTCTAACCTCTCCACGATCGTATTACGCCGGAAAAAAAAGGGAATCACGTGCCAAACGGTTATCACTCCGACACCTATAAAAAAGAGATAAACTAGCTAGTTTGGAGGGGAAGAAAGACTCTTGCGAGCAAATTCAATTCTTCTTTGCTCATTCCTGTTCGTCCAATCTATCTCTCTAATTTAAGCATCGAAGGATCTCCGCCGGAGCCAACTCCGATCAGTGCAGACTTCTTTCTTGCAGAATTTTCGACGTTCATTCGCAGGCGCAGGTAGATTGGCCACAACAGATTGACGCGTCAGATAGGGGGATATCGAAGATCGAAAGCAACTGATAAATTTCTGTCACATATTGCGATGGCAAAAACGCGGGCTCGCAACTTGCTCAGCTCCGCCAGTCAGTCATCCCGACGAGAAGCACTCCCCCACCGCCGTCAGTGGCGGAACCGAGTTCTTCGCGTCCGGCAGTCACGGCGGATGCACAAGCCCAGCAATTAGCTGCATTGATGCAGTAGGTCCGGACGTTGATGGAAGCTGTACACAACCTCCAAAAATAACCGCACGTGGCAACTGAAGGACCAGCAACGCAGGTGGTGCCATCCAGACAACCCCCATGCATCGAGGTGCTCCGCCTCTCCTTCACTGGAGTGACCATCTCGACATTCTAATCGACCAGAACTCCATCCCCCTGCCATTCACGAGGGACTACCCGACGATCTCGATGCTTCATTTCCCCGCCTTCTCATCGAAGTCAGCACAAGGGGAAGGCCCCTCGGGGTTCAACCACTTCCTCCTCTACTAGTTCTTCAGGAGGATCAACCCCAGGGACATCTCGCCAGCATCAACTCGATACCTACGAGCAAAAGCTCAAGGAAATTGACCGATGACTAGCCCGAATCTAGGAGGACGCGAAAGGAGGGTCCTCTGATGGACTCCACATCCAGACAGCTCCTTTCTCCTCGCGCATCTTGAATGAACCAATTTCATCATGGTTCAAAATGCTACAAGTGGAGCCATATGATGGCTCCACCGACCCAATTGATCATCTTCAGAGCTATAAAGCTTTGATGATGATTCAGGGGGCGAGTGACGCCCTCATGTGCATCGACTTTCCGGCCATCCTTCGGAAAGCTGCTCGAGCCTGGTATTTCGGGCTCCGATCGAGGAGCGTTGATTCTTTTGAGTAGCTTGAAGATTCCTTCGTGGCTCACTTCAGCACTAGCAGGAGGATGCCACGAACCTCCGACATCCTCTTCTCGATCAAGCAAGGAGAGGAAGAAACCCTTCGGGCCTTCATGGCGTGTTTTAACGCTGCCACACTCGAGGTCCGAAACCTCAACGAAGATGTGGCCATTTCGGCCATAAAGCAAGATCTATGGGGTTCCCAGTTCACCTATTTGCTAGACAAAAACCACCCCCAGATCTATGCAAAACTCTTGGAGCGTGTGGATAAGTATATTCGCGCATAAGAAGGCGCTCCTAGTCGGCGCTAATCAAATGAAAAGGGTTAGAAGAAGAAAAAATAGCGGAAGAACGACGTTTCTGTTCGACCAAACTAGCCTACACCAAATAGAAAAATGGTCTTCTTCCGATTGAACCCAGTACCAACAAATATAAAAAGTCGGTACGACACCTATACTCCCCTCACCACTCTGCGTGCCCAAATCTTGATGGAGATTGAAGGAGAAAATTACTTTCACCGATCCCCGTCGATGAAGAATCGAGGAAAGAATAAGAGGAAGTACTGCCAGTTCCATCGTGACTACGGCCACGATACCGAACAGTGCTTCTAGTTAAAAGATGAGATCGAGACTCTCATCCGGCAGGGATTTCCGGCCAAATACTGACTTGATCGCCCAACTCAATCTCATGCCGATCAACTATCTGCTCCAGAGGAAGTTCATCAGAACCGACCAATGGCTGGAGTGATCAACATGATTTTCGGATGGCCAAGAACCAAGGGGAGACATCCGAAGAGGGATTGACCAAGAAGCAACGATCCGATGAATCTATTTCCTTTTCAGATGATGATGTCAAGGAAATCCAAATTCCCCATGATGATGCTGTCGTCGTCTCGGCGACGATAGCCAATTATGATGTAAAAAAAATTCTTATTGATAATGAAAGTTCAACCAATACTTTATTTTACTCTGCATTCTCCCGAATGAAACTTTTGACAGAATGCCTCCGAAAAGTTTCTATCCCTTTGGTTGGATTTATGGCAGATGCCGTCAATGTTGAGGAAAAGATAGATCTTCCATTGACTGTGGGGATAGAACCTCGGCAAAGCACCGTCGTCTTGACTTTCATGATCGTTAGAGTCCCATCGACATATAACGCTATACTCGAAAAGCCGGAACTCAACGCTCTCAAGGCGATAGTATCAACATATCATTTATTAGTCTGATTTTCGATCAAGGCCGGAGTCGGAGAGATGCGAGGCTACCAACAAATTGCCCTCACAATCACTACAAAGAAAAATAAATCAGAAGATTCACCATCACTGGAAAGCCTTGATCAACGGGAAGATGAAAACCGGGGTGAGCCGACTGAACGGTTGGTCTCCATCCCGTTGCTAGAAGATGATCCAACCAAAACTATTCAAATTGGGTCGCACCTTCAGGCGATGGAGCGTAAATAACTGGTTCGGTTGCTAAGAGCTAATGTCGATGTATTTGCTTGGTCGGTGACCGATATGCCTAACATACCTCCGAAAGTAATCATTCACCAACTAAATGTCAATCCAAGCATCAAGCCGGTGAGACAGAAGAAGCGACCGAAGATGATCGACGAAGAAGTCGACAAGCTCCTTGTGGCAGGCTTCATCAGGAAGGCCCATTACCCTGATTGGCTTGCAAATGTTGTCATGGTAAGAAAAGCCAATGAAAAATGGTGCATCTACATTGATTATACCAACCTGAATGAAGCATGCTCGAAGGATAGTTTTCCTCTTCCGAAGATGGATCAACTTGTCGACGCGACTTTGAGACATCGACTCTTAAGCTTTATGAACGCTTTTGCGGGCTATAATCAGATCCGGATGGCACCCGAGGATGAAGAATATATCGCCTTTGTCACTAACAAACGAATTTACTATTATAAAGTCATGCCATTCGGACTCAAAAATGCGGGAGCGACCTACCAACGATTGGTGAACAAGGTCTTCAAGCTGCAAATTAAGCAAAACATGAAAGTATATGTCGACGATATGCTAATAAAAAGCACGCAAAGTCAGGACCATGTTCAAGACTTAGAGGAGACTTTTGACATACTACAACGACACCAGATGAATCCAACTAAATATGCCTTCGGAGTGACAGCTGGAAACTCCCTTGGTTTTCTTATTTCACATCGAGGAATTGAGGTAAATCCCAAAAAAATAAAGCAATTGTTGATATGAAGCATCCAACCTTGAAGAAAGAAGTACAACAGCTCAACAGAAGAATCGCCGCCCTCAACCAGTTCATCTCCAAGTCTGCCGAAAGGTGTCTACCATTCTTTAAAACTCTATGATAGACCAGAGACTTCTTATGGACTGACGAATGCTGGCGATCCTTTGAAGAGCTGAAGAAATACCTGATGACTCCATTGCTTGTAAAACTGATGGAAGGAGAACCTCTATATTTATACCTGGCCACATCGAACGAAGCTGTTAGTTCAGTTTTGGTCTGAGAAGATGAAAGTCGAGTATAACACCCTATTTACTATGCAAATAAGGTACTTCATAATGCCGAAATCCGATATTCAAAGGCAGAAAAAATGATTTATGCCTTGATTATTTCGACATAACGACTTCGGCCCTACTTCCAAGCCCATACAGTTCATGTCTTAACCGACCAACCTCTAAAGTCGATCCTACATCGACCAGATACCTCAGGCAGGATGGCAAAATGGACAATAAAGCTTAGTGAATTTGACATCCAATATTGCCCTCGCCCGTCGATGAAAGCCCAAGTTTTGACCAATTTCATTGCCAAATGTACCATCTTGGATATCAAATCCGAGCAAAGAGAAACAAACAATAAGTTGGCAGAAAACATCCTTGAAATCGATCATAAGTCGGCTTGGGTGTTACATGTCGACAGAGTGTTGAATGCTCTTAGGAGCGGCACAGGGCTCATCTTGGCAAATGCCGATAGAATAGTTGATTTAACTTTAAGGCTTCGAACAATCAAGCCGAGTATGAAGCTCTTCTAGCCGGCTTGAAAATCGCCAAGAAACTCGGTGTCGGAGAACTAAAAACATTCACCGACTCTCAACTCATTGTAGGACAAGTTAAAAGTGACTTCGAAGCTCGTGATCCGATAATGCAGAAGTATTTGGAAAAGGTCATAAATCAAGCTTCTACTTTCAAATACTTCGACATCACGCACATCCTTAGAGTAGAGAATGCTCGGGCCGACGTACTCTCTCGACTTGCCGTCACCGCTCCTAACGAACTTGGCCAAACTTACATCGAATATCTCGATGTGCCAAGTATCGAAAGGATGGAAGAAGTATTGTAGATCGACGACGTGTCGAGTTGGATGGATCCAATTATTAGATACCTGACCGAAGAAATCCTACCCGACGATTCATCCGAAGCAAAGCATTTAAGGTGGACGGCCTCACAATATGTCATGATGGATGGATGACTCTACAAGCGATCTTTCTTCCTTCCGCTATTAAAGTGCCTAGGACCTACTAATGCCGACTATGCACTCCAGAAAGTCCATGAGGGGATCTATGGGAACCACATGGGAGGCAAGTCCCTTGCCTATAAGATCCTCTAGCAAGGATATTATTGGCCAACAATGCAGAAGGATATGATCGAGTTCGTCCGAAAATGCGAGCCATGCTAAAGATACACCAATATCCAACGGCAGCCAGCGACGCAACTGACATCGATCATAGCACCGTGGTTGTTTGCATAATGGGAAATCAATATACTTGGTCCTTTTCCCCCGGCATCTGGGCAAAGAAAATTTTTGATCGTCGCCATCGATTACTTCACAAAATAGATGAAGCTGAACTTTTAGCACAAATTACAGAAAGTAAAATGGAAGATTTCATTCAGAAATCTATCATCTATAGATTCGGACTCCCGCATACAATCATAACCGACAATGGCCGACAATTTGACACTCAGAGTTTCAAAAACTTCTGCGCGATGTACAACATCGCACACAAGCTGACGTCCATCAATCATCCACAATTGAATGAAGAAGCGAAAGTTACGAATCGGACAATCCTCCATGGTTTGAAAACCTGGCTCAACGAGACCAAAAATCTTTGGGTGGAAGAGCTAGCTTCGGTACTATAAGCCTACCGAACCACTCCACGAGTTCCGACAGGCGAATCTTCCTTTAACCTGTCTTACGAGATAGGCGGTGATACCCATTAAAGTTGGGCTACCATCAATGAGAATGAAAAAGTACGATGAATCAAGTAATTCGGATCACCGAAGGACTGACCTAGATCTGTTACCTGAAATTTGGCAACAAGCGCAACTCAAAATGGCTGCTTTCCAACAACGAGTTGCAAGATACTATAATAGAAGGGTTAAACTAAAAGAGATCCACCCAGGTTACTTGGTCTTGCGGAAGGCCAAAGTATCCAAAACACTAGACCAAGGAAAGCTCTCCCCAAATTGGGAAGGACCTTACCGAGTGACGTAAATCCTTCGACCTACAGCATATCGACTCGAAACGATCGATGGAGTTAAAATCCCCGAACGTGGAATGCTAACAACCTTAAAGTATATTATCAATGAAATCGACTCCATGTACTTTAAACAAATGCAAAAGATAACATTTTGTGAAGTCTTCTATAAAGATGTCTCCTCCATACACGACAATCGGTTAATCGATGCATTAGTCGGTCAAAAATCGGACAAATCAACTAATGGAAGAGAATCCGACCGATTAACTGTCGGTTAAGTATTCTAACCGACGAACGAACGGCATGTTTCACTCGGTGGAATCCAACAATCGATGAATGAAGGATAATCGATAATCGGCATCTCAACCACCTTTGGTTGGATACTCCAAATCGTCAGTGTGATCGGATTCCTACAACAGAATCGCCGATTGGTCAACTAGCAGATGATGCATAACCTCCTTACAAGTGACGAAGGAAGAAAAGCATCGAACTTTGGTTACGGACTAGTTGGTTTGCCCTAGCCAGTAACGAATACAACCTTCACCGATTTGACCATGACCAAATCGAAGGACATTTGGTTTGCACCCGATCGTCATACAATTTTAAAAATCAATTAAATGTTAGACAGTAAAAAATTGACTAAAGGCCAGTTCGAAACCGTCCTAGGGTTGGCTTATCTCCGATCTAAAAATGCCTTAACAAATGACTAAGTGTTAGCAAAAATTCTGATTTAAAGTCAGTTTGAAAGCTAGCCAAAAGTTAGTTAAATGAAACCGACCGACGGATGGACAACAACCAATCAACCAAAATATTTGCAGTCACGGTGTAAAGCAAAGTTACACAACAGGAAACAAGTGAGTAAAATTTTTCATTACTGAAGAAGAAGTTTACAAGTGGACCTTTGGGCCTTACAAAATTCAAACTATAAGTTTCAAAAGATAGATAACAGTACAAAATCTATTCGACGACCGGCTACTTCGAGGGTTGATCGAGAACAATTTCATCTTCGATCGGTGTAGCGTCTGTCGGCGGAACGACTTCGGTCGAAGCAGCTCCCTCATTCTCTGATGGGACTTCAGCAACCAACTGGGAAGACAAACCCGTCAACACGGAGGGACCCGATGTATCTTCGACTGAAGCTGCGAGAACTACAGGAATAGCCGGCTTAGTTGAAGCAAGAATGGTGATGGGAGCACCATCGTCCATCAGGTCTGCAGGGGATCCATCGCCTCCTTCCTCTTCTTCAGCACCGTCTCCTCCCTCTTCCTCTTCTTCAGCACCAAGCACCAAGGACAATGATGTTGCTGAGGTCAAGATCAAGAAAGAGCTGTTGCATAGCATCTTGACCATCGCCAAAGCCGATCCAATTGGAAGCTTCACTTCCCTGCAGGATCAGGGTCTTTAGGTCGGACGAGGCCTTGAATTCCTCGATGCCTAACTCTTTCACCCGACTGAGATCCTCCCGCAAAGTCTGGATCTCCGCCTTGGCTGAAGATGCCTCCCCTTCAGCAGACTGCCATTTCCGATGATAATCCTCCGCCCCCTTGGCCCAATTATCACGGTCCTTCTTCATCTTGGTCACCGTGTGCTTCTTTTTCTTAGCGCGACTTCTCTGGGCCTTCACCTTCACCTGAGTCAACTTAAGGTCAGATTGAACCGACTTAAGTTCGGCTCTTACCAACTCAAATTTGGCTTTAAGACGGGAGACTTTATCGGATAGCCTCTTCTCCCAGGTGGCAACATCATTCTCCTGCTCCTCCAACTGATGGATCGTTGCATTGCGTTCAGCGTTCGCGGCCGACACAGAGTCGGAGCACGCACGCTGAAGATCGGCCATCTTACGATAAGCCGACTCAAGCTCGGTCATATCGTGAGTCCACTGTTCACAAAAACAAGTCAAGTTAGTCAAAAAAAAAAAAAAAGCGGAGGGGGGGGAGAAAAGGTAGTGGAAAGTTATTGGCTTACCCCAATCAAAGTTGGGTAAAATGACCCGAACATTTCATTCAAGGTCCGATGCCTTCTCAACTCTCGATCAGTCGGGAGAAGAATGGCATGGACCAAGTTCCTTGCCAGCTGAGGGTCGGAAAAAGCTGACCCACTCTCCAAAACCCGAACGTCAAGACGCTCGGAATCCATGTACCCACTGCTGGAAGCGTCACTCCCAGCCGGTGCAGATGAAGCTGGTGCCTTCCCTTTTCTCCCAGCCGACAATTGTTCAGGAGGCGCCGACATCCTCAGGCGTGGATGGGGACAGTGAACGCCCCCCGCGAGGTGGGGTTGATCAGGGGGCAGGCACGACAACAGTCGATTGAGCTATCGACGACAGAATGACAGTCGGAGCATCAACGATGATAACATCTTCCTCCGACTGAGTGACGATCGGAGGGGCTTCAGAAGACATTGTCACCGATGGAGCACGAAGGGCAACAACGGGAGCACCGACAGCTCCAAAAAGTGCCACCGATGGAGCATCAGCAGAAGTAGGGTTAGCTAAAGGATCAGCGGCCCGACTTTTCTTCGGCGCACGTGACGAACCAGAGCCGAGTGCCACCCTCTTCCGAGTGGCGAACTGGCGGACTTCGTCTGCAGAAATTCGAAAAGAAGGGCGCATCCCTACAAAATCGAATGACAAGATCAGGTTAATATCAGAAATTGATTGATTAAAAGAAAAGACATAATTACAAACACTACATATACCTACGAACGGCGTCGGACCAAGTTCAGCTTCATACAAAGCCAGCTCGATGTTTAGTTGTTTCTGAGGGAGAACCTCCATATCTTTCAGTTTAAGGAAGTCCTCCCAATCAGCCAGATCCACCCGACAATTCTCATTCGAAAGAACGTTCGGTTCTCCCCACACCGATAGAAAACTCCAAGAAATATGGGGAAAAACAAAAAAGAATTGAATCTTCCAGTCATGGACAGACGACAGAAGATTGGTAATAAAAAAAAGCCCCCTCCTCGGGGCAAAATACCACCATCCGTCGGCTTTTGGATGGGGTCGAAGAGCAAAAAAAGATCGTAACAAGGAAAGTCAAGGGCTCGTCGGAATTAACCGATACAACAAAGTGAAGATGATCGAAAGCCGAATGGAGTTCGGCACTAACTGGGCCAGACACACCCGGTAATAATCAAAAACGTTTCGAAGAAACTCCAGAACAAGAAACCTGAGGCCCGACCTAAGGTTTTCTAAGTAAAAAGCGATAAAACCCAACAGAGGTGAAATCACCCGACCGTCGGGACCAAAAGCCAGCAGCTGAAAGTCCTCCGGGATCCGATATTAGCCCCGAAGTTGCTCCACAACTGATGCTATCAACGTAGAAGCTTCGGCTGCTGGGCTCAACGACACGCTGCTACGGATACTAGCCATGTACACAACTCAACAAAATAAAATGAAAAGGAAGAAACAAAGATGTCAGAAAGAAGGTTCGAACTTCGAACTTAAGGACTAAAGAATGAGAGGACAAGCAAAGTTCCCAAAAGCTACTACTATTGAAAGCGATGGAAGAAAACCTTCAGAAGGAGGACCAGTATATATAGGATCCACTGACGGTCGAGATGCATAGAAGCCTTCCCAGATACTGACACGTGTCAACCGGAGAACGGCTAAGCATCAAATCCCTCGAGCTTCACGATCATGCATCCATTAATGGCGACTGTTGCAATCTCCAAAGTGCCGAACAATAAATTTATCAAAGATTGTGGACATCATAAATGATAGATGGTGGAACGAAATTTAAGGCAACACCACGTGTTAACCCCCTGCGTTCGGTGCATCAAGACAAAATATCAAATCATTGCACCGAACTTGGACGAGGGGGGCACCTGTTAGGAGATATCGAACCGCCGCCCAAATTGCCAACCTGTCCATCGGTCAACAACTGACTGACCATTGAACAACGACCATCATCTGTCGATTGACGATCGACGACAAAGAGAGCTAGCTGACCGACGAAAAGTCTTCCAACCGACTGACCAATGATCGACCAATCTCCAAATAAGCCGACTAACTAAGGAACTGACCTACCGAAGATCAGTCGGCCCCAGATATGCCGACCGACCGACAATCGGTTGGCCCCAGATTAACTGACCGATCGTTGGGTATTCTACAAACAACTCATCCGACTTTTGATTGGCTCTATAAAACTGCCCTCGAGAAGAGCAGGCAATAATGATTAGTGGGTGGTTCAAACCTCCCCACGATCGTATTACACCGAAAAAAGAGGGATCCTCGTGCCAAGTGGTTATCACTCCGACACCTATAAAAGGGAGGTAAACTAATTAGTTTGGAGGGGGAAGAAAGACACTCTTGAGAGCAAATTCAATTCTTCTTTGCTCATTTTTGTTCGTCCAATCCATCCCTCTAACTTAAGCATCAGAGGATTCCCACCGGAGCCAACTCCGGTCAGTGCGGACTTATTTCTTGTAGGATTTCCGGCATTCGTTCGCAGGCGCGGGTGGATTGGCCGCAACATTAGTTTTAGCAATCAAAGCAATAATGGAATTGTTAGAAAATTCTAAAAGTTTCAAGACAATAATGATGATAAAATAAATCTAATTTAGTCAACTAACAAGTCCATAGCCTAAATACGATTGAAGAAAACTTGAAATCATTCGTACTGCATTTGCAAATTTCCATCACAGTTCAGGCCAAGATTAAGTACAAAATGTCTATGAAGCATCTGTTTGCTGTCAGTTAATTATAGGACAGTTTATAGCACAAATATAGAGCAATCTAGGACATTGGAGAACCGGCGTTGAAAGAATAAACATGTTTGCATTGTCCCATCTAGGATGTGGTGCCCCAAGAGTGGATATAATTCAGATTAGCTACAAAACCATGAAGAATCAACACATTTAAAAAGAATTTAGTTCCATCAAGGCAGACATGCATCCCAAAGAAGTTTTGATGTTCCAGAAGTCTTAATATGTTGGTAGCAATTTTATAGTTAAATTATTTATAGAAACATTCCTGGTTGTAATTAGTTCGTGCCTGTCTAGGAAGCACTATTTCGCATCTGGATGCCAAGTAGAAGCGTGTAACCGGTCAAAGCCAACTTTGTCATCTTTGGTTTCCTTATTCCTTGTCGACGTCAAGAGATTAGTTCTCCAAATTGATTTGCTTCTTCTTATGTGTATCGCAATTGAATTTTTGGATTCCAAAACGAAAAAAGATGGGAGATGACAACCCCAAATAGACAGTTTAAGTTTGTGAAACTTTAGAGACATTCTTCTTTATTTACAGAGTTGAGTTAAATGTTACCTTTCTCGCTTTGAACTAGTAAAATAGACTAATTTGTTATATGAAGAGATCAGAAACACCTCATAAACACCGTATTGTACCAAGACACTCTGCATTGACAAAATAGCACCATTAGTCAAACTTCCTGACAATAGACTAATATTTGCCATGGTGCTAGGTGAGATCATAATATTTCCAATTAGAGGCAGTAGTCCACTTTAATGTAAGACATGCTGGAAAGAGATATTAGTTGGAAAGATGGAAATGCACCGTCTCTTTTCCTCTTTGGCTGGGTAGCAACATGCACAACAACGAGAAAATGTAAAACCAGATATTATTCATTGTAACGATTGCATAGAATTTAAAAATGATACACACCATGAAATGCGAACGAGAGTTTCTCCAACAAGCAATGAAATTTGAATGCCCAGACTTGAAGGAACTTGTTATTTGGATAACATTTCTTTTGTCATCATCAGACATTCGATTTTTATCCAATAGAAGACATCCACCTAGATCACAAGGAACTAAGCAAGTTATGATACAGAAAACAATTTAGTAGAATTTCCAAAGATGGAAACTAGCTGCGGCATCCATGATTAGCATTAATTCCCCTGTTTTAGGTGTCTTATGGTGGTGATCCTCTCCGGCACATGCGCGATACATGATTCAACAACAACCAATTACCTGAATATTTGGTTCTGGATGAATACATTTACACCACCATTATTTTTGACCAGGGGAAGCTAGTGAACCAATCTTCCAACAGCCCAAGAATAATTATTTTGAGAAGCCCAACAGCAATGTAATGGCATTTATTAGCAGAAAGGAATTGTCTGAAAATACTATTATATATACCAATTTATCTATATTTTTCAGATAATTCCAACAAAAGAAATTAGCAGCCAACATTAAGTAATAAAATATGAATATTGGCACAAATAGCCAGGTTATTAAGTAATAAAATGTGTGCTTATGAATGCACTGTTATTAATCTAATTTTTCTCAAACTAATAGTAAAAGATCTTGTAAGCCTCCCGATTGGTTGACAAGGTGGGGAGCATTGGACAGGTTTGGTGATGTTAGTGCTTGCTTGTGGCACCACAATTCTAAGCTCCCCGGATCCTTTATGAAACAAAAGTGAAAACATGCCTCGAATCACCAAATTAATTCTATGCCATATCAATTGTTAAAACCAGCATCTTCAAATACCTCAAACACTTACATAGATGAAGTTTATGAGAACACCAGGTAAAGTAGCATAAACATATGTGAAGTGTCTCAGCCATTAAAATTACGCAATAGCAATTCATAACAAAATCCATTTTAAAGAACCTAGATGTTCTAATAAATTACTTTTCTAAATGCAGTGGCACCTTGACATAGCATTAAAGCGAATGACTGGGTCACGATTGATATGCTATGTGACTGACTATGCTTACATTTATCTGCCCGTTATTTTCATGACATGCTAACTAATTTATCAATAATAACCAAAAGAAAAAAAAAAAAAAGGGCATAACTAGCACAGCATGCAGGAGTCCACTCCTGACCCTACCCCCATTTAGTCCAAGGCAACCAAGTATGATTAAACGAATCATCAAGCACACCTCTATTCGTGGATATTATAGAAAAAGAAGAAGGGCTCGCTAAAGCCGTCCATTGTGAATAAAAACAATGATCCTAACATGACCGGATAGCTAATATATTCAAAGCACCAAAATTAAAGACACAAATATGGAAGCATGTAAAAATGATATAAAACAACATATAGTAGCTTCAAGCAGGAAATCCATCTCACGAGATGGCAGTAATTAACAAGATTGAGAAGTTTGTTACCAGGCTTTTCATCCACTTGTGCAGTAATTTCCTTTGCTCGGAAAATGTGCACATGTATTAGGCTGGCATTTTGAACAAACTCAAAGACACAGACATCACCTTCTTCTAAGCAGTTTCCTTTGTAAAAATCAGACCACCCAGTCGCAAAGACAATTCGACCACTCCTCCAAGAAGCTATCCTTACAGGCCATGAGCTTCCCAGAGGATCTCTAAGGATCACTAACTGTTTTCCGGTAAGGCCAAATTCTCTGACCAATGCCATTGGGATTGTCTGGGAACAAAAGGCGCAGCTTAAAACAAACAAAATCTCATTCTAAAGGTAACGTAACTTGAAAAGAGATGAATACATGGGGGAGAAAAGATGAAAATATAATCTACTCAGGTGCATGACAGTTATGAAATAAAAGCATCTATATTTCATCAAACAGAATAATGAGAAGTTTTAAAATTGAATTTTTGTTGCAAAAGAAGTATGCTGTCACAAAAATTGTAATGAAAATAGAGAGTACAAATTTCTACATGATCATACACATCCGAGAACTTACACATGAGAGTGCATGAAGCCAGCAACATCAAAGATGGGCGTTGTCAATTAAAGTGGATATTGTCATGGTTAACTGAAAGTAATCTACTAGAACATAGCCAAATTTCCAAATTTTTCTTTAAAGTTTTCAACGTGGAGTTAGCAGTGAAACAGAACATCTAAAATTCCACTAAGACCGAGCAGTGAAACAGAACATCTAAAATTCCACTAAGATTTTAAAAAAAAAAAAAAAAACTAAAAGTAAATTAAGGGCAAGTTTGGATGTGTGGGCTCAAAATCTCATGGGATTATGAGTGGAGCAGGATTTTTTTCTCCCTATGAGATTTGGGCCAGCCCAATCTAATGATTCTTTGGGTTTTCATAAAGATAGACCTAGCCCAGCCTCATTTAGCGGTTGGGCAGCCATGAATCGCATCGGATTTTGGGTCAAGACACCGAAACAGGCCCCAAAAGGGAAAACGAAAAAACTTAAGTTTTGACATAAATTTTGGTCCTGTTGCCACTCACAGTATCAACCACAGCTAACAAAGCTAAATGGATTTTCCCATTGTAAAGTGATGAAAGAGTGAAAAATATTGAGGAACGAAGCCCACAAACCATATAACTACTTCGAGACCTCCTGCAAGTAGCTATAAAATGCGGATGGATGAACGTGGTGGAGGATGCGGCCTCCAAAACACTCTCTCTTTCCACCTTAATCGACGGCCTTCTTGTTGCCTGGAAACTTCCACCTACCACGCATCACAACTAAAAGCTGTTAAAATTCTTTTTTTTTTTTTTTTTTTTGCTTTTGAGAATGTTAAGAATCACACCTTTCTCCTTGAGAAAGTTAAGAATCATGTTGTTTTTTTTTCTTCCGAGAAAGTTAAAAATCACACCTTTTTTATTTTCAGAATGTTAAAAATCACATCTTTTTCTTTTGAGAATGTTAAAAATCACACCTTTAGTCCAAATTTTTCACCAGAAAGCGAGTCAAGTAATACTCACTGCTCGTTTTCCCGAAAATAAATTGCTTCCTTCTCTCCGCAGCAGCCGTGGAAGGGCGGCTCCGATTCGCAGGGAGGCATTGAACGAGGGTCTCGCTCGGATCCTGCTTGGGGGAAACCACCGCCTCCTTCTCGCACCCGTTCTTGCCGTAGATCTTGACGTCGAACCCGATGTCGCCGTCGAAGATGAAGACGAGGAAGTCGCCGACGGCAACCGCGTGGTCGGCGACGAAGGCTTCCCAGCCTCGCTGGAAGAACCAGCCATCTCGGTCGCTGCCTCCCACGGCGACGTGCCAGAGCCCGCCGCGGGCGCTTCGGAGGAGGGACTTGGAGCGAAGTTTTCCTCTCAAACGCTTCTTAAACGGTGTCGGAATCCGCTATAAAGACGTAACTTTATGAGATGGTTACAACAGAACAGAGCAATGGAGAACAGAGAGAGAGAGAGGTGGTGGCTACCAGGCTTGTTTTGAAATCTCCCATCATGACCTTAAAGAACGAAGCTCGGTCTCTAAATGCCTTGCCCATTTTGGGCAGGGGAGAGAGAGAGGGCAGCGAGAAGAAAGTGTAGTAGTTTTCTGCCTTCGTCTCGGAAGAAAGATGAGTGCAAGATTCCTACGCTCTCCTCTCTTCCTCTTTTCCGCTTCCCTTCAGCTTTCCTTCGGTTCTCTGAGCTCCACAATTGCCAGTGCTGCTGAGTTCTGTATGATTTGATGGGAAGGAGATTGGGTTGGACGGATGTGGCGGCTACATGGAGAGAGAGAGAGAAAGGGAAGGAGGGAGGGAGGGAGAACAGTGTGCAATGTTGGGGTTGGAAGAAGTGCGGAGTGGTGGGGAGATGTTGGGGAGTGGCGCCTCCATTTTGATCGGCGTGAAAGCTAGTCGAGACAAAGCACTCCAGAACCGGGACGATAAAGTCTCTCACCCCCTCTCTTTTTCTCTGCCGTCTGTAGCATCTCGTATTATCCTTCTCGGAAGGAGGAGCCAAAACGACCTTTTGATGGTTAAACAAATTATTTTAAATAAACAGATGATCATTTATGATTAAACAAATTATTTTAAATGACGAGGTGGATTTTTCAGAAGGTGGCGTCGGATGTTCGTATCGAATATATATTTATATTGTCATTTCTTTGCTGGTGTTCGCGAAACGGTAGTGTCTATAATTTATTCGACGAGATACCCTAAGCTGCTAAGCAACCAGTTTCTATAATCATCCGATTACCCGACATAGGAAGCTCGAGTCCACCACGTGTGATCCATGCACATTTTTTTAAAAATATATATTTTAAAAAAATAATAAAAAATTTAATTTATAATATTATTTTTATGCATAAATCTTTTTTTATCCTATAAAGGATGATCTTCATGAGAAAGTATTTAGTTAAAAATATATAATATTTTTTTTAAAATTAATTATATTTTTAAGGATATAAAATTTAATATATTTATTAAATACCTTTAAAGTTTAAAATTTTAAAATTTAGTCACTTTAATTTTTAAACTTAATTTTTTTTAAAAAAAATTTTAATAATTTTTTCTTATTGAAATTTCAGCTGCCCCTAACATAGCAAAGTTATATATATATATATATATATAGAACAAAAGCCATCTAAATGAAGATGTTGCACTAATCAAAATTAGTGGCATAAATGATATTGCAAAATAGATAAATTTTTTATTTTAATGGTATGGATGTAAGTAATAGCATGTTATTTAGGCAATGATATAATATATGGACAATGATACGGTACATCCTATAGAACTTTTTATTCAAAAATAGTTAATTAATGAGTGCTATATCATCACCTATATGTCGCATCATCATCTATATATTATAAATGATATTTTTTATTTCTTAAATTTTATAAATATCTTTAAATAATCTTTATAGTTTAAAAATTTTTAATTAATTTTTTTTTGTTTTCAAGTATAATTTAATTTAAACTTATATGAAGATAATAATTAAAACTAATATGAAAAAATTATATATATATATATATATATATATATATATATATTATTATATTGCTGATTTTACTCTTCCTCCAATCATATTCTTAACTCTATTATCCTTTTCCTCCTATCTTCTATCATAACAGATATAAAGATATATAAAAGAAAAAATCTATATCATCATTACTTGTACATATATTCCATTCCATCCTTGTTTCCATTTTTTCCTAAAATGCAAGCCAAGAGTAGAAAGTCAGATCAGATACTTCCGAGCTTGATTGTGAGTCGTTTGTCCTGAGATTAAACTATTGGGGCTTATGATCGAACGAACCAAACTTAAAGATCAGCTTTCGGGTTGAGAGTAATCTATTTATAGGTCAGGGTTAGGATCTGAACCTCGGTAGGACCATTTCAATTGTTTTTAGAAGCTCGATCATCTTCAAGGTCGGACAATGATGGACACTGATACTTTGATCTGGAGGATTTAAGGTCGGAAAGGAATAGCAGGTTCTTCAATTAATACTGTGGCCAAACTATTTTAATAAAGTTCAGCCAATGTCTAAAGTCGGTCCGAAGTCGAGATCAAAGAGTACTAAAGTTTAATGCTTGTGAAGCAGTTGTTGCTTATCCTAGACTGAAGATCAGAGTCAAATTGATGACGAGCTCCTTTTGTAGTCGAGGTTTGCAGTATAGTCTTGTCAAGATCTACCATTTATAGGATAGAGTTAGAGGATTAGAATAAAGGAGCTCGGCCAACACACGAGATCGGGCATCAGTAGAAGTTACCATTTTTGGAATGAGCTGCCTTTAGTTGAAGCTTCGAGCTCAGTTAAATTTGGAGATTGATCTTTTGGAACTCACCTGGACTAAGGAGTCGACTTGATTGAACCTCGGATTTAGACGTCGTGACTCCAGATGGCATCTTATCAATGTTGGACTTTACTAAACTTCGGTGGGAGCTATTTTACTCTCAATACTTGTTCCCTTATTTTCAAGTTCGAAGTTCGAACGAAGGAAATACCACTACTTGTGATCGCCAAAGTCTCATATGATCTTTCCACCTCTTGGATGTGACACACTTGGATTTATTCGAACCATCATGGGAGCTTTTTTATTGTGGAATAGCTCGAGATGATCTCAAATTTTAAATTCCTACTCAGTGCGGAGTTCGATTGTACGGCATAATGTTGATTTTTTCTAATATCTGCAACCACAATAATAGGATAGACATACGGAAGGCTGGAATTTGGTACTATCGATCTGCAATCATAAGTCTCAGGATCACCACTGGCTATTTAAGTGCCATTTTTTCCTTCTTTCTCATCCTAGCTTATTCTGAATCTCTTCTTCTTCATTTCTTCTTCTTCCATTTCTCTTCTTCGACTCTGACCATCTTCTTTCTTCTAGGATTTTCTGGCTCCGACCATCCTCTTCCCATCCATTGTCTGTGACTCCTACCATTTTACCAAGTTTTCTACTTCTTTAGGTTAGTGTCTTAACTCTTCTTTTAAATTTTCTTATCTTTTTTTCATTCTTAGGGATTTTTTAGGGTTCGCCCATTCTTCCTCTAGCTTCTAAGTTCTTCCATCAATTTTTCCTAATTTCTAGTTGATTTTCATCAATTTTTCTTGATCTAAAATAACTTCCCCAGACTCTAAATACTCCTGGTCCACTCCCTCCAAGAGCTCGCCTGAGTCGAGCCTTCCAAACCCTAGGTCCAAGGTTGAACCTAATCTTTTAGACGTAGTTCGTCCAACTTTTGTCTATGGGACTGTTGTCTCTACCCTTTTCACCGAGGACCTTTTCCTTACCTGGATTCAATATGGAATTCTCTCAGAATACGAACTTGAACTTTTTAAATCGGACGGTCGAATATGTATCCTCCTCTAGGTCGGTTTAGTCTGTATACTAAGCCCCTTCGGGCTGGGCTTAGGCTACCCATTCCTCTCTTTATTGTTGAGTTTTTTTCATTTTCTTGATATATCTTTCTCTTCGGTCATTCCAAACTCCTTCCATTTTATCATAGAATTTCTAGCACTTTGCTTCTTAGCCGAGGTCTGACCTTCAATTTCTCTATTTCATATTTTTTTTACTTTCAAACACTATCTCACTGTCAAAGACTGATAGTACATTTTGTCTTAATTTGATAAGAAGGGATTACTCAAAGGTATCCCTTCCTCCATCCACAATTGGAAGGAGAAGTTTTTTTCATCTCTAACTCCTCACTCGAATGGAAACTTCCTCACTGGAATTATCTTAGGGAATCGGTTCGCAAGTCCCCAGGATTGGAGCGGGAAGATCTTGATTTTGCCAATGTCTTAAAGAATTATAAAACCCCTTCACTGATCTAACTGATAGATAACCAAACTCTTTACAACCTTGGCTTAAATCCTGTCAATCCCGAAGGTATTAACTTATATTTTTTTCTTATCTTCTTATCTTTTTTTAACTTTGGCTCGTTTATTTTTATAGAGATGACTCCTGATGAGCTAAAATGACTGACGAAAAAACTCTGAGCTCAGAAAAGGAAGGATACCATTCCTGGTGAGTCATCCAAGCGAGTTAAGATTGCAGACCTGAGTTCAGTCATCTCCACTTTGACGATCTCCACTCTAGAGGCCGAAGCATCCCTATCAACTCTGAGCTTGCCTATTGAGGCCACCGCTTTAGCACCTCCTATTAAGAAGAAGAAGGTGGAGAAAAAAAAGAAGTCGGTCATCAAGAAAGTTTGATTATGAAAGAACTTTGATTATGAAAGAACTTCGAAGAGTCCAGCGATAATAACATTGATCTAGATCGGGCTTCCTTTGATAGCTAAGAGATCGTTCGATTTCTCATGGAGGGTTGCATTCTATCGAATGTAATTAAAAAGATCCTCTAGACAAACACTCAAGATAGGAAGAGAGATTCATTTGCAGCCTTCACAATAAGAATTCTGAAAAATTTTGCCATTGCTAATAATCTTATCATCGCTACTAACCTTACTGTCGCTAATACCATCGCAAAATCCAATCTAAAAAAATTTTGTTGCTAATTATCATTATTAGCGATGGCAACTATTGCCGTCGCTAATAACTAATTAGCGACGACATTAGTGATAAAGATGTCATCACTAAAAATTTTAATTTTTATTAATTAAATTAATAAAAATTTATTAGCAATGATATTTTTATCACTAATTTCATCACTAATAATTTTTAATTTTTATAATAAACTTAAAAAACTATTAGCGATAGTAATTTTATTGCTAATGCCATCGCTAATATCTTTTTTATTATTTTAAATTTTAAAAAATTATTAGCAATGATAATCTACCATCGCTAATAATTTTTAATTTTTTAAAAAATTATAATTAAATAATTTAAAATCTACTAATAAATAATAATATTTTTTAAAAATTTATTAAAAAAATAATAATAATTTAATATAATCATAAATATAAAATTAATTATATTATATTAAAAATAAATTATATAATTTTATATTAAGAAACTACTTTATAAGTATTAAAATTATATATAAATAAAAAAAATTAGGTAACATCCTTCTCATCTTCCTGCTCATCTTCAACAACTAGTAGATGAGAGTTGGATATCTCAACATCCTAAAATAAAAAAAAATAAAATATTATTCATAAATTTTGATATAGAGACGTATCTTTCGATATGGAGGTATATCTTTTGATACTCTTCTTCGATTCTTGAATCAATTATTTCTATATATTTTATTCTATGATATAAAATTATAGACAATTTTAGCTCATCAATTAGATAGATAGATTAAATTTTTAGCCCTTAGATCTCTTTTTTCGACTCAAGTCTAGTCTAAATATGTGAAACTTATAAATATGAAAACTTAAAACAAGTAAAAGAATTTACTAATAGAATTATCTAATGAGATGGCTGGAATAACGAGCCTAGCTGATCACTCAGTCGTGGATCCTAAAGATCCTCCATGACTGCATCACGGATGGCATTCCGGATGCTTTAAGGTCGTTGGCTCAAAAGCTTCTACATGACCTCCTCCACGTAGGCATCGCTATAGATCTAGGATGTCGATGCCTACGAGGTGCCAAAAAGAATTATTGTTGGAGGATCAAAGTTATGGTCGAGTCCTATGACCCAGCTCCTACTCACCCCTCCGGTGATCCTGTGCCATCCCTTAAGATCAAGGATGGGCTAAGTGGATGGGTCATCACCATATCGTGCAACAACGTACTCCGAGTATCCACCTACATAGTTCAGAAATATATTAGTTCTAATATACATATTAGATCCTATAATAATTTAATAAATATAGTTTGAAATTCTTATCATGATCTGCCATGATCTAAAATCTAAATAATCATCAGTCCTTCTAGACCTGTGTGTGGCCTTGCATAACTGTAGCTAGCTTGGTGGATGATCCAGTTATCATATCTATAATAAGTAAATAATAAAATTAAATTAATTAAAGTATACATATAAGAATTAGTCTAATTTTATCGGGCTCTTCGCCACCTACTGACGTACTCCTCGCTGCTCCACTGGGTACATAGAATAATAATATATCAAAATTATATATAAATAAAAAAAATTAAGTAATATTTTTTTCATTCTTCTGCTTATCTTCAGCAGCTGATGGATGAGAATAGGATGTCCCAACATCCTGAAATAAAGAAAAATAAAATATTATTCATAAGTTTTGATATAGATAACGTATCTTTTAATACGAAGGTGTATCTTTCAATATCTTCATTTGATTCTCGAATAGATTATTTTTATACATTCCATTTGATGATATAGAACTTTAGATATCTCTGGTCCATTAACTGAATGATTAGATTAAATTTTTCATCCCTAAATCTTCTTTCTCGACTCAAGCTTAGCCTAAATATATAAAGCTTCTAAATATGAAAACTTAAAATAAGTAAAAGAGTTTACTAATAGAATTATCTGATATAATGGCTGGAACAACGAGCCCAACTGATCACACAACCATGGATTCTAATATATGATATATAATATTATTTTAGAAACTTATACATTGATCAATTTTTTCATAACTTTTTTCTTCATTTGTACTGAAAATCAAAAAGTAAATATTATATTTTCATGTTATAAACTTACATACATATCATAATTAAATAAAATAATTATTATAGTAAAAAAATAAGTTGCTTAAAGTTAAATTATTTGATATTTTTTTTTTCTTCGATGATGATACTATCTTAGCTCTATATAAGAAAAGAGAAGTTAGTTTCTTAAAAAAAATAATAAAAAAATATAAAGTATAATAAATAATTAAATAAATCAAAAAATATGGATGAAGTGGAATTCACTATAAAAAATAAAATTTTAGAGATAAAAAAATTAATAACTAAAAATAAAATATTGATCGCTAATAATTTAGCGATCGATTTTATGATCGAATATTATCGACTTATGATTTATTAATTATCAATATATCATTTCTTATTAATTATTAATTTTTAATGTAAGAAATTATCAATCAATAAATTCAATAGATCCTAAATTTAATTAAATATAATATAACAAACTAATAATGAATCGATAATAATTATTTGAATATATTTTATGAAAAATAGATAATTAAAAATAGATAAAATTATAAAAAAATCAAAAAGCCAAATCGAGTCAAATCAAAATTCTTGGTTCGATTCCTTTCTTATTCAGGTTGATTTTTTATTTTTATTTTTTTATTATTTAATTTTTGAGTTCGATCAGTTAGAATTAAATGAATAGCTCGAGTCTAAATACAAAACATGCTTAACAAAAAAAAATTATTCATAGATTTATCTTTTCGCTAGAGGGGGTGATAGGCTGAGGGAGGAAAGTTCTTAGACAAGCTCAGAAAGAATCGATGGAGCAAGAGGGATGCACCATGGATCAGCAACCAGGAGGGGGCCATGAGCCACCACGTGGGGGGTGACTAGCGATGGGAGGAAGGGCTTTGGTGGTGTCGGGATGGAGGAAAGGAGGGGAGGGAGGGCTTTAGCGGTGGCGGGATGGAGGAAGGAGTGGTGGAGACAGAGGAAAGGAGGAGAGGAGGGCTCCGGTGGTGGCTGGATGGAGGAAAAGGAGGGCTCTAGCAGTGTCGACGATGGCAGGATGGAGGAGAGGGAGAGCTCTAATGGTGTCAGGACGGAGGAAGGGAGGAGAGGGAGCGCTCCAGCATGTGATGGGACAGAGAAAAGGAGGAGAGGGAGGGCTCCGATGATGGTAGGACAGAGGAGAGGGAGGGCTCTGGCGGTGGTGAGATGAAGGAAAAGAGGGAAGGAAGGGCTTTGGCAGTGGCAGGATGGAGGAAGGGATGAGAGGGAGGGCTCCGGTGGTGGCACAGGGATGGAAGAAGGGAGGAGAGGGAGAGCTTGATCACGAGATGCCGGAGGAATGGGACGGGGAGGGAGGAAAGGAGGGTTAGGAGGTGAGGGAGGTTTAGACACTAGTAAGAGGAGGATGAGGGGCAGGAACAAGAGAGAATGAGCGAGGGAGCGAAACTTTTTTTCTCTCAGTTGTTTTGAAGTTGCAGACTATTAGCGACGGCATTTGCCATCGCTAATACTGTTGGTAAAAGTATTAGCGATGAAATTTCATCGCTAAAAATAAAAATTCATTACTAATATTTTTATCAAATAATTAAATTTTTTATTAGTAATGGCAAACTTGCCATCGCTAATGCCATCGGTAAAAAATCTATCATTAATATTTTTTTAAATTTTTTTTTGAATATGATATAATTTTAAAATTTAAAGCTCATCTTCATCATTTATTATCTAAATAATCATTATTAGAATATCATTATAAAAGATTACCTCGATCTAATAGCCTTATCTCTGTCGATCAATAAAATTTGATTTTGATGGCCACGAATGATCACTTGATGATATGATAGATAGAGACCATCGATAGATTTGAAAACTTACAATAATGATTTTGGTGATATTTTTAGCATACGATCAAAATTTTACTTCAATCGAACATCACTATCATGATCAATTTAGCATAGGATGATTTTAGCTATTAAATAAAAAATGAGTGATCAAAAGACCAAATAGCATCCGATTAAGATGATTTTTTAGATAATAATCTTTGCTACTACTTTAATCATTGGTACAGTAGTGATATTAAAATTTAAATTATATTTATATGAACTATCCATGTTAAGCAGATCTTACAAAAGTACAAGTATAATTATTTAAGGACTTCAAGAATAGGTATCAAGAATCATATAGTTTTGGATTATTCATATATGCATGATTTGAATTTTACAATCACCACCATATAAATAATCAAAGTAGTAGTAAAGATGATTTATCTAAAAAAATATCTTATAATTAGACATCGTTTGGCCTTTTAATCATTCATTTTTTATTTAACGATCTAAATTATTTCATGCTAAATTAATAATGATAATGATATCTGATTGAAGAAAAATTTTGATAGTGTGTTATAAATATTACTGAAATTATTGTTGTAAATTTTTGAATCCATCAATATCTCTATCTATCAAATCATCAAGCAATCATTCGTGGCCATCAAAATCAAATTTTATTGATTGACATAGCTAGGGCTATCGGATTAAGATAGTATTTTATGACAATACTCTAATGATAATTATTTAGATAATAAATAGTAAAAATAAATTTTAAATTTTAAAATTATATCATATTCAAAAAAATAAAAAAAAATTAAAATTAGCGATGGCATTTATGTCGTCGCTAATGCATATTAGCGATGAATTTCTAACTATTAGTGACGAAAAAGCCATCACTAATAAGTTTATTTTTTTAAAAAAATATTGATTATAATTATAATTAAATTAATTAATTATTGATGGTTATTAGCAATGGCTCAATTGCTGTCACTAATAATTTTGAAAAAAAATATTTAAATAATTTTAAAAAAATATTTTTAAAAATTATTAATATTAGTAATGACTTTTTTCATTGTTAATAATATAATTTCATCACTAATAATTCTATAACTAAATTTTAAAAAATATAAAATTATTTTTTATTAGCAATAATAAAATATCATTGTTAATAATTATTTGCCATCGTTAATAATAAAATTTAATTAAAAAATAGAATTACTTTGTATAATGATGGCAAACCATCATTGCTAATATTATCGCTAATACCTATAGCAACGGTATTGCCATCGCCATTACCATCACTAATAACTATTAGTGATGACTAAACTTCTATCGTTAAAGCTATCGATAAAAAAGATTATTAGCGATGGTAATTTTATCAATGCTAATTCCATTGCTAATATCTATTATTAGCGATGGCTAAAATGCTGTCGCTAATACTCTGTTTTTTTGTAGTGCTTCCTTGAGGTAATTGCCTAATCATTTTCAAATTCAATTAGACATATATGATTTCTAGTAGTAAGATTTACTTTACTACTTGCAGTTGAGGCATCATCTATTCGCTAATATTGAGGCAGTCAACATTCATGAGGCTGAGGCCTCAAGGGCCATGAAGGAAACTGAAGCCGCTAAGGCAGAGGCTGAAGAATCTAAGGCCAAGGTTGAGCATCTCAAGGAGACACTCAAGGAGAACTCCATCAAGATCAAGCATCTCTAGGAGGCACTCAGAAGGGTAGAGCAAGCTTCGATGGAGATGAAGGATACACTGGCTTCAGAAGTGGAAAGAAGAAAGAAGGTTGAGGTTGAGGTTGCCGAAGGAGAAAGGTGAATCACCGAAGCTAAGAAACAGGCCATCTCAGACTTCAAGGCTTTGAGAGAAAAGGAAGATATCAAGATCGAATTTGCTAAGGAAGCCTTCAGTAAGGATTTTGATATCTACCAATGAAGGGTTGCCAAGAGATTGCCCGAACTAAACTTTGGATTCCTACTGGATGGACCAAAAGATTCTTCTGATGATGAAGCCGAGCCCTATGCGGCTGAAGCCAACCTTCCTTTTGCCAGACCTACTGTTGATACCCCTGAGCCCATCAAGGAGCCAGCACCCGTTAAGACCGAACCAAGCCCTTCTGCCGCCCCTCAATCAAAGGTCGGAGACCTCTTCAAATTGTATATTCTCTTTTTTCTTTTATTCTCTATGTACTTAAATTTTTTGAATAATAAAATTGAACTTTTTTCGTACCTTTGTGTGTTATGATATATTTATGATACAGATTTTAGTTTGTAAATACTACCATCAAGCTTAGTCGTGGGCTGAAGCTGCACCGTTACCACAGGCTGTTCCATTGAAAACTCATATAAGACCTTTGAAGAAAGAAGTTCGTCAAGCAAACAAGGAGTTGAAGAAGACCAAGGACGATCTTAAAAAATCAAAGGACAATTATGTGGTGGCCTCTGCTGAAATCGACTGCCTACGCCAAGCCTTAAAGCAAGCTTTCAAGGAGTATACTTCAAAAAATACCATAGTTCGAAGAGCTTGAATGGGCGTCGAAGCTTGCTAGTGAGAAATCTTTGGCTTTAACTGCCAAGATCTGCTCCCTTGATGTTAAGCTCAAAGAAGCAAGAAAGATGATCCAACAACTGGAGAAGGGTTTGCTTTGGACTCACAATCAAGAAAAGTATGGTTGAGACTCATCCAAGAGGTTCTCCGAACTTTAAAGTTAGTTGTACGCAACCAAAAAGGTATATAATACTTATAAGATAGGCTGGTGCAAACAAATTTCTAATCTCAAATGGTAACTTTGAGTAGCCAACGATGAGGTAGCCTAGCTCCGAAAGCAACTAGCAAGCAATGCTCGAGCTAGCCCAAGTGGAGATTCGAGCGAACTTGCCTCAATGAAGAATAGTCTTGCGAATGTCACCGAAGTATACGACAAGAATAAGTCCAAGCTCCTTTAACTGAAGATTTAAATGATGTATCGAGAGAATGCTGTGAAGGATGCTAAAGTTGAATCTACCATTCTTCAAAAGAGAATAAGAGAGATAGAGGAAGATGCTACGAGAGCTTAGAAGCTATTTGATGAGAGTTAGGCAGTGAGGAAGGTGCTTGAAGATCGAGTAAACAAACTGAAACACTCTTTAGTAATGGCTGGGATCGACTGATAATTATCACAAATTTACAAATAAAAGTATTAAAATATTTATTAATTAATATTTATTTAAAAAAAATTGATACTTTTATTAGTATTTTGGAGGAAAAAAGTCTACCAATATGAAGAGCTCGATTTAGAAAAAATAGATGGTTTGACAGGCCGGTCCATAAAATAGATGGATCGTCTAGCTCAGCAGGCACGGCCAATCGATGCACGCTACGTGGAGGACCTAGACTACTAAGAGATCCACACAAAATCTATCGCAGCTCATAGGGGCTTTTTCGTCAATTCAAGTGGTGCGGTAGTTGTGGATTGGTGGCGATCTTCGATAAATTCAGTCCATGACGGTCCATGAGAATAGTGAAGTGCGATCCAATGGCTCTCATCTCTCCTGGTCGGCATCCAATGGCGAAAATTAATTCCCAATTTGAATAGAATTTCTCAGGCCTCCAATGCGCGATTCAACGATTGAAAACCATCCTGGCTTCGATCCGACGACCTAGAAACAATCTTAGAGGATTTACGGTGGATCTATGGTGAATTTTAGGCCTTTTGATCAAGATTCGATGGTCAAAGTTATTTTGAGTGATTAAAATTGATCTAGATTCTGATTTGAGCTCGACAAGGACTCAAAAATCTAGTTTTTTTCTATTTAAGGGCCTGTTATGCCAAATGTGAGGGGAGAACCCCTGTGATGGGAAATTAGCCCTCTAAGCTCTCTTCTCTCTTCTTCTTCTCTCTCCCTCCTCTTCTTTTCTTTTCTTTTCTTTTCTTCTTTCTTTTTCTTTTCCTTTGCTTTTATCTAGGAGATTCCAATATGTCAGAAGCTAGCAAGATTAAATCCATGTATGGCTAGAGATCTCATGTCCAGAGGAGTAAGAAAAGTCCTTCGATTTAAACCCTATATTTCTTTTTATTGGACAATAAAATTTTTTATCTTTTACATGTCTTTCTTATTTATGTTTTAATATTGAATTTCTTATAATTTATAACTAAAAAGATAGATCATGATCGTAGAAAGATACAGTTTGTACTCAAATTAAAATAAATTATAAGATTTATGCTTTAATAGTTATTTTTCTTGCGCTTTATGCTAAGAAGATAGATTATGATCATAGATAGATACGATCTATACTCAGATTAGAATGAATTATAAGAATTAATCAAAATTATGTTATTATTCTTCGATTGCATGATCTAAATAGTCTATATCTTTGAGATGGATCATTATCATGTTAGATATGATCCATGCTTAGTAGAATAGGTTATGTTAGAATCAGATCAAAGGAATATATATCTCATAAGATTGCATGTTAATAATATAAAAATTACATGAATCAATTATAAACTTGAATGATCAAAGATGGAACTAAAATCTTAGATAACTTTTCTTCTTATTTTTAATTAATTTTAAAATCTTAATTAATTAAATCTTTACTTTTTTTAATTTTAATTTATTGAATTTAAATTAGTTCTTTTTAAGTTACTATTTTAAATTTTTGCTTTATAAATTAAATTAAATTTTATTTTTTTAATTAAATATAATTTAGCCTTCAATCCCCAAGAAAATTGATATCCAACTCACCAATTATCCTACTTAATAGTAAAATTGGATCTAATTTTTATTTGATGCTATAAAGATAAGTAGTCAAATTTTTGACACCATTATCGAAGATTGTAGCATAGTTACTTCAATTAATTAAAAATTAATTAATTAATTTTAAAAATAATAAAAAAATTAAAAATAAATAATAAATAATAATTTTTTTATTACTCTTTAATTTTATCTAGTTATTATCATCTTTCATAATTGATTTTTACTCTCTATAGTTTAGATTAATTTATTATTTTTTAAGACTTAATCACTTGAATTTATTTTCTTTAACAAAATCACACAATAAAAAATTAAAAAATATCTATAAAAAGATAAAACCATAAATTCTTAAAAAATCATCGACATCTCATAATACTTAATTAATTTATAGTAATCATAAATATTAAATAAAATTAATTTTTTATATATTTGGATATCTTATTTTATTTGCATTGCATATTCATAATACACTTTATGGACACAATCCATTAAATAAGATAAGATGAAGATTTAATCATCCTTTCTTAGCTCACAAACCATCATCTTTCATATTGCATTGATCTAGATCTTAACTTAAAATCTCAATTAGACGTTGGCCCCTAATGATAATTGAGCTTATTAGGACAAGAAATTCTAAGAGTTGGACTGGATTAGGGTTAGTCAATTCGACTGGTCTCTAGGCAAATGGTTCAGGGACTGCATTCCGAGGAAAGATGGTTACTTAATTGATTCTATTAGTTTATCTGACCAAGATAATTGGTATCTAAGAAAAGCAACGAAAGGACTTTTACTGATCTTATACTTACCTGATCAGTTGAGTGGTTGATTCTTTACCTAGAGGGCTTAAAGGTGATCTTAACAGTTAGGAACTGTCTAGATCTAGATAAATCTTAGGATAATGAGTCCATGCTTGCCTAACTTGTTTGCTATTATAATTCAAATCCTAATTAAAGTACTCTCATCTATTATTCTTAGATCTAGGATCCTCTAAACTCTTATCTTTAGAATTCTCTCTTTCCTTATCTCTTTTCTTATTCTTTATAATAAAATAAAATAAAATAAAATAAATAATGATTAGAGATGGATTTTTATGCTGAAGTATTTAGTAGATTAGATCATCTAGAAGTCAATAGAAATTTTTTATATCCATCTTTTCTTCCTGCATAACAAGTTTATGCAATTTGTTCGAGCTCCATCCATTATGCAAGTGAATGCTCACACCGATTTTCTAAGTATATGTATGAGTAAGTTTATTAAGATCAAATCCAAATAGCCTATAGACTAGAAAATAACGTATACTTTAACACTTATAATTTAGGTTGGGGGCTCAACTAGATTTTTCATGGTAATCACAATCAGTTATTACCTCGGTGCCATAAAGACCTACTTTCATGGATGCACCTTATAATATATCCTACCCACATTATCAATCTTCTCCAAATAATAATGAGTCAACTTAAAAGAAGAGGATTTAGCAAGCAGTAGATGAGTTAGAATTTATCAATTAACTATTAAATAATCTAAAGGAACAAAGGCTTAATTCTTTAGAAAAATACCTAGAAATCATGATAAAGTCACAAAATGATCTTATGCAAATCCTTAAAGAACTAGAGAAGCGAGGGCTTACAATCAATTAGTATGAGAAAAGAGAGTTATCCAGTCAGCCCGAGAGTGAACCTGAGGAACCATACCTAGCTAAAAAATTTAATATTCCAAAAACTTTTTTGAACAATTAATTAAAACTCTCGAGAAAGAAGAGGTCACAAAATAACCCAGCAAAACTAAAAAGATCCTATTAGACCATATCACTAAGGCAAAAATATATAGGAAAGAATCAAAATGATGTGATGAACCAATTCCATCATCTTACTTATATATAGATCCATCCCTAAGTGCCCTAAAATCACCCAATCCTTTTAATAAAAAGGGAGAACCAATTGATGAGATGATGGAATCAATAGAGACTTCTCAAGAACTACAAGCAAACAACATATTAGAGGAAACTTCATCCATAATTCTTTTCCAAAATTCATTAAATTTTTATTTTGTCCATAATGAGATGGATGATTTTGATGAAGATGGGCATAATATAGAAGTATATGACCAAGTAGATACACCCTATCCAAAAACCATCCCACCATGGACTGAAAAATTTAAGTCACTACCTAGCCCATCAATAGCTTTCTTGTTAGAACTACCAACTGACTTAGAATTGAAACCGCTTTCTGATATACCAATAGATATACTATCAGTAATACCTACCCAGGAAAATCAACTTATAGGTATTCTAAAAGCATATAAAGAAGCTGTAGGATGGGATATTGCTGAAATTAGGGATGATGACTTTAAGTCTGATTTTTCTATATTCGGCACTATTTTTAAGGATTGCTTTCAAAATTTATCTACAATATTAAAATGATATATGAAGATAAATTTAAAATTAATTTGAAAAAAAGTATCATACCTTGGATCAGGAAGAGTTGATGCCTAGATATATTAGACCCGAAAAAGAGATTATGGTAGATTAGATTATAATTGAAAAAATTTCTGATTCCTGAACCACTACTCTTGATTTTGGCCCATCACATACAATTCCTTATTGATTATCATAAATACTATAATAAAAAACTTTAGAATAGCATGCTTGCTCTAAATACTCTATTGATTAAGGCTAAATCTAACCATTGAAAAGCATTCCATGAATGATTTACTACCATAATGACAAGGCCTCTTGATTGACCTTATTTTTTTGGAACTTTGAAGGATGTGCAAAAATTGATTATACCTAAAACTCCTTCATAGGGTCCGGTTGAAGATGTTAAACTTAACACTTATTGGGAGGCAACCCAGATTTTTGCATTTAATACTTTTTTTATTTTTAGTTTACCTTTCTTTCATGAATAAGTTGGAGGAATAACTACAGATCCATGCTAGACGAAGAACAACTAAAGCCCAGACCGAGACCAAAATTAAACTAAATTAGGTGAACTCTTTTCTTGTTATCTTCTTGTCATTTATCACACTCATTTTCTTACCTCCATTAAGGATAATGAAAATGAAGTTGGGAGGGAAGGATAAATAAAAAATTTTAAGTCCTTAAGTATGGTGATAATTAGTCTTATATAACTGATTTTGTGCCAATCTGAAGTTTTTCAGAAATTTTAATTGATGATTGATTAATGGTTTAGAGAATTTTTGAAATACTAAAAACTAAATTATTAACAAAATCCAATAAATGATCAGAACTAGAATAGAATAAATTTTTGAGTGATTCTAAAATCTTTTTCTTACTTATATTTAATGAAGAATCTACTTTGTATGGGTATGAGTAAAAATAATAATAAAAAATAAATTTAAAAAAAATAAGTTCTAAACATTGATCTTCTTCTGAGTAATCGAGTTCCGTTGCCTAAGTAAACAATATTATTCGCATAAAAAAATAGGCAATGTGAAGAAGCTTGTTATACAGTTAGTTTTAACCTATAGCCTATTCGACTCGAGTTAGTAAATTCGAGGGATATTCTATATTTATTATCCTAAAGCCAACTGATTTGGAAGTCATTAGTCTAAAGCTCGTTATAAGGGTCAGATAGAAAGCTTAAGAGATTAAAATACTACACTAGCTATAAAAAAACTCTAGTCCATACTAAAAATAGAGAATTTAAAGAATAAAGATGAAAAATTAGTTAAAAAAAGCTCTAAAATTTTATGTTCTTCATTTAACCATAATTTGGGATTTCGATGACGTATTTCTTAAATCTCTAACCAGGTAATAACCAACTTTAGGATGATCTGAAGAAACTTCATATCTTATCGAGTCGGTACATACTTCTAATTTTTCTTCTTTTACTCGAAGATGAGTAAAACTCAAGTTGAAGGATATGATAATTATCATAAATTTATAAATAAAAATATTAAAATATTTATTAATTAATATTTATTTAAAAAATTAATATTTTTATTAATATTTTATAGAAAAAAGCCCATCAATATGAAGAGCTTGATTTATGAATTCTAACATAATAAATTTTACCCAAATTAAAGCTAAAATAAAAAAGTTATGAAGTCCAAAAATTTAAAATAATAAAAAAATAGGTCGGTGTATGGTGGATCGACCGACTGGTCAATGGAATAGGCACGAACCATCTAGCTCAACAGGTGCAACCAATCGACGCGTGCTACATGGAGGACTAGGACCGCTAAGAGGTCCACACAAAATCTATCGCAGCTCATAAGGGCTTTTTCGTCAATTCAGGTGGCGCGACGACTGTGGATTGGGGGCGGTCTTCAATGAATCCAATCCACGATGGTCCACGGGAATAGTGAAGCACGATCCAGCAGCCCTCATCTCTCTCGATCAGCATCCAATGATAGGAATTAATTCCAAATTTGAATAGGATTTCTCAAGCCTTCAGTGTGCGATCCGACGGTCGAAAACCATTCCAGCTTCGATCTAACAGCCTAGAAATTATCTTAGAGGATATGCGGTGGATCTATGATGAATTTTAGGCCTTTTGATCAAGATCCAATGGTCAAAGTTATTTTAGGTGATTAAAATCGATCCAAACTTCGATTTGAGCTCGATAAGGATTCAAAAATCCAGTTTTTTCTCTATTTAAGGGCCTATTACACCAACTTGAGGGAAAAACCCCTATGAGGAGAAATTAGCCCTCTAAGCTCTCTTCTCTCTTCTTCTTCTCTCTCCCTCCTCTTCTTTTCTTTTCTTTTCTTCTTTCTTTTTCTTTTCTTTTTCTTTTATCTAGGAGATTCTAATATGTCAGAAGCTAGCAAGATTAAATCCATGTACGGCTAGCGATCTTGTATCCAGAGGAGCAAGAAAAGTTCTTTGTAATTTGAATCCTATATTTCTTTTTATTACATAATAAAATTTTTTCATCTTTTATATGTCTTTCTTATTTATGTTTTAATATTGAATTTCTTATAATTTAAAACTAAAGAGACAGATCGTGATCGTAGAAAGATATGGTCTGCACTAAAATTAAAATAAATTATAAGATTTATGCTTTAATAATTATTTTTCTTGTACTTTATGCTAAGAAGATAGATCGTGATCATAGATAGATATGATTTATACTCAAATTAGAATAAATTATAAGAATTAATCAAAATTATGTTTATTGTTATTTGATTACAAGATCTAAATAGTTTATATTTTTGAGAAGGGTTATGATCATGTTAGATATGGTCCATGCTCGATAGAATATGTTATGTTAGAATTAAATTAAAGAAATATATATCTCATAAAATTGCATGTTGACAATAAAAAGATTGCATGAATCAGTTATAAACTTGAATGATGAAAGATGAAACTGAAACCCTAGACAACTTTCCTTCTTATTTTTAATTAATTTTAAAATTTTAATTAATTAAATCTTTACTTTTTTTTATTTTAATTTACTAAATTTAAATTAGTTCATTTTGAAAGGATACAGTGCAGGATTTATAATGCTACTTTCGAAATTTTTTTCAAAAATAGCAAAAATAGTAAAAAAATAATTAATCTAATTAATTATCTGTTGATTATATCAAAATATTAAATTCTATACTAAGAATCTAAACATAATATGCATGCATTCATATAGATCTAAAAAATAAAACTATGCAGTAAACTATTTACTATATCTATATGTTCAGAACATAATATCTTTTTGCGGATAGTTGATCACCATGATCTGATCATCATCAAAGAGGTCCACTGGTCATGATGCAACCACACAAATGTTCGACCTTCATGGATCATCCATACGAGATTCTTGATCCTGATCGGCTCCCTGTGAGTGCTAGCTCGACACCGGAGTCTTTCGGGGCTATTTTGATCGAATGACTTCGATCTTCATCTATAGACTTCATGGATGCTTCGAGTCACTGGTAGACATAGTACAGAGGCAGAGAACGTTCTCTTTGAAGTTTTGTGGGCTTTGGATGCTCGTAGCTTATGCAATCTCTTCTCAAACCTATGTCAAATACCTAGGACTGTACTAAATGAAAAAACCTTGTGCCTCACTATTGGTTTCTCTCTTTCTAGAAATACTTTTTTTTGTATTTTTCTTTCACACAAGGGGGGTTCACGGAACTGGGTTTCTCCTTTAGATAATTTTTTCATACCCCCCAAGGAAGACTCAATTTATTTTAATGCAAAACTGAGTCTTCAATGTGTAGAGGGGATAAGAATGGTTGGTTGTCTATTTGAATTCAAACTCATTTTGAATTCAAATGGTAACCAACCCCCTCTTATCCACCTAGGGCATGAGAAAGATAGAAGCATGCCCTCTTTGTGCATGAATTTTCTTATGAGAATCTCATTCTCATTGAGATTAAAATGGGCGCACAAATGAGAGGTGGCACATGGATAAGAATGGCTTGGTTTCATTTAAATTTGAATCCTATTCAAACTTGAAACACTAACCACTTATCCTTATTCATGTTGGGCATGGAGAAACCAGGTGTGGACACTTCTTAGCGTGGAGGAATTGATACAAGAAAAAAAAATCTTCATAGAGAAAAGTTGGCACAGAGATATGAGGTGTCGCAGGAAAGGAAGACTAGTCAAACTAGTTTGAATTTAAACCTTGTCCAATTGATCTCATTCCAATCAAAATTGGTCAGACCCAATTAGACTAAATTAAATCTAACATAATTATACTTAATTAGGCTTAATTAAATTCTAATAAAATCAAAAATTAATTAATTCCAACCCTTGATCAAATCAGGAATCAAATCTTCTCGATGATTAGGTCATCTCACAACCTAATCGGATCAAATCCAACTGAATCCAATTCAATTGGACTTGAACAAAAAATAATTACTCAATCAAATTAAGTTAATTAGCGATCAAATTACTAACTAAACCTCTCATAAATATAGAGTCCAAATCCGATGGGTATTCGGGCAACAGAGTTCATCGATATAAAACCTTGATCGAAGAGTCGCAAATCAATGGAACTCTTGACCCCAGTGTCCAAAATGAGTGAAACTCATGATCATAGAGTCCAGACTTGATCATAGAGTTCTAGATAGGTAGGACTCAGAGTTTTAATTCAGTAGGACTCTTGGTCGAAGAGTTTCAGTCCAATAGGATTCTTGATCATAGAGTCCCAGCCCGGTAGGACTCTTCACCAGCCATCAGATCAGGTAGGAACCTCTAGTGTGTATGATTTCATAGGTTCGAACCTAAGTTGGTAGCATAGGAATCACTTTCTATACTAATCGACATGATCATCTAGCAATCATATCCGACATCCGGATAGGTTGAATAGTTACAATCGCAACATTCAGAACCTACACGAATATGGTTACTGTATAATTCATCCCTTGACCTCTGTATAATAGATGACTCAGGATTAGACTGTCAACCCTAAAAAATACATTCATGTCATATCTTAAAGCAATTAGTTCCATGACTTCTCACTAAGACTATCCTGACCAAGGCTTTGCTAAATTAAAACATAGTTGAACACAGCTCATGAAATCAGAAGTGGTCAATCTTATCTTGATACACGTACCAACTCATCAAGTACTTGACTGTGCCCAAAAATCTTTCATCACTGAATTAAAAATTCAGATAGTCCAACAAAGCACAGTGAGTTGCTTGAAAGTCACCATGGTGATCTTAGATCGGAGGGACACTTATACCTATATTCCATCGGAGCTAATCTTGATAGGAGAAAAGTTCTAGAGTTGGTCACGTTCAGTATAGATGTACCCATACATCTTACTTGCATGTTATACCAGTGTCTCAACACTTCTTGGTTACAAGGACAACCAATCTATATGGCACACAATGATCGATACTCGATAAACATTATCGTCCTAAGTAATAATGTATCATTTGGTCGTGAACTATTTTAAAGACTAAATGACAAATCCTCCTTTATCGAATCTAGATAGTCCTAAGGACTTCATCGCAACACAAGAATTCATTAGAAGATAAAAAAAATTATGATGAAAAATATCAAAATAATTTTTATTAATTCATAATTCATATACAATTATAGAAGTATAGCTCAATCATTAACAAGTTGACGATTGGCCTTAGGATACATTCCTAATAATCTTCTACTTGGACTAAAGCCAATCGGTGCAGTAACTAATACCTATCTTCGACTTGAAGTCATTGAATTCCTTCACCGCATTAGCTTTAGTGAATGGATCGACCATATTTTTCTTTCCATCAATTTTCTAAATATCGACATCACCTTGATCCATGATCTCTCGGACAAGATGGTAGCAGCACAGAATATGCTTCATCCACTGATGTGCCTTTAGTTTCTTCGTCTGAGCAATGGCTCCAGAGCTGTCATAATAGAGCAGAACTGGATCATCAAGAAAGGGTGCTACTCCGAGCTTGGTGATGAATTTTCTTAGCTACATCACTTCTTTGGCAGCATCTGATGCAGCGACATACTCTACCTCACAAACTGAATCAATCACAGTGTGCTGCTTGAAACTCTTCCAATAGATAGCCCCACCTTAAGGGTGAATATATATCCCAATACACTCTTGCTATCATCATAATCAGATTGAAAACTGGAGTCTGTGAACCCTACAAGTTTCAAGTCCGATTCATTATATACAAGCCACTGGTCCTTAGTATTTCTTAAATACGTTAGGATAATTTTAACAACCTTTCAATGGTTCTCTCCTAGATCAGATTGGTATCTACTCACTATCCCTAGTGAGTATGCCACATCTAATCGTGTACATGTCATGACATACATGATAGAACCCACTATCGAAGCATATGGTATTTTACTCACACTCTCTTTCTAAAGATGTTGTCGGATAATCTCTCTTTGAAAGAAAAATTTTATGGCCTATCAAAAGATAGCTTTTCTTGAAATTCTCCATGCTGAACCATTTCAGCATAGTATCAATGTATGTAGATTGAGATAATCCAAATAATCTTTTAGATCTATCTCTATAGATCTTCATCCCTAGGATATAGAAAACTTCTGCAAGATCTTTCATAGAAAATTGTGATGACAACCAGATCTTTATTCCTTATAATGAAGGGACATCATTTTTGATTAAGAGAATATCATCCACATACAATACTAGGAATATAATTACTAGATCATTAGCCCACTTATATATGCAGGGCTTCTCTTCATTCTTAACGAATCTATATGTTTTGATTATTTTATCAAATCATATGTTCCAGCTCTTAGATGCCTACTTTAGTCCATAAATGGACCTCTGAAGCCTATACACCTTAGACTCATCTATGGATGTGAATCCTTCAGACTGTATCATATACATCTCTTCATCCAGTTCTTCATTTAGAAAAGCTATTTTCACGTCCATCTACTAGATTTCATAGTTCAGATGGACACCTATGGCAAGCATAATCTGAATGGATTTGAGCATTGCCACAGGAGAGAATGTCTCATCATAGTCAATATCATAACATTGATGATATCCCTTGGTAATCAAATGGGCTTTATAGCGTCGAAAATATGCGCTCTTTCCACATGGATCGGTATGGCCGCTGGTGATTAGCCAAGCAACAAGAAAAAACCTCTCAGAGATTAATGCAAAAGCATGATTAAATAATTTAAGGAATAGAGAAGAAGAGAAGAAGAGATTTTTGGAAGAAAAGAGTTGTTATTAAGTATATCTCAGTCTTATTACAATCTTGACATATTTCTAGTATATATACTTTACAAAGGATCAAGCCCAAGCTCTTAGAAAAACTTTCCAAACCGAAACAATTCATGTACATAAAATAATAATCCGCAAAAACTGAGTTGATCCAGTTTCAGACTGAGCCAGCTAACCTACGACTAGGTTGGCTCAGTCCCAGACTAAGCCGACCCAATTGTGTACCACGCCAACAGTCCAAAAATGCTATTTTCTGTCTGAATTTTTCTCTGAGATCTAGTTGATCTAGTTCTGGACTGAGCCGGCCCAGTTTCCAACTTAGCCAACTCAGTCTCAGGGTGAGCCGACTGAGTTTCTAAACTTTGCTAGGAGAGCTGATTTCTCCTCCGACTTGCTCCTGTCTTTCCATGACCTATCTCCTAATGTTTCTAAGATTTGGGAGTACCACTTTTGAGCTTACATTCTCCACCTTAGTGCTTTCAAGTTCTTATGAACTCATCTCTTCTCAATAGATCCATCCGTGCCACACATCTCTGAAAGCTATCTTTAGGGAGTATCTCGTGAGTGCATCAGACTGATTCTCTTTGGTATGGATCTTCATCAGTTCCACTTTACTTTCCTCCACCAGCTCTCTGATCCTGTGGTACCTCACGTCTATATGCTTTGTGCGCGCATGATAGACTGGGTTCTGTGCCAATAACAGAGCACTCTGACTATCACTGAACAGTATAACCTTACTTTGCTCTACCTCCAACTCATCAATCAGCCTTCTAAGTCAAAGGGCTTCCTTCATAGCCTCCATTATCCTAATGTACTCGACCTCTATGATAGATAAGGCCATGATTGGCTAAAGAATTGATCTCCAAGACACTGGTCCACCATGTATGCAGAAGAGGTATCCAATAGTATACCTCCTTATATTAAGATTACCAGCATAATTTGCATCAACAAATCCTTCCAGAGGACCTGAACCTTCACACATCTTCATAGATTATTCTTCAAATCCTTCCGACTGCCCACCAAACCATAATCCCTTGTTCCATGCAGATATCTCAATATCCATTTCAATGCTTTTCAATGTTCCTTCCTAGGGTTAGCCATGTATCTACTAACCGTGCTCACTACATATGCTATATCTAGTCTATAGCACACCATAGTATACATCACATTGCCTACAGTATTTACATAAGAAACTCATTCCATATACTCTCTCCTCTTCTAATTGGAGGCTCTGTAACTCGAAGAGAGATATATGGCTCGACAATGGCATCTCTGTAGGTTTGGCTTTCTCCATCCCAAACCTCTCTAAAACCTTCTGGACATACTTTTTTTGTGATAAATGAAGCACTTCTTTACACCTATCTCTGTAAATCTCCATTGCAAGGATTTTCTTAGCTAGATCCAAATCCTTCATCTCAAACTCAGATGATAATGCCTTTTTCAACATTTTCATACCATCCATGCTTCTACTAGCTATGAGCATATCATCTACATACAATAATAGGTACATGACATCCTCCTCATCTACATTCTTGACGTAGACACAACAATCATGTTTACATCTGCTGAAACCCAGGCTCAAGACAAAGCTATCAAACCTTCGATACCACTGACGAGGGGATTATTTCAAGACATACAAAGACTTTTTGAGTAAACACACATTTTCTTCATGTCCCATCTCCATAAAACCATTTGGCTGCTTCATGTAGATTCTTTCCTCCAAAGTTCCATGAAGGAAGGTCATCTTCACATCCATCTATTCCAATTTCATGTTATGCTATGCCACCAATGACAGCAAAACTCGAATAGATGTATGACGCATCATAGGAGAGAAAATTTCTATGTAGTCAATCTCTTTTCTTTGTGAGTATCTCTTTGCTACCAGCCTTGCTTTGAATCTGACTCCACCTTATTCTGAAGGTGCTTCTTTCTTTATGAGCACCCACTTTGAGCTAATAGATGGAGCATCCTCTAGAAGATCCACCGATCGCCATATTTGATTCTTCTTAAGTGATTCCATCTCCTCCATCATAGCCTATATCCATAAAATATGATCCTCACTCTCCATGATCTCTGCATAATTCTCTGAATCTCTATTAGCAGTGATGAGTGCATAGGAGATAATCTCATCAATGCCATATCTGATCGACCTTCTAATAGTACGCTGGGGCTTGTGCAAAGTCACTCCCACTGGCATATCTCTGTCTGATGTCTGTGATTGCTTCTGTACATCTGTCTGAACTGTCGTCCCTCCATACTGATTTTTAATCTAAGATAATACTTTTCTGCCCAACTCCACCTTAATAGGAATACTTCTGTAAGTGGATGTAACCTGCATGCCATCATTCTCTAACTGACCACCACTGTTCACCGTTGATTTCCCAGTTTCATTTATACCAGACCTCCTCAAGATGCTTTTTTCATCAAAGATAACATCCCTGTTGATCACTGACTTCTATGCCTAAGAGTCCCATAGCAGGTACCCCTTGATTCCTTATGGATACCCTATGAATATCATCTTTTGAGATTTTGAATCCAATTTGCTTCTCTCGATTGCCTCCACATGTGCATAGGCTGTGCAATCGAAAACTTTCAGGTGGCCTAGCTCCACCTTCTTTCCACTTCAAACCTCCTCCAGAATGCCCTCATTCAGCTTATGATGAGGGGACCTGTTCATAAGAAAATAAGAAAAAATTAGAGCATCACTTTAAAAGAACTTTGGGAGTGATGTTTGCAGCCTCAAACTCCGTGCCTTCTCGGTCAATATCCGATTCATTCTCTCCATGACACCATTCTACTGGGGGGTCATCTTCATCGTGTAATGGCATTTGATGCCATTTTTCTCACAGTACCTCCTGAACTCCAAGCTAGTATACTCTCCTCCATTGTTCGACCTCAGATACTTCACCTGTCTTCTTGAATCCTTCTCTACTTCAGCTCTCCAGGCTCTGAATCGAGCAAACACCTCTGATTTTTCTCTGATCAAAAAACCCACACCTTTCTTGAGAAATCATCAATGAAAAGTAACAAAGTATTTTGCCCTACCTCTAGCTAATACAGGAGTTGGTCCCCATCCATCCAAGTGCACTAAATCTAGCACTCCCTCGCTATACTTGGTACTTCTGGCAAACTTCACCCTATGTTATTTGCCAAAGATGCACGGCTCACAAAGATCTATGCCCTCCTTCTTTAGGACTGGGATCATACCTCTTCTACTTAGTTCAGTGAGCCCACGGTCACTCATATGATTCATCCAATAGTGCCACAACTGATATAAAATCTACTCCTCCTGTGCCGCTGCTAGCACCTCTGCACTATCATTTACTACTGAGCCTTTCATTCTGTAAAGATTGTTGCTCAGTCTTCTACCTCTCATCACTACCAAAACTTTTTTGAAAATTTTCAGACATCCATTCCTAGCCGGGCTACTAAAAGTATAATCCTGCTCCTCCAAGTAGCCCAAAAAAATTAAATTCTTTTTCAACTCTGGTATGTGCCTGATATTTGATAATGTACGAATGATCCTGATGTACATCCTCATCCTAATAGAGCCAATTCCAGCTACTTTGCATGGGTAATCATCTTCAAGGCTGACACTTCTACCATTAGCCTTCTGATAGATAGCAAACCATTTTTGATGAGAAGTATAGTGGTGCGAGTATGCTGAATCCAATATCCATATAGTGTCATACTCTGTGGATCCATCTGATATAACTAACAGGTCTTCTCCAATGCTCACAGAAGCTGTATCATCTTCCTTACTGGCCTTTTCTTTTTTTGATCTTAAAAGGAGATAATCTCTCCTCAAGTGTCCAGGCTGATGATATTTATAATATTTCAATGTCATCTTTCTCTGATCGCGAGACTTTGATCTGTCCTTGGATTTTTCTCTTATCTTCTTCTTTGATCTTTCCTGTCTTTCGTTCACAGCCAAGATCTTAGACTTAAGATCTTTCTTGTAGATTTTTTTTTTTGCTCAGTTGATCTGAGCACACCAACAACCTCTTCATAGTTTAGAATCTCCTTTTCATAAATTAAAGTTGTTATGAGACCATCACACAAACCTGAGAGAGAATATAATAGCAGCAATGTCCGATCCTTCTCATCGATCTTCACATCCAAACTCATCACCTCAAAACACACCTAATTGAACCTTTGGATATATGTAACAAGATCTCCACCTTCGAGCATCCTCAGACTATATAGTTGTTTCTTCAACCATAGCTTATTCGTCATGTTTTTCTCCATGTATGTGTTCTCCAGTCTCTCCAAGAGTTCTTTTGCCGTAGTTTCTATGCAAACCTCGGGCAAAATCTGATCGACCAAGTACATCTGGATTATGCTAAAAGTAATTTTCTCCAACTCTTTCCAATCCTCAGAACTGATCTTTTTCGGCCTTTCTTTTGTCAAGACCTTATAGATCCTCTGCTGAATCAATAAGTCATTTACTCTTTACTGCTATAGGATAAAGTTTTTTTTGCCATCAAATTTCTTAAAATCCATCTTTAATCCACTTGATCTCATGACTTCAAATAAGTCAAGAACAGATCCCTAACACCTTTCACGATCACACACACCAGCAAAACTATCCTTCAAAGAAGATCTAACTAGCCTTAGATCCTCTTTCCAAACTTTTGTATCACCATTCCTTCATGTAAACAATCTCCACCTCAATCTAGAGATAACCAAGTTTTAGGATAAAACCTGATGCAATAAATCTTTGATGTAGTAAACCCTAGGTGTCTTTCTTTCTTCCATGCAACACCGCTCTGATACCAATTATCGAGAATACGTACTCTTCCTACATGGATTGGCATGGCCGCTGGTGATTAGCCAAGCAACAAAAAAAAATTTCTTAGAGATTAATGTGAAAGCATGATCAAACAATTCAAAGAATAAAGAAGAAGAGATTTTCGAGAGAAAAAAGCTTTTATGAAGTATATCTCAACCTCATTACAAGCTTGACCTATTTTTAGTATATATACTTTACAAAGGATCAAGCCCAAGCTCATAAAAAAACTCTCCAAATCCAAACAACCCATGTATACAAAATAATAACCTGCGAAAACTAAGCCGATCTAGTTTTAGACTGAGCCGGCTAATCTGCGACTGGGTTGACTTAGTCCCAAACTGAGCCGACCCAATTATGTACCATGCCAACAGTCCAAAAATGCTACTTTCTACTTAAATTTTTCTCTAAGATCTAGCTGATCCAGTTCTGGATTGAGCCAGCCCAATTTCTAACTTAGCTGGCTCAGTCTCGGGATGAGCCAGCCCAATTTTTAAACTTTGCTAGGAGAGCTGATTTCTCTTCCAGCTCGCTTCCATCTTTTCATGATCTATCTTCTCATATTTTCAAGACTTGGGAGTGTCACTTCTGAGCTCATATATAGGTTTCCATCTTTTCATCTGCATCCTTTTTCTTTTTAAAGATCCACTTACATCCTATAGGTTTAACCTCTTTGGGTGGGTCAACTAATGTCTATACATCATTGATCTTCATGGACTCCATTTCGGATTTTATGACCTCAAGCCATTTCTTAGAGTCTGATCTTTGCATTGCATCCATGTAGGTAATCGGATTCTCATTGTTTTCATTGAGTTTGATAAGATTCCCATCCTGAACCATGAAATCGTAGTATCTGTCTGATTAACGTGGTACTCTATCAGATCATCTTAAGGGTGCATCTACAATAGGCTCTGAGTCTGATCTAATCAGATCCAGCTCAGGTTCAATAGCTTGTGTTTATTCTTTCACCTATTGAACTTCATCAAGTTCGATCTTAGAGGCATTAGTTCCTTCACCAAGGAACTTCTTTTCTAAAAAGACTGCCTTAAGGTTGATAAATATTTTTTGTTCACCAGCAAGGTAGAAGTAATATCCTTTGATTTTTTTTAGATAACCTATAAAACTATATTTATTAGACCTAGGTCTAAGCTTGTCTGTCATTAAACGTTTGACATAAGCCGAACATCCCCAAATCCTAAGGTGTGAGAGAATTGGCTTATGCCCTATCCATATCTTATATGCTATTTTATTAACAGACTTACTCAGAATCCTATTTAAAATATAACAAACTGACTCGAGTGCATATCCCTATAAGAAGATCGACAAATCAGCAAATTCCATCATGGATTGAACCATGTCCAATAGGGTTCAATTTTTTTCTTCAGACACACCATTATATTGTGATGTTCCTAGAGAGATCCATTGGAAGAGAATCTCATTCTCTTCTAGATATGTTAGAAACTCATTAAAAATGTACTCACCCCCTTAGTCAGACTGAAGAGTTTTAAAACTCTTTTCAGTTTGCTTCTCTACCTCATTTCAAAATAGTTTGAACATTTCAAATGACTCTGATTTATGCTTCATTAAATAGATGTACCCATACCTCGATAGGTCATTTGTGAAAGTTATGAAGTAGAAGTATCCACTTCTAATACTTGAGCTCATGGGTCCACATACATCTAAATATGCTAGACTCAAGAGTTCAGTGGCTTATTCACCTTTTCTAGGAAAAGGTGACTTGATCATCTTACCAAGAAGATAGGACTTACAAGTCGAAAGTGATTCACAATCACTAACCTTAAAAATTTCTTCTTGAGCTAACAAATTTATTCTGTTCTTGTTAATATCACTTAGCCTATAGTGCCAAAGGTAGACTTCAGACACATCACTAATTCTAGGGCATTTATCGAAGGATTGAACCACGGTAATAGGCATAGTTAATAAATAAATATCATCGTTCAATCATCCAATAAAAATTATAACACCATTCAAAATGATATTATAATTTTTTTTGTTGATATTTCATAACCATTCATGGTCAAAAGGCCTACAAAAATGACATTCAATAAGAAAGTTGGACAAAAATGACATTCATTAAGAATAACTTTATTTGAATTGATTATAAGGTTCATAATTTCTAAAGCTAGAATTGAAACTTATCTTCCATCTCCAATATTCAGAAACCTTTCACATTGATCAAATCTTCTACTAGCCTTCAAGCCCTGCATAGAATTCTAAATATGATAATCACTTTCAGTATCTAATACCCAGGTAGTAGAATCAAATAAGAAAAAATTGTAAGGTGCTATCATATAATTACCTTACCCAGCAACCACTTGCTTCTTTCTTAGCTTGTTTGAATCTGGGGAGTTAATGTATAGAGGATAATTCTTCTTTCAGTGTCCTTGCTTCTTATAGAAGAAGCACTCCACCTGGCTCTGGTCGGGCTTACGCTTCTTGGTCTGATCCTATGTAGTCATCTTGGCATTTGGCTGTACCTTCTTCTTTTTGTTCTTCTTTTCTTTCTTAAAGGATCGACGATTAGAAGAAGTCCCTCCCACTATATTCACCATCTCCTTGTAGAGTTGGTGATCCTTCTTAAAGTTCTATAGCAATCCCAACAAGCCGTGGTAGTTGACTCCAGGCTTTGTCATTCTAAAATGAGTCAGAAAAGAGAGAAAAGACTTGGGCAAGAAATTAAGGATCGCATTCTTACCGAACTGCTCGTACAAGAAAAAGCCCAGCTTGCTAAGGCACTCAATCATCTCGATCATGTATAGTACATGATCGGTGACTGAGGTCCCGTCCCTCATCCGAGCATTGAAAATGGCATAACTTGTTTTGTGCCTTTCAATGTCGTCAGACGTGACAAAGAAGTCATTCAACATTTGAAGTATCTCTTATGGCTGCGTGTTTTTGAACCTATGGCTAAACTCGTTATTCATTATCACCAGCATTATGCATCGAATGATGGTGCGATCGTTGAGCCACTTCTGATGAGTATCTCGTACCGCACTTGTAACATTTGGAGCTGGCTCCTCAGGTACTGGATCCGTTACTATATAAAGGATTCGCTCATGCTCCAAGATGATTTTCAACTTACGATACCAGCTATCGAAGTTGGATTCCATTAATTTATCATTATCTAACAATGATCGGAGTGATAGGTTACTGGCCATTTCTATACAAAAAGAAAAATCAAACCTAATTAGTATATGAATCAATTATCCTAAAGACTTGGACTTTAGTCTAAAGGTTTTCCTACTATTTTATATGAATTGGTAGCCTCTACCTCCAATTCGAAAAATTACTTTAATTCTTTAGTGGGTACTAGAATCCACATAGACTACACACGAGTCCAACTTTGGTTGGTCAATTCATATGCATCTATGGGTAGATTCAAAATTAATTATTTCTCTAAACAACTTTTAGTAATATTGATTTTGCCTCAGAGACCTAATCAGTAGGCTTTGGCCTCCACTGAAATGGTCCAATTAGGTCCAACCATTAACATGACCACATTTGATCTTATCTAACCAATAAATGATCAAGCCCAACTTTGGTCAGCTAACTTAACCACCATCAGAAAGACTTAACCAAATCATCATTTTATGAATGATAATTTTATTAATTAATAATCACCAGACCTTTGGGCCTCCAATGATCATTATACTAATAAATCCATTATCACTCAACTTAATGGGAGGCTATGATTTAGTTATCTATATAACTATTTTATTTTTAAGGATCTAATAATTTTAAAAAATTTAATTAACATATTTTAAGAAGAAAGAGAAATTCAGCAAGCCAATTTCAATCCTTTCACTGACTTCATAAAGTCAGATCAAAAAGATTCTAATCTAGGCTAGCATTAGGAGCACCTAAATTAGTTAGACTGATTTACCTAATTGATATGGGTGAGTCCAAATCACCAAGTGATCTAATCAAAATCTAATTCATCAGGATGGCCAGGTAAGTGAGATCAGTGGAAGAAATATGCCATTAACTCATCAAAGATCGAATCAATGCGAGTAGCTCTCAATTAAAAACTACTAGTCAAAGTGCCAAACTTATCTTAGACACCATTTGGTTTATTAGTTTCAATTTGACCAACCTAGTAATTTCAGGTTCGACCGCATAGCCATGAATCAAGTCCATTTGGTCCTCGTTAAAAGTATGGACTTGACCAACTATAACTATTGTAATTAAGTCTATGGAGTTCTTGATCTAATCTAAATTAACATTTAATTAGATTTGATCAACTACTTTTAATTAGTCCAATCTTTAACTAACCTTAGGTCTAACCTAATTTATGGATCTAATTCATCTAACCCAATAACCCATAAGTTTATGATTAATGACTTAGGATCTTGATTCACAATTCTAGACACTAGATCATTTCACTTAATTTAATTAAGTTTATGGGCTGAGGGTTAGGGTTCGATATTTCAAAAATATTTTTTAAATTTTGAAAGATTCTTTACAATTTGGTATTGTTCACTAATTGAGTTGACTCACTTCAAAATTGAATCGGCTCAATTTACAAACAACACTAGTTATAGGGTTTAATATGAAACTATGTATACTACATAATACTAAATTATAAATTAAACTTTAGATCCCATCTAAACATGCATTTATGATAAAAAATTAGATTAAAATCTAATTTATCATAGCATAAAAATTAGATCTAATCTAAAAATTTTATGATCAACTACAAGATCAAGCACGTACAATAACAATCTTTACACTATAAGGGATAATTCCTACAGAAGGATAACTTGCAGTCCATGTAATCTTGATTTTAATTTTTAGATCTAATTAATCAGATTATTAGATTAATATTCAGATCAAATCTAAATTATCAATCTAAACATGCAAGCATATCATGTTTAGCGAACCTAGCTCTGATATCATTTGAAAAAAATACAGTGCAGGATTTGTAGTGCTACTTTTGATTTTTTTAAAAAATAATAAAAAAATAATTAATCTAATTAATTATCTACTGATCATATCAGAATATTAAATTCTATACTAAGGATCTAAACATAATATGCATGCATTCATATAGATCTAAAAATAAAACTATGCATCAAACTATTTACTACATTTATGTATTCGAAGTATAATATCTTTTTGCGGATAGTTGATCATCGCTATCTGATCATCATCAAGAAGGTCCATTGGTCATGATGTAGCCATATAAATATCTGGCTTTCACAAATCATCCACACAAGATTTCTGATCCTGATCAGCTCTCCGCGAGTGCTAGCTCGACACCAGAGTCTTTTAGGGGCTATTTTGATCGAATGACTTCGATCTTTATCTACGAGCTTCACAAATACTTTGAGTCATTGGTAGACATAGTAGAGAGGCAGAGGAGGTTCTCTCTAAAGTTTTGTAGGCTTTGGATGCTCCTAGCTAATGCAATCTCTTCCCAAACCCTAGGTCAAATACCTAAGGGTTGCACTCAATGAAAAAACCTTGCGCCTCACTATTGATTTCTCCCTTTCTAGAAATATTTTTTTTGTATTTTTCTTTCACACAAGGGGGGCTCACGAAACTAGGTTTCTCATCTAGATAATTTTTTTCACATGCCCCAAGGAAGACTCAATTTATTTTAATTCAAAATTGAGTCTTCAACATGTAGAGGGGATAAGAATGGTTGGTAGTCCATTTGAATTCAAACTCATTTTGAATTCAAATGGTAACCAACCCCCTCTTATCCACCTAGGGCATGAGAAAGCCAGAAGCACACCCTCTTTGTGCATGAATTCCCTCACAAGAATCTCATTCTCATTGAGACTAAAATAGGCGCACAAAGGAGAGGTGGCGCATGGATAAGAATGGCTTGGTTTCATTTAAATTTGAATCCTATTCAAACTTGAAACACTAACCACTTATCCTTATTAATGTGGGGCATGGAGAAACCAGGCATGGACTCTTCTTAGCATGGAAGAATTGATATGAGAAAAAAAAAATTCTTCGTAGAGAAAAGTTGGCACAGAGATATAAGGTGGTGCGGGGAAGAAAGACCAGTCAAACTGGTTTGAATTTAAACCTTGTCCAATTGATCTCATTCTAATCAAAATTGATCAGACTCAATTAGACTAAATTAAATCCAACATAATTATATTTAATTAAACTTAATTAAATTCTAATAAAATTAGAAATTGATTAAGCTCAATCCTTGATCAAATCAGCGATCAATCCTCCTCGGCGATTAGGTCATCTCATAACCTAATCAGATCGAACCTAACTAAATTCAATTCAATTAGACTTGAGTCAAAAATAATTATTTAATCAAATTAAATTAATTAATAATTAAATTACTAACTAAATCTCTCATGAATATAGAGTCCAAATCCGATAGGTATCCGAACAACAGAGCCCATCGATATGAAACCCTGATCGAAGAGTCCCAAATCAATGGGACTCTTAACCCTGGTGCCCAAAATGAGTGGAACTCACGCTCACAGAGTCCAGACTCTCAATCACAGAGTTTTAGATAGATAGAACCCAGAGTCTCAATTCAGTAGAACTCTTGATCAAAGAGTTTTAGTTTAGTGGGACTCTTAACCATAGAGTTTCAGCTCAGGTAAGAACCTCTAGTATGTGTGACTCTATAGGTTCGAACCTAAGTCAGTAGCATAAAAATCACTTTCTGTACTAATCGATGTGACCATCTAGTAATGACATCCGACATCCAAATTGATCGAATTGTCGCAATCACAACATTCAAAACCTACACGAATATGGTTACCATATAATTCATCCCTATGACCTCTATGTAATAGATGACTTAGGGTTAGACTGTCAACCCTAGAAAATACATCAATGTCATATCTCAAAGTAACTAGTCTCGTGACTCCTCACTAAGACTACCCTAGCCAAGATTTTACTAAATTAAAACACAATTGAACACAGCTCCTAAAACCAGGAGTGGTCAATCCCATCTTGATACACGCATCGACTCCTCAAGCACTTAACTATGTCCAAAAATCTTTCATCATCGAATTAAAAATTTAGATAGTCTAGCACCAAAGCACAGTGAATTGCTTGAAAGTCACCATGGTGATCTCAGGTCAGAGGAACACTTATACCCATATTCTATCGGAGCTAATCTTGATAGGAGAAAAGCTTTGGAGTTGGTCACTTTTAGTGCAGATATACCCATATGTCTCACTTGCATGCCATATCAGTATCTCAACACTCCTTAGTTATAAGAATAATCAATCTGTATGGTATACAATGATCTATACTCAATAAATATTATCGTCCTAAGTAACAATGTATTATTTAATCATGAACTATTTTAAGGACTACACGATAAATCCTTCTTTGTCGAATCTAGATAGTCCTAAAAACTTCATCACAACATAGGAGTTCATTAGAAGATAAAAAAATTTATGATGAAAAATATCAAAATAATTTTTATTAATTCATAATTCATATACAACTATAAAAGTATAGCTCAACCATCAACAAGCTGACGATTGGCTTTGGAATACATTCCTAATACATTTTAAGTTACTGCTTTAAATTCCTGCTTCACAAATTAAATTAAATTATATTTTTTTTAATTAAATGCAACTCAACCTTCAATTCTCGAGAAAATCGACATCCGACTCACCAACTATCCTACTTAATAGTAAAATCGGATCTAATTTTTATTTGATGCTGTGACAACAAGCAGTCACCAGCAGTCCAAAGTTTGAGTAGAACTTTGTTTTCTTTTTTTCTTTCTATTTTTATAATTGGTTTCAGTGATCCTTGTAATAACTTTTACTTAATAAAATAATCTTTCTTAGAATCATTCTTCTTTGCCATGTCCTATTTTAATGCTTGTTGAACTCTTGATTATTATTTTGTGTCTGAAGTAGCCTTCATTTTGGAATGGTAACTTTCATTTAGCCTCTCATAGATCTATCCTCCTTGTTTATCCTTGCACTTAAGAACCAAAGGTCTTTATACCCTTCGTAAGGATTTACACCCTTATCAAGACAATATTCTCCTCTCGTTCTCGATAAGGTTAAGCTTCTATCTTGATAACTGAAAGCCTTCATATTCCTCATAAGGATCTTCAATCCTTATTAAGATGAGATTTTTCTCTTCTTCCTAACATGGTTAACCTCCTGTCTTAATAACTGGAGGCCTTCATATCTCTTATAAGGGTCTTTATTCTCATTAGGACAAGATTCTTCTCTAATTCCTAACGAGGTTAACCTCCTATCATAATAACCGGAGGCCTTCATATCTCTCATAAGGATCTTCACTCTCGTTAGGATGAGATTCTCCTCCTGTTCCTAATGAGGTTAATCTTCTGTCTTAATAACCAAAGGCCTTCATATCCCTTGTAAGGATCTTCACCTTTTAGGATGAGGTTATCTTCCTGTTCTTAATGAGGTTAACCTTTTGTCTTAATAACCAGAAGCCTTCATATCTCTTGTAAGGATCTTCATCCTCGTTAGGATGAGGTCCTTCTATTCCTAAAAAGGTTAACCTCCTATCTTAATAATCGGAGGCCTTCTACTTTGTCTGGGAGTGAAGCTCGGTTTGATCATTTTCTACCATAATTCAATTTGCACAAAAGATAGAACTTGTTTAAAATAAGAAATTTTTATTGAAATATAGCTATTGATAGTACACTCATAGATTTTTCAAATTTCAAGGTTGGTGTAGCGCAGCTCCTCTAAGCTTTCTTATACGGTAAGTCCCTGGCCAAATAATTTTCTCAACTTCATAAGGACCTTCCTAATTCAGATCAAGCTTGCCTTGATTCTACAATTAAGAAACCTCTACTCGACATAGTACCAAGTCTCCAACCTTGAATATCTTACTCTTGATCTTAGAGTTGTAATACCAAGCTACTTTCAATCTATAGACTGCCATTCAAACCTAAGCTTTCTTCCATTTCTCTTCTAGTAAGTCAAAATTTGCCCTAAAATCCTGTGAATTACTTTGTTTATTGAAGCTTTTAACTCGTGCCGAAGAAAGTCCAAGTTCGACTGGGATGACTACTTCAGTTTGAAATACCAAAGCAAATGATATTTTCTCAGTAGGCAGCCTTTGGATGGTCCTATTAGCCTAGAGTATATGGTAAAGCTCGTCCATCCATATTTCTTTCGCTTACTCAAGCCTTGCCTTTATCCCCTGCAATAGTGTTCTATTAATCACCTCGGCCTCACCATTCATCTGAGGGTCTGCCATGGATATGAAATGGTGAGAATATTCAAATCTTGTAGAATTCAGCAAACTTTATCTCTACAAGTCGACACCCATTATCAGTGATGAATATTCGAGATTCACCAAATCTACATACTATCGACTTTCAGACAAAGTCTCGTACTTTAGCTTCAGTGATTTTTATCAAGGGTTCAGCTTCAACCCACTTAGTGAAATAATCCACCACTACCAAAAGAAACTTTTGTTGTCCGAATATTATGAAAAGTAGTCCAAGTATATCCACCCCCCACTGTGCGAATGGCTAAGAGGCACTTAAGGATGTGAGTTGAGAGACCGACTGTCATTGAATGTTTGCATTTCTTTGACATCGATCACATCTTTTTATATAGTCAACTACATCCTACTGCATGGTCGATCAATAGTATCCTTATCGGAGTAACTTGTAAGATAATGATCTAGCTCCGAGATGATTCTCGCATACTCCTTCATGAATCTCTCTTAAGGCATAGTCAGCTTCAGATAGTCGAAGGCATTTGAAAAGTGGTAAAAAATAAGACTTTTTATATAGTTTGTTTTCATATAAGATGTAGCGAAAGGCCTGATTTCTCAACTTTCCAACTTCTTTGGGATCTCAAAGGAGGGTGCTATCTTTAAGATATAAGATCAATGGATCAATCCAACTGGGTTCATGGTCTACTTGCCTTATTATCGGAGATTTCTCTAAACTTGGGTGTTGAAGAACCTTGAAAAAAACTTCTTTTGGCAAGTCTAGAGCTAAAGTAGTCAGTTTAGATCGAAGGTCAGCTCTAGAATTTTTTGCTCTTGAAATTTGCTGATTGTTGAAGCCATCAAAAATTGAGGTTAGGCTATTCATCCTATCCAAATATTTTCTCATGTTTTTCTCTTGAGTTTTATAGCTGCCATTAACATGCCCCACCACTAATTATGAATCAATGTAGATTTTCAGATGACCTATCTCCAATTCCTTGGCTATCTTCAATTCTGCAATCAAAGCTTTATACTCTGCTATATTATTAGTTATAGAAAATTCAAAGTGTAGCACATATTTAGTAATAACCCCTTCTGACTAATAAGAATTAAGCCTGCGCCCGCTCCAAAAGTATTGGATGAACCATTAATATATAAGATCCAAAAATCTTTAGGAAGGTCTACTTTCTCTTCAGAGGAGCTTAGTTGGAAGTTAGAGATGCTGACTTCTTGCTGCTTAGGCTTGGCTGAATCTGGAATGGTGCATTCCACCATAAAATTAGTCAGTATTTAAGCTTTAATAGATGGTCGAGGTTGAAAATTTACGTCAAAAATTATGAGTTTGATTGCCCATTTTGTAATTCTTTTAGAAGTGTTGGGCCAATGAAGAACTATTTTGATAGGTTGATCTGTGAGGACTATTATTGTATGCCCTTGGCAGTAGAGTCAGAGCTTCCTGGCTGCAATTAATAAAGCATATGTTAGTTTTTCTAATTTGGTATATCTTATTTCAGCATTTTCTCAGGATCCAGCTTATATAGTAAATTAGCTTTTGAACTTTATTCTCCTCTCTGATCAAGATAGCTCAGATGGTCATGGGTGACATAGCCAAATACAGGATCACTAGGTTTGGATTTGGCAAGGGGGAAAGGTGAGCTAAGGTTGCTCTTCAATTCCTCGAAGGCATGCTAATATTCAAAAGTCCAACAGAAGTTCTTCGATTATTTGAGCACTTGAAAAAAAGGCATGTAGCATTCTGCCAATCTTGAGATAAAATAATTCAAAGCTGCAATCTTCTCCCTCAGGTGCTAAACATCTTTTATTATCTTGAGAGTAGCCATCTCTTGAATGGCTTGGATCTTCTTCGGATTCGCCTCTATGCTGCACCTTGATACCATGAATCCCAAGAATTTTTCTGAGATCACTCTAAAAGCATATTTTATCAGATTTAGCTTCATTTTGTATTTTTAGAGAGTGTTGAATGTCTCCTCTAGGTCGGCAATGTGATTTTTTGAAGATCGACTTTTAACAAGCATATCATCTACATAAACTTTCATATTATGGCCAATCTGCTCCTTGAAGATATTGTTCACCAGACGCTGGTAGGTTGCATCTGCATTTTTAAGTCCGAAAGACATAATTCTATAACAACAAAAATCATGATCAGTAATAAAAGTAGTTTTTTCTTCATCTTTAGGTGCCATCCAGATTTAGCTATAAATAGAAAGGGCATCCATGAAGGTGAGGAGCTCATGACCCAATGTTGCATTCACCAATTGATCAATTATGGATAGATGGTAGCTATCTTTTAGGCATGTTTTATTCATATCAATAAAATCTATGCACATCTGCCACTTGCTATTAGCTTTCTTTACAAGGACCATGTTTGCTATCCAGTCTGGATAAAATACTTCTCGAATAAATTGAGCTTTAAGGAGCTTATCCATCTCATCCACAATCGCCTTTTATTGCTTTGGTGCAGAGCTTCACTTCTTTTGCTTCACAGGTTGATGCTTATGATCCACACTCAAGTGGTATTCTATTACCTCTGCATCTATCTCAGGCATATCTACAGGAATCCAAGCAAAGATATCCACATTCTTTTGCAAAAAGCTAACCAGCTGTCTTTTAATTTCTTCATCTAAATTTGAACCAATTTGAATTATATGGTCTTCATTTCCATCATTTAGAGAAATTATGATGAGATCATCAATTGGTTCTCCCTGCTCCTCAGTTAAATCATTATGAACATCAAGTCCATCTACAAGACAGAGCTTAAATTATTTTTTTCTCTTGTAGTGCAATCATGTAATAATGACGTGCCAAGGCTTGATCATCTTGGATTTCTTCGATCCCAAATTCTATTGAAAACTTCATCTTTAGATAATATATAGACACTATGGCTCAGAGTGTATTAAGCCCAGATTGTCCAAGAATGGCATTGTAGGCAAAAAGAGCTTTGACCACCAAGAAGTCAATCTAGGCATGAGCTTGTTTTTGGTACCGACCTACCATAACAGAAAAGATAATTATTCCTTCAACCAGTATAGTGTTGCCAATGAATCCTACTAGTGGTAAGCTTAGTGGTCCCATTCGACTGTCAGATATGGATATTTTAGAGAAAGCATCGTAAAATAAGATATTAGCAAAACTTTCATTATCTACCAAGACATAGCGTACATCATAATTTATAATATTTGAAGAAATTGCAACCGCATCATCATGTGGGAATTGAATCCCTTATGCATCTTCTTTGATGAAAGTGATGGATTTTTCAGTCCTCCGCTTCTTCATTAGTTCCGTCGATCCATCAGCTTCTCCTTGCTGATGTCCCCTAATAATTGTATTCATAATTCCAAGTGGGAGTTGGTCTCCTTATGATTCTTCCCTCCAAGGTGGTTCTGGCTATAGAAAAGCTCTCAGCCAATTTTCCCTTCTTTCCGATCGACATTATAGAAATTGATTCCGTCAACCTTGCTTGATTAGCTCCTCAATTTCATCCTGAAGCTGGATACATTCTTCAGTATTGGAAGAGTGGTCATGATGCTACAGATAGTACTTCTTGGGGTTGTGCTTATTTGGATGAGTCTGCAATCTCTCTGGCCTCAATAGTTGCTCCTTAATTTTTATCAAAACTTAAGTTTTTGGGCATTTAATGAAGCATAGTTATTAAATCTTTTGAGAGGGGGGCTTCACCATATCCTTCTATTTGGACTTCTCGGTCGACGATCTAGAGGTGGAGTTCGTGTTAGTTCACATTTAGGAGGTGTCCTAGAACTCAACTGATCTTCTCTTGATTTTTCCACTGGCATGGACTTGCTGGTTTTTCTCGCTTGCCACTTACTTGTGGCATCATCATCCCGCAGCTTAAAGAACTCTTCTGCTCGGGCATAGCCTTCAGCCCGAGCCAGCATATTAGCAAAGTCCCGAGGGTATTTCTTCTTCAACAAGAAAAGGAGATCAGTCTTTAGAAGGCCATCCTTCAAAGTAGTCATTGCAACAGACTGATCCAAATTTTGGATCTCTAGAGCAGCAGTGTTGAAACGGTTGATATAGGCTTGAATGGACTCTCTTTTCTTTTGCTTGATATTGATGAGAAAATCCAAGCTTCGCCTCGGACATTGGTTGCCAATAAAATAAGTCACGAATTGATAGCTCAGCTAATTAAAGGAATAAATGGTATCTGATTTTAAGCTCAAATTCTAATTTCTTGCCGCACTTCTTGGGGTCGACGGGAAGCACTACAACAAAACTCATTTTTTATGATGCAAAAAATCCATCATAAATAGTCAATTTTCATCGCTAATAATTATTAGTAATAAAAATTTTATTACTAATTCTTCATCATAAAAAATGGGATTGCAGATAATAATTAGCGATAAAAAAATTAATTTTTATCGCTAATAACAATTTTTTATGATGAAAAATTTACATCAAATTTTTTTTTATTCATTAAATTATTTATGATGAAAATATTTATGATGGAAAACCAAAATTTTGCAACATAAATAATCATTTTTTCAAAGGCAAATATTCTATCATAAATAAAAAATTATTTATGATGAAAAATTTTTATCATAAATAATTATGTCATAATTTTTTTAAAAAAAATATAAATAAATATATTTTATAATTTATATTTTTAATATTTATATTTATAATTTATAAAATTAAAATAAAAAATCTATAAAATAAATTTATAAATAAATTTTTTTATTTCATCCATAAATAAATTTCATCATTTTATTATATAAAAATATAATTATAGAAAGTATTTTTTATAAATACAAAAGATCCATAATAAAAATAAAAATATACAAAAATAGGCCATCGATCGTCAAGCATTGATAGTATCTGGATAAGAAGAACGAGCCAAAGGAGGAGAGCACTCAGAGAAGCTTGGATCAACTTGCTGCAACCTCATCAACTGCATCATCTACTCAATCTATGACATCTGCTCCACCATCTGCATCATTTGCTCAATCTGTGACATCTGCTTCACCATCTGCATCTGTAATAGCTAGTACTCATTGACGCGTGCTATCAACTCAGCAGCCCACTATCGATCCTTAGCGGTCTATCTCTATATCTCTACTAGCTGGACATCATAGGCAGGATGGATGTCAATCCTGGACGAACATGAAGATGTAGGAGCTCTGATTCCATGCCCTAGCCTCCTAACATAACAGGATCTCGTACCAAGCATTTGATCATAGATCTCATCATCTGTGGGTGTGGTTGAGCCCTTTAGGATAGGATGGGATTTAATATCTATCATACGATCTTGAAAATTAAAGTTATAGCTATTCTAAGTTCATACTGAAAATCAAAATACCAATAAAAAAATAGTTGAAAAAACTTACATAAAGCTCCTGGCTCCCGACCGTTTAGTCCCCTGACCATTGTTGATGGATCCATTGGTAGATCTTGATTCTACCAAAAAGCTCGCCACTCTCTATATCTCTCTGCAATTTAAGAATAATTAATAATTTTTTTAAATGATTAAAAAGTTAAAATATGATAAATAGAAATTAGTTATCATCTGCTCTATATGGCAAGTGAATGGCTTCGAACCTCCATAATGCGAGATTATCTATCTTGCTCGATTCATGGTATTTTTGGTACATCGATCCTATATAGTTAATAATCAAATTAGTTAGTAAGTAATTGAATTTAAAAATAAATAATTTAATTATTAAATTTTAAATAAAAAATTTATCTGATATGCTTGATCCTCATATATGCGACATATGATAGCCCAATCCTCAATACTGATGCTGTCATATGACCGCTGTCATGCTGCCTCCAACCCCTAATCGTGCACTACAACATACCAATGGTGAAGAATGCGATGCCAGTACTTCTTAAAATGTGAGCATAAATGATCATCTATAGCTCACCACATGATCATGCTCAAAATCAATAATATCAAATATAGCCTATCAATAATAAATATTATAAGAATATAGTATCAATTAAATATTTAAATAAATATTATTGTACCTGCAAATAGCTATAGAAAACCTTCCTTTGAGGCCATGTAGCCTGACACCAATCAAAGAGCATCATCAGAGCAAAGCTGCAGCAAATGATGCCCAGCTCGGTCTGCCATGGTTTGCACCATCCCCTAATAGGCCTGGTATAGCTTGGCGGAATGTCGATGTAGAGATGCTGTCCCTCGTGCTTGTATCTCCAATGCTCAAGGATGAGATTCTTCGACAAACCTCATCCTCGCCTCACCACTGATAGAAAATGGCCTAAAAATAATGAATAAATTATTAGTATGATAGCCATATATAAATCTAATAGATAAATTAAAATTAAATTTTATTATATAAAAATATTAAAATATCAATCGAGCCCACCTCACTCAAACCTGCCTCATTCAGACCCGCCTCTACAAGGCCCTCTGGCTGATGGTGCAGCAGTAAAAATGGGGGAAGGCTCAGGGGTAGGCTGAAAACTCAAATATCGTCATCTCCCTCCTGGTGTCATACCTACAATGCTTAAACTATGCATATAATTAACTTAACATATAAATAAATATAATAATAAATAATAATAGTAAAAAATATATAAATACTAATGAATAAAATTGTATTGCATACTATTATTGCAAGAAAAGATTCAACAAAAAATATAGGTCTACTTATCAATATCGGTATCCTCCTTGATTTCTAGATCCTTCTCTAAATCACAATAATCAATTAATTATTACTTCGCCATCTCATTATGAGATCATATCCTGACACGTATCAAAATCAGACATTGAACGATAGATACTCGGAGCTGAAGTTTGTCAATAAATCAGCAAGTTGTCGTAAAATAAGTGTTCTTATGTAATGTTAGATATATGTGCCCTAGAAGCCAGAATTGGCTGACACTTGTAATACACTTCTAGGGGCAAAATTATAATTTTGACTATAATCAATAAAATGGGATTATTTTCTATCACATATGTGTATTTAGTGTCTGTGATACATCCTTTGAGTTAATGGTAATGATAATTCATATTTTCAAGAGTTGAAAATTTAAGACATGAATAATCATTATTAACTCATAAAATGCTCCCGACCATAGGATCATCACGAGGATGGTGATTGATCCGGAAGGTTGGTGTACAATCGCTTCTCTTTAGTAGATGAGTCTTGAGTCTACGGTGTGGAGACACCGGAGCGAGAGTACAGGTACTCGTTAGAGAACGAGGGCACTGAGCGTGACCACCTCGAGTAGTCATTAGGGAGTCTACCTTCTCGTCAATGACTGACTCGATGCTGCAGTAGTGTGTCTGGTTCTTTGACCTGAGATGCATCGGCAGTTCACCTTGAGGGTGTTATAGTTTGACTACACCATTACTCGGTCTCCTAGCCATATGGAACCCTGAGGTGTATGTTGGCTATAGCATGTTCATTGTAGGAACTGGATTGCATCAAGATGGAATCTATCTACCTCGGTGGTAGAGGAGCAGCCCTATGATGATCATGAGAATCAAGTCCAGAAATCCATGGCCATGGTAGAGTGAAATAATAGAAAGAGTTTCTATTTAGATTTTCACATTGGACTCGAATCGAATGATTACATCATATGACAGAGACTAGGGTTTGACGAGTTCACCTTAACCCTAATCTGATCGGGGCTCAAGATAGAAGAACTTAATCACACAGGTAGCTGCACCAAGAGGTTCGCATTCAGCTCTGATGGGTTGCCACCATATACTGCTAGGTGTCACTGGTGGATTTTGGGAGCAATTAGAATGATTTAGATGATCGATCATTCTAGCTGTTCGAATCAGAAGAGTTCTGATCCATCGAAAGGAGTTTCGATGATGTCGATGATAGAGATCATGACATATCCCATTACCATACAGAACTGAACCTAACTGGGTCACACAAACAAGGGTTTGAATCTGGTGATCATCAATTGAACTGATCTAGTTCAATTGATCTGAATGAGATTCAATTAGGTTCAAGGAAATCGTGCTAGCACTCGATTGAACCTAACGTTCTTCTTTTACTATCATAAATAAGTTGTCCTGACTGAGCCAAAGGAGTTTGTGCTCAATCAGAGGCCTTCATATGGTCTGACTGGAGGTTGTCCAAGTCAGAAAAGGTTGTCTTATTTTGTAAGACATTACCTGCCATTTTTGGTCACCTGCCATTTCTTGTTCTTTGACTTTGGTCAAAAGTCTACCTTTGACTGGTCAAACGTTGACCATTGACCACTTTGACTTTTGACCACATGTCATGCACCTATTGGAGAGCTGGTGGGGGCCTGTCCCCCTGCCAGAACCTGGCAAGGAGAAGGGCGCACGCCAAGGGTGGCGTGAGCCCAAGTAGGAGGCGCCTAGGAGTCCTTGTTGGACAAGGACTCCACCTCCCTTTTGGATTCCAATCAGAGTTCTACTAAGAATCCAGTTTGACTGGTCTTAGGCGCCCTCTAAGGAGGAATCCAGGGGTCTCTATTCCAACCAATCAGATTTAGATCTGATTTCACAAAGGGTTGTGATTGGTTGAGAGGAAGAGGAGTTGGATCACAAGAGGTCTATAAATAAGACCCTGCGCCCAACCCTAATCCTAAGTGAATTCAATAGAGATTTCCCATGCCCCAAGGCTGCCTCTCCCCTCCTTCTCCATGCCATAGTCTCTTCTCCCCTTGCTCTCCACGTCCAAAAGGTGTTTTGGACTTAGGTTGGTGCGATTCAGATCAAGGAAAGGCGATCAAAAGCAAGAAGGCTGCGCTGCTGCAAAAGGACGACTGCAGATCTTCAAAAGAGTTTTGAAGATCCTCCAGATCAGATCCAGATCTGATTTTTGGAGGTGTGATAGAGAAGAAGAGGATCTCCAGATCCAACCCGAGTGGATACCGGTAGAGGCCAGGCGCTTGCGTGGCTAAGATCCAGAACCTTCCGCTGCAATCAGGATCATCTACAGGGTAATAGGATTACCCAAATCAGGTAAATTAAATTTGATTTAATTTATCTTATTTTATTTTATTTATTAAAATAATAAGAATCAGATCTGAAACATATCAAGATCTGATTGAGATCAAGAGAAAAATTTTTGAAATATATCTCTTGATCTAATCAGATCTGGACGAACCTGGACCGGGAAATCAGGATTTCCCTTCAACTGGTATCAGAGCCATGGTTCTAAATTATTTAGATCTGATTTTAATTTTATTTTAATTAGAAAATAAAGTGATTTCAGATGTCACATGAGATGTGATCAGATCTGAAATCAGAAAAATTAAAATTAAATAATTTGGATCTAAGAACATGAAGATATGCATGACTAGTTCTAGAATAGAATAGTTCTATAGAATAGTTTTGCATGTCTTTGATTTAATCTGATTAAATCATATTTTAGATCTTCTTATTTACTATTTTTCTGATATTATAAGTGTTATAATAACATCTGATAAACAGCAAATAAAAATTATTTAATTTTAAATATCATATGAGATATGATTAGATGCATGACTAGACTAGTTGTAGAATAGTTCTACATAATTGTCTAGATTAGAATTTATTTTGATTAGATCAATTTAAATCTAATTTTTTAGATTATTATGAGATAATTTAGATCTGAAAACATGCATGATTATGATACATGAGATGTATGCAAAATATGCCTTGATTAGATCTAAATTTGTATATGAGATATATGATATAGATCTATAACTATTTTGTAGATTTACATGTTCCTGATTAAGGCGTTCCTCTTGGCCGTCCGGTCATAAGAACGAAGAAGGGTTTAAAGGCCCTCTCTTCCCATTCGATGGGGTGTTCTTATGATGTGTAGGGGTGCTGCGTGTTCGTCCTAATCAGAAACCCAAAACTTACTTCTTAGATCCTGAAACCCTAGGATTTATTGTGCATATTTTGTTTATGAACCCTACTTAA
>QRFJ01000404.1:409486-675419 GCA_006176705.1 Cocos nucifera
TCCAGCGCCAACATGAAGATATCGGGACTGCTCGCCAAATGTTGGCTCACCTGCAGGAGATGTTTGGTGAACAGAGTCGCGCAGCCAAATATCAAGTCACAAAATGACTTTTTAAGGCTAAGATGCGTGATGGGCAGTCAGTCCAAGATCACTGTCTGACAATGATCAAGGACATGGAAGAGCTTGAGAAGCTCGGTGTGAAGTTGGACTTGGACCTGCAGAACGATATTATTCTGCAATCCTTGACTGATGCATATGGGCAATTCATCATGAATTACCACATGCATAAACTTCAAAATTCCTTGGCCGAGTTGATGAATATGCTGGTTACCGCTGAGCTTTCTATGAAAGGTTCTAAAGGCTCAGTTCTTGCTATGGAACGGACTTCTTCCAAAAGAAAGTCTTATGGAAAGAAAAAGAAGTCTGTGAAAAAGCAAAAGGTGGAAGGATCAAAGAAGAAGAAGGCAGAACCGAAGAAGAAGGTCGATGGCAAAGGAAAGTGTTTCCATTGCAACAGCGACGGCCATTGGAAGCGGAACTGCCCTACTTACCTGGCCACCCTGAAGAACAAGAAGGAAGGTCCTTCTGGAGGTATGCTCGTTATTGAGTCTAACCTTACGGTTTCTTCTGCATCCAGTTGGGTGCTTGACTCTGGTTCTAGTGCTCATCTGTGCACTTCTATGCAGGGTCTTGAGGATAGCAGGAGGCTGAGGGATGGAGACATGATCCTACGCGTCGGTAATGGAGCAAGAGTTGCTGCAGTAGCCGTGGGAACATACCCTCTTCGATTACCATCTGGTTTAGACTTAGTTTTAAAAGACTGTTATTATGTGCCTGCAGCTAGCAGGAATTTGATTTCTGTTTCATGCTTAGCACAAGAAGGTTATGTGATCACCTTCTTTAAGGACCATTGTAACATTCTTTATGAAAGAAATAAAATTGCAAATGGTTTCCTTGTTAATGGTCTTTATCAGTTGCATATTGATGTACCTGTTTTAACTATCGAGCAAAACGTGAATGCCAAACGACCTAGGGATAGTCCAAACGACAGATATCTATGGCACCTGAGATTAGGTCATATAGCAGAAGATAGGATTAACAAATTGGAGAAAAATGGGCTATTGAGTCCATTGACTTTTGAGTCATATCCAACTTGTGAATCTTGTCTTCAAGGCAAAATGACTAAACTCCCTTTTGTTGGACATGGGGAGAGGGCCACAGATCTCCTTGCCCTAGTACATACTGATGTGTGCGGCCCATTTGATGTGCCGGCTAGAGGCAATTTTGTCTACTTCATTACCTTTACCGATGATCTGTCTAGGTATGGGTATGTGTATCTTATGAGACACAAGTCTGAAGCTTTTGAAAAGTTCAAAGAATTCAGACATGAAGTAGAAAAACAAACTGGAAAACCCATTAAGGTTCTTCGATCAGATCGAGGAGGTGAATACCTTAGCCGGGAATTCCTAGACTATCTTAAGGAAAATGGCATAGTCTCTCAATGGACTCCACCAGGAACACCTCAACTCAACGGGGTTTCAGAACGGAGAAATCGGACTCTATTGGATATGGTTCGATCCATGATGAGCTTCACAGACCTCCCTGATTTCCTTTGGGGACATTCATTATTAACTTCAATCTATCTACTGAATAGGGTTCCCTCTAAAACCGTTCCTACCACACCGTATGAGATATGGCACGGTAAGAAACCAAGTCTGAGTCATCTCAGAATTTGGGGTTGTCCGGCTCATGTCAAAAGACAACAAGCGGACAAGTTAGAGTTTAGGTCCTTTAGAGCTCGATTCATAGGATATCCTAAAGAGTCATTAGGATACTATTTCTACATTCCAGAAGACCACAATGTGATTGTGAGTCGACATGCCATATTTCTTGAAAAATAGTTTATTCAAGATAGTGGCATTGGAAAGCAGATTAAGCTTGATGAGAAAGTCTCACAAGCAGAACGAGCTAAGGACCAAGTGGAACCAAATCAGGTTGAGCCAATAAGAACACTACCTCCTCCACCTCGTAGATCGGAAAGAGTTTTCCGTCCCCCTGAAAGATACTTAGGTATTATTTCAGAGGATGTAGAGGAAATGTTCCTCATAGGTAATGGTGCTCATGGTGATGATCCCAAAACCTACAACGAGGCGATATCAGATATCGACTCCGAGAAATGGCTTGAGGCAATGAAGTCAGAAGATTCGACTCGATGCACTCAAACCAAGTCTGGACCTTGGTAGATCCACCAGAAGGTATAGTACCTATTGGGTGTAAATGGATCTTCAAGAGAAAGATTGGTGCAGATGGGAATGTGGAGACATTCAAGGCTAGACTGATGGCAAAAGGTTATAGTCAACGTGAAGGCATTGACTATCAGGATACCTTTTCCCCGGTAGCTATGCTAAAATCCATCCGCACATTGCTTGCTGTTGCAGCCTATTTCGATTATGAAATATGGCAAATGGACGTGAAAACGGCATTCCTAAATGGATATCTTGAGGAAGATATCTATATGGAACAGCCGCTAGGTTTCACATCCAGTGATACTGATCACAAGGTTTGCAAGCTGCAAAGGTCCATATATGGACTTAAGCAAGCATCTCGGAGCTGGAACACTCGTTTCAATGATGTGATCAAAAAGTTTGGTTTCATCAAAAATGAAGAGGAACCATGTGTTTTCAAAAGGGTCAGTGGGAGCGCTGTTGTCTTCCTCGTATTGTACGTGGATGACATCCTCCTTATTGGGAATGATATTCCCATGTTGACATCAGTCAAGATGTGGTTGTCCAAGGAATTCTCCATGAAAGACCTAGGTGAAGCATCCTTTATTCTAGGAATTAAGGTCTATAGGGATAGACCGAATAGGATGCTAGGACTTTCACAGAAGATGTACATAGAGGAAGTACTAAAGAGGTTTAGTATGGAAAACTCTAAGAGGGGATTAATACCCTTCAGACATGGTATTCATCTTTCCAAGAAGATGTGCCCCAGCACACCTGAGGAAATAGAACGCATGAGCAAGATCCCTTATGCTTCTGCAATAGGGAGCCTCATGTATGCCATGCTATGTACACGACCTGATATAGCCCATGCTGTGAGTGTCACAAGCAGATATCAGTCAAATCCAGGTGAAGAACACTGGACTTCTGTGAAATGTATCCTTAAGTACTTGAGAAGAACTAAGGATATGATGTTGGTCTTTGGTAATGGAGAACTCCAAGTTCAGGGATACACAGACTCGGACTTCATGTCCGATATAGATGATCGAAAGTCGACATCTGGAAGTCTGTTTGTGTGCAATGGTGGAGCTGTCAGCTGGAAGAGTTCCAAGCAAACTGTGATAGCAGATTCCACCATGGAAGCAGAATATATAGCTGCATCAGAGGCTGCAAAGGAAGCATTCTGGTACAAGAAGTTTGCTGCAGAAATTGGAGTAATGCCATCAGATGCCATTCCTCTTTACTGCGACAACAATGGCGCCATAGCCCTTGCTAAGGAGCCGAGGTCTCACCAGAAGTCCAAGCACATTGAGCGGCGATATCATCTCATCCGCGATTACCTTGAGAAAGGTTACGTTGAGGTCAAGAGAGTCAACTCCGCAGATAATGTGGCAGACCCACTTACAAAGCCGTTGGGCCAGCAGAAGATCGAAGCCCACCTTGAGAAGATGGGACTTAGACTTGTAGCCAATTGGCTTTAGGACAAGTGGGAGATTGTTAGATATATGTGCCCTAGAAGCCAGAATTGGCTGACACTTGTAATACACTTCTAGGGGCAAAATTATAATTTTGACTATAATTAATAAAATGGGTTATTTTCTATCACATATGTGTATTTAGTGTCTGTGATACATCCTTTGAGTTAATGGTAATGATAATTCATATTTTCAAGAGTTGAAAATTTAAGACATGAATAATCATTATTAACTCATAAACATGCTCCCGACCATAGGATCATCACGAGGATGGTGATTGATCCGGAAGGTTGGTGTACGATCGCTTCTCTTTAGTAGATGAGTCTTGAGTCTACGGTGTGGAGACACCGGAGCGAGAGTACAGGTACTCGTTAGAGAACGAGGGCACTGAGCGTGACCACCTCGAGTAGTCATTAGGAAGTCTACCTTCTCGTCAATGACTGACTCGATGCTGCAGTAGTGTGTCTGGTTCTTTGACCTGAGATGCATCGGCAGTTCACCTTGAGGGTGTTATAGTTTGACTACACCATTACTCGGTCTCCTAGCCATATGGAACCCTGAGGTGTATGTTGGCTATAGCATGTTCATTGTAGGAACTGGATTGCATCAAGATGGAATCTATCTACCTCGGTGGTAGAGGAGCAGCCCTATGATGATCATGAGAATCAAGTCCAGAAGCCCATGGCCATGGCAGAGTGAAATAATAGAAAGAGTTTCTATTTAGATTTTCACATTGGACTCGAATCGAATGATTACATCATATGACAGAGACTAGGGTTTGACGAGTTCACCTTAACCCTAATCTGATCGGGGCTCAAGATAGAAGAACTTAATCACACAGGTAGCTGCACCAAGAGGTTCGCATTCAGCTCTGATGGGTTGCCACCATATACTGCTAGGTGTCACTGGTGGATTTTGGGAGCAATTAGAATGATTTAGATGATCGATCATTCTAGCTGTTCGAATCAGAAGAGTTCTGATCCATCGAAAGGAGTTTCGATGATGTCGATGATAGAGATCATGACATATCCCATTACCATACAGAACTGAACCTAACTGGGTCACACAAACAAGGGTTTGAATCTGGTGATCATCAATTGAACTGATCTAGTTCAATTGATCTGAATGAGATTCATAGGTTCAAGGAAATCGTGCTAGCACTCGATTGAACCTAACGTTCTTCTTTTACTATCATAAATAAGTTGTCCTGACTGAGCCAAAGGAGTTTGTGCTCAATCAGAGGCCTTCATATGGTCTGACTGGAGGTTGTCCAAGTCAGAAATAGGTTGTCTTATTTTGTAAGACATTACCTGCCATTTTTGGTCACCTGCCATTTCTTGTTCTTTGACTTTGGTCAAAAGTCTACCTTTGACTGGTCAAACGTTGACCATTGACACTTTGACTTTTGACCACATGTCATGCACCTATTGGAGAGCTGGTGGGGGCCTGTCCCCCTGCCAGAACCTGGCAAGGAGAAGGGCGCACGCCAAGGGTGGCGTGAGCCCAAGTAGGAGGCGCCTAGGAGTCCATTGTTGGACAAGGACTCCACCTCCCTTTTGGATTCCAATTCAGAGTTCTACTAAGAATCCAAGTTTGACTGGTCTTAGGCGCCCTCTAAGGAGGAATCCAGGGGTCTCTATTCCAACCAATCAGATTTAGATCTGATTTCACAAAGGGTTGTGATTGGTTGAGAGGAAGAGGAGTTGGATCACAAGCTTAGGTCTATAAATAAGACCCTGCGCCCAACCCTAATTCAATGAGAATTTCCCACGCCCCAAGGCTGCCTCTCCCCTCCTTCTCCATGCCATAGTCTCTTCTCCCCTTGCTCTCCACGTCCAAAAGGTGTTTTGGACTTAGGTTGGTGCGATTCAGATCAAGGAAAGGCGATCAAAAGCAAGAAGGCTGCGCTGCTGCAAAAGGACGACTGCAGATCTTCAAAAGAGTTTTGAAGATCCTCCAGATCAGATCCAGATCTGATTTTTGGAGGTGTGATAGAGAAGAAGAGGATCTCCAGATCCAACCCGAGTGGATACCGATAGAGGCCAGGCGCTTGCGTGGCTAAGATCCAGAACCTTCCGCTGCAATCAGGATCATCTACAGGATAATAGGATTACCCAAATCAGGTAAATTGAATTTGATTTAATTTATCTTATTTTATTTTATTTATTAAAATAATAAGAATCAGATCTAAAACATATCAAGATCTGATTGAGATCAAGAAAAAATTTTTTGAAATATATCTCTTGATCTAATCAGATCTGAACGAACCTGGATCGGGAAATCAGGATTTCCCTTCAATATACACTTCTAGATATTATTCTTTGTATGACATGCTAATCACCTCGATATTACGGATCTTTTAAATATGTTACTTATTTTGCTTTAAGTTGCTAATATATATGGCTCATTTTGGTATCATGTTTGTGCAAAATTTATACTGATAAAGTATGGATTGATATGAATACCGATCTTCTTATTGCTAATATCTCACTATTTACACTAAAATAAGAATATCAAATTTTTGGACCCATACTTTAATTCTATGATATCATCAATATACCAAGATATTCAATCTCTTCTTCTTCTTGATATACTATCATAGCAATCCCACTATTCTAGTTCGTCTTTGCATCTCAAGTTCTCTTATATGAAATCTCATTCCTTCAACGATACAGGATGTGTAGTAGTTAACCCTTCGATCAGAGCCACGTGCTAAATCATACAATTCATTGGTTGCAACATCTTCTTTATTGAAATACTTAGATTTTATCTACAATATAGCATAAAAAATTATGTTAGTATAAGTAATTAATTACATAATTATAAAAATATAATGTAATACTAGTGAAACTTATATGGTCCCCAAATCATTTTACAAATTCCATCCCATGTCGATTATCAACATTTATATAATTTTCCTAGATAGTATATTCTTGTGCTCACTGCAATAAGTCATGATTTTAATTTTACATCGACATAAAAAAATTAGTTAGAACACTAAAATTATTTTAAGATAATACTTACTCAACTGAATCTTTAATTTCTTCATAATTATTTAGAATATAGAAATGTGCCTTGAATAGCTCATTCACGTTCATAAACCCATATCTTCTTTCACCCATGGGTCGAACTATTTATTTGAATATGGATAGTGTCAATTCATCGTCATCCCATTTATGATCAGCATTATAATATATACAATTGAATTTTGTTTCGATATTATCAAGATATATTGAGCAGAATATGAGATACTCTATAGCTATGTATGCTTCCATTATGGAACCTTTAGGCCATGCCTTATTACGTACATATTTTTTTAGGATACATAAGAATCTATAAATAAAAAATAATTTAAAGAATTTTAATATATTTACATCTTACAACTGAGATATCAAAGAGATTATGATTTCTTTACCTTTCAATAGGATACATCTACCGATAATGTACCATGTTGGCCAAAAGAGCTTTCTTTGGAAGATAAACAGCCAGATACACTATAATATCAAAAAATAATAGTGGAAAGATTTTTTATAACTTACAAAAAATGAGCATAATATCCTTCTCAAACTTCTCAATTAAGTTAACCTTCAATTTTTGATAATATAGTTCTCAAAAAAATACTACCAACCCAATCAATGCAGCTTGAATATTATCACTCAGATGCCATACATCATCTCTGAAAGCAAGTGCTGCATCATCATATAGGAGTCATGACTTTTTATGCCAAAGGTATTATCATTATTATTGCCAATATATCACGATATATTTGAAGCACAAGCATCAATAAACTTTATGGTTTTGAACCATTCATAGAAACTCATTTTCTCCTCGCCAAATAGTAAATAACATGCAGGTGGCTAAAAAATTTATCATCTTGATGAACTAAATGCAACTCCAATCGAATATCCATTTCTTGCAAATCAAGGTGAGCTTTTGAATTACCTTTTATTTTTTCTGCAATGTTGAACACTGTATTGATGACATTATCACAAACATTCTTCTCAATATCATTACATTCAGGTTATGATGAAGTAGTAGCTGCTTTCAGTACGATAGTTCAAAAAATAGGCTTCGCTTCGTCTAATTCAGCTCAGCTTCAGTACGCTTTCGCTTGCGAGTACCCAATATTTTTCCAAATTTCACACTTCCTCCAAGAGTGATTAGTAGATACCACTGATGACCCATAAAGTAGATTTTTCTTTTATGCTTTAAATGTAAGGACGTATCCTTGTTGCATATTGGACATGTCAAATATCTTTTGGTACTCCATCCAAATAAGTTTTCATATGCAGAAAAATCATTTATGGTCCAAAAAATCGATGCATGCAACTTAAAATTTTTTCAACTGATAAAATCGTATGTCTGTACTCCATGTTCTCATAGCTCCTTCAAATCATCAATTAAGAATCATAGATATACATTAATTTTATTATATGATACTTTTAGAACCAGAATCAATAGTGATATAAAAATAAATGGCTTTTTCATATATTTTCAATGTGACACATTATATACAACTAGCATCACAGGCCATATGCTATAGGAAGTACTCAAAGTACCAAAGAAATTAAATCCATCTATTGCTGGATCAAGCCAGATATTGTGCGGGTCACTCGCAAATAGTGGATGTTTTGCATCGAAGTCTTTCCATACTTTAGAGTCAGCCGGGTGACGAAGTATGTTCTCCTCCAAAACTCGCTATTCATAATGCCATCTCATTTCTTTAGCTATTTTTGTGGATATATACAACCTTTGAAGTCTTGGAATCAATGGAAAATACCTTAAAACCTTATGAGGTATCTTCTTTCCTTTCTTATTATTGATTTTGTACCTAGACTCACCATATTATAGACATTCACTTATTTGTTCATTTTCCTCATAAAATATTATACAATCATTTTTGCAGGTATTATAGAAATATAACTAAGTCCTAATTCTCATATATATGTTTTTGCTTCAGTATATGATTTCGGAAGTATTGATCCATCGAAAAAAACTACTTTAATCAATGCCAAATTTTGATCAAATGACTTTTGATTCCATTGATTCACAGTTTTAATATGAAATAATTTGATCAAAAATTCTAATTTAGAGAACTTTACACAATTTGGGTAGAGTGGCTCTCGTGCATCCCAAACAAGCTTCGCAAACTATTTAGAAGTCCCTTCTACCTTATTAATATTGTATTCATGATTAGAACTACCTTGAGATGCACTAGTACTCATGGGTACATTTGAGCTAACCCTATAATGTAAATCATTCAATAGTGAACCTATACCACCATATTTGATAGGTTCAGCAGCATCACTATCATCTTCAATATCGTCATCATCGTACACAACTTTATTCGGATCATCCTCTTCATGCCATATCCAACGAATATACTTCTTATCCATACCAAAATGTAACAGATGCTCTTCAATAAATGATATGTGATGATATACCATATTGACACATCTTTTGCATGGATATACCATGCAAATTGAATAAAATTTCGAACACCTTTTCGATATTCAGATAAGAAAATACCTCTGCCATTTATCCAATTTTTATCGATATCCATCTGATAATAAAGAATAATGCTTCATGAATCTTAACTCCACCAACTCTTTCTAATAGGTGTGATCCTATCTCTTTAAAAAATACATCACTTTTATTGTTGCCATAGCTTTGTCCTTTATTCCATATTTGGAAAAAATCTAGCAACATCTTCCTATAATTCTCCAAGTACACAATATATATGGATCATATTTTAACCATATTTAATATGTGCCCAAAGAATAAATGAGATAACTATGATGGAATTTTTTATAATATAATAAAGAACACCATGACAATAATAAAATATTAATGTATTTTTAAACTGCCCAAATTGGGGCATCCAAGAGCTGTTCATAGAGTCTATTTTGGAGACCTGAGACCAACTTTGAATAGGATTCTAAGGTTATATCAATACATCCATTAAATCATTACCAAATCGGATTCCAGATAGGATATTGACCTAGATCTCAATCGAGATCCAACCCAAATCATAACCCAAATCTCGAACCAGATCTCGGACAAGATCTCAGACCGGATCCCGAACTGAATTCCAACCCAGATCCCAATCGAGATTTGATCTAGATCATGATCCGAATCCCAAATTGGATCCCAAATATGATCCCAAACTGAATCCCAAACTAAATCTCGATCCTGATCCTAACTATGATCCGATCCAGATCATGACCCAAATCTCGAATCGGATCCTAGATCAGATCCCAGACTGAATCCTAATCAAGATCCAATCCGGATCATGACCTAAATCTCGAACCAAATCTTGGACATGATTTTAGACCAAATCTCAGATAGGATTCCAGAGCAAATCTCGGATTGAATCTCGACCCGAATCTCGATCCAGATCTCGATCGAGATTCGACCCAGATCATGAATCGAATCTCGATCTAGATCCTGGACAAGATCCTAGACTAGATTTTGGACTGGATCTCGATCAAGATTCGATCTGGATCATGATCCGAATTCCAAACCAGATCTCGAATATGATCCCAGATCGGATCCCAAACTGAATCCTGACCCAAATCTCGATTTCAATCCAACCTGGATCATGATCCGATCCCGACCTAGATCTATGATCAAATCCTGATCTAGATCCCGAACTGAATAGTTCATATGCATTAAAAATTAAAATCTTCGACTAATGCAAATTAAAATATTAAATCATAATCACAATAAAATATAATGACTAAATAAATAAAAGATTAAATTATAACAAGTAAAAACATAAAAATATAATTAAAAATTTAACTATTTTAATTATAAAAAATAATTTATTTTTAAATATTTTATCAATATATTTTAAAATTTATTTATCAATTAAATTATTATTATTATTACTACTACTACTACTACTATTATTACTACTATTACTATTATTATTATTACTATTATTATGATTACTATTATTATTACTATAATTATTATAATTACTATTACTACTATTACTATTATTATTACTACTACTACTATTTAATATTATTATTATTATTACACTATTACTATAATTACTATTATTATTATTAGTTTATTATTTATTAAATTTTAAAAAATAATTAAGGACTAATTCAACTCCTTGTGGCCCCTTCACCCCTACCCCTTGTGGCCCCCCACCCCTGTGGTGCCCCTCTGCCTCCCACCACCCGCGACCCCCCACCCGACCCATCACTGCCGTCCCTCCACACCCCATCTTCCACGGCCCCCACTCCCTGTGATGCCCCTTCGTCCCCTACCCTTCATGGCTTCCACACCCTGTGGTATCCTTCCACCTTCACACCACCAAGGTCGCCCCACCCGACCCATCACCACCGCCCCTCGACACCCCACCCCCATGGCACCCCCATCCCCTGTGGCACCCCTCCACCCCCGACCCCTTTACGGCCTCCCCCCCCTATGTGCTTTCTTACCTCACACCATCTATGGTCATCCATCCGACCCATCACCACCGCCCCTCCCCACTCCTACGACCCCCCACCCCCTGCGATGCCCCTCCGCCTCCCACCATCAGTGGCCCCTACCCAGCTCGTCAACATCGCCACCCATGGCCTATCGACACCCACCCCCTGCGCCTCTCTACCCACCACCGACCACCGCACAACAATACCCGTGCACATGCAGATGATCGAAAGAATAAAAAAAATTAATCGACCGAGGATGGGATGGAGCTTACCTTTGGTTCAAGCATGGCAGTGGCAGTGGCAACAGTGGAAGATGTGATCGTTGGCTGGTAGAAGCTTAGGAGGAGGGGAAAAGAGAGGAAAGAAGAGAATTTCGATCAAGAGAAGTAGGTTTCATAAGAAAGAAGGCACGTAGTGGGATGGGATATTTAAAAACTTTTAGCAATAGAAATTTTATCACTAAAATAGTTATTAATGATGGAAATCAGATTTTTATTGCTAATAATCCCATCCAATTATTTTTTAAAAATATTTTTTCTCTTCAAATATATTAAAATATTTGATAAACTCTTTTAGATGAAATTTAAATTTTCATCGCTAATAATAGTTACATAAATAAATTATTTAAAAAATTAAAAGGTTGGATTATTTATGATAGAAAATTTTCATCATAAATAAAAGATAATTTATGATAAAAATTAAATTTTTATCATAAATAATTAATCATTTATAATAAAAAATTTTAATAATAAATAATCTATTATAAATAAATTATTTAAAAAATTAAAAAGATTAGATTATTTATGATAAAAAAATTTTATCATAAATAATAGATCATTTGCAATGCAAATCAAATTTTCATCATAATTAATCGATTATTTATGATGAATAATTTTTATCATAAATAATCTATCATAAATAAATTATTTAAAAAATTAAAAAAATTAGATTATTTATGATAATTTTTTTATCATAAATAATTAATTATTTATGATGAAAATTAGTTTTATATCATAAATAATTGATTATTTGTAATAAAAAATTTTATCATAAATAGTCTAACAAAAATTTTTCATTTAGAAGGTAGAAAAGGTGAACTATTCTAAAAACAAAAAAAGAGCAAAGATGCATTGTGCATGATCGATGCAATGGGGTTTAGGGGTGCTAGCGCATCTACTATTAGCTAGCTCATGAATAAATTAATATATATTTTTTAAAAAATTAATATTTTTAATATTTTTTATTTTTTTAAATATTATATAATTTTAAAATTTAAAGTCTATCTTCACTATTCATTATTTAAGTAATCATCGTGCAAGTATTGTCATAAAAGATCGCATCGATCTAGTAGCTCTATCTATATAGATTAATAAAATTTGATTTCAAAGATCCAAAAACTTGCAATGATGATCTAATAGATAAAAACTATAGATAGGTCCAAAAACTTACAATGATGATCTTTATGATATTTATAGCATATAATCAAAATTTTATTTTAATCGGATATAATTGTTATAGTCAATTTAGTATGGGATGATTTGAGCTGTTAAATAAAAAATGAGTGATTAAAGACCAAATGGCATGTGATTATAATATTTTTTTAGATAAATAATCTTTGCTAATAGTTTGATCATTTCTATGATAATGATTATAAAAAGTAAACCACATATGTATAAACTATCTAAAACTATATGTCTCTTGATATACATTCTTAAAGTCCTTAAGCAATTATACTTAGATTTTTATAAAATATACTTAACGTAGATGATTCATGTACGCGGAGCTTAGATTTTACAATCACCAATATACAGATGATTAAAATAGTAGTAAAAATTATTTATTTAAAAAATTATCTTATAATTGAACGTCATTTGATTTTTTGATCATTTATTTTTTATTTAATAGTCTAAATCATTTCATGCTAAATTGATTATGATAATTATATCCGATTGAAGTAAAACTTTAATAATATATTATAAATATTACAGAGATCATCATTATAAGTTTTTAGATCCATCAATAATTTTTATTTATCAAATCATCATGCAGTCATTCATGACCGTCGAAATCAAATTTTATTGATCTACATAGCTAGAGCTATGAGATCAAGGTAGTCTTTTATGACAATACTCGTATAATAATTACTTAAATAATGAATGATGAAAATAGACTTTAAATTTTAAAATTATATAATATTTAAATTTTTTTAAAAAAATACTAATTTTTAAAAAAATTAGAAAAAAATATTAATTTACTCATGGGCTAGCTAACAGTGGACATGCTGGCACCCCTCAATCCATCGCATCGATCATGCAAGGCATATCTTAGCTTTTTTTTAATTTTTAAAAAAGTCCATCTTTTCTATCCTGTAAATAAAAAATTTTGGTTAAATTATTTATGATAAAAATATTCTATCATAAATAATCAATTATTTATAATATAAATTTAATTTTCATCATAAATGATCAATTATTTATGATAAAAATTTTTCATCATAAATAATTCAATCTTTTTAATTTTTTAAATAATTTATTTATTATAGATTATTTATGATAAATTTTTTTTATCATAAATAATCTATTATTTATGATGTAAATCTAATTTTTATAATAAATAATTTATTATTTATGATGAAAACTTTTCATAATAAATAATTTATTATTTATGATGAAAATTTTTCATCATAAATAATTTAATTTTTTTAATTTTTTAAATAATTTATTTATGATAAAATTTTTTTATCATAAATAATCAATTATTTATGATGAAAATTTGATTTCCATCATAAATGATCTATTATTTATGATGGAAACTTTCTATCATAAATAATTCAATCTTTTTAATTTATTAAAAGATTTATTTATAGCAGATTACTTATGATAAAATTTTTTTAACATCAATAATCGATTATTTATGATGCAAATTTGATTTCTATCATAAATGATCTATTATTTATGACAAAAAATTTTATCATAAATAATCTAGCCTTTTATTTTTTTTAAAATGATTTATTTATGATAGATTATTTATAATATAAATTTTATTTTTATCATAAATAATCTATTATTTATAATAATTTTTTTTATCATAAATAATCTAGCCTTTTTAATTTTTAAATAATTTATTTATGGTAGATTATTTATGATAAAAAAATTTTATCATAAATAATCTATTATTTATGATGTAAAAAATGTAACATCCTAAACTAGTAAAATAATAAATTAAGAGATTTATATTTATATATGTATGATATAGTAATTTATTTATAGTATATTTAAGCATAAATTATGACTATCTATCATTGTGAGTTCTAAAAATTTTTTAAAATCTAAAAATTGGCACTTATATGGAGAGATATATAAAATATATATTTTCTTAAAATTAAAATTGATGGTAACTGATCCTTAGGTATTGGCAAGTTAAAGTAATTTTTAATAAATTTTAAGATTCTTTAACCTATTTGTTTTAAAGAAAGAAAGTTTTAAAAGTTTTGGATTTAAAAATAATTAAACTAAAATCCAAGTTTTGATATCTTATTTTTAAGAATTTTAATTTTTTTGATATTTTTATTAATTTTAAATAAGAAATATTTTTTATTTATATTTATATTTTAAAGTTAATAAAAAGTAAAATAAATAAGGATATTAACTTAAAATAAGTAAATATAAATAAAAAGAGTATTAAGCAAGCATTTAGGATCAAAAATAAAATTTCTTAAATCCAGGGATTCGAGTTGACTCAATTTGAAATCAAGCCAGCAGGCATTTGGGATCAAAAATAAAATTTCTTTAATCCAGGGGTTCGAGCTGAACTGATTTGAAATCGAGCCAACCCAAGTCTTAGACTACAAAAAACCTAGTTTCTATCTTTCTGAGAGAGCCAGCTCGATTTGAAGTTGAGCTGATCCAAGTGACACTCGAGTTGACTCGATTTGGAGCCGAGCCAGCTTGGTCAGTCGAAAATTCTGAGAGTGAATTTTAACTGAGAGTATTTTAAGTTGTAATTTCAAAAGAGTAGCTTGAGGATATAAATAAATGATTGAAAAATCATTAGAGCAACACCTATTAAATGGAGAATTGGATAGCAACTCTAGGATGTGACACCTAGTAGAATTCTTCATAGTTTATGTTTTCCAAACCTTAAAACCATCGGTTCTTTTACTATTTGTTCAGTTCCTAAGTTCTTCAGAGAAGGTAGAGAAGGGAAGAGAGTCAAAGAGAGTTCTCTTATTAGTTAGCCATCAAAGAGAATTTAGTTAAAAAGAGGCGATTTGGTGGTGAGTTAGATTGAAGAAGGAAGTAACTATTTTGGAAAAAAAGAAAATATGTTTTTAGAGCAGTAGGTGTTTAATCATTTGAGGTAAGGTTCTTAAACTCTAAACTAGGTTTAAAGTAATCTTTCAAAGCATTGTAAGTAGAGGGGATGTTGTAATAAAGTAAATTATGCAAGCTAAACTAGATCAGGAGATGAAATATGCTGTTTATTGATGCTAAAACTATTTAAATGATTCAGTTGTGACTTGAAATGGTATTAGCTATATCTAAAACTAACTAGGAGAATAGAAACAAAATTGAATAGTTGGAAGTGTTGGAGTTATGCTAGAATTTATCTAGACTTAAACTAAAGCAAACAAGATAGGTAGAAGTGAATGGTTAAAAGACTAAAGTAAGAGTATAGAAGCAAAATAGGTGTATTTCTGATCTTGAATCACAAAACATGAGTTTAAATAGCATTTATTGATGATATAGGAAAGGAAAAGAGTTGGAAAGGTGCTTGAATAAACCAAGTAGCTAATAGCCAGTTGAGGTGACTGGTTTTTCTATCTAGCTTTGGTGTTTTATTTGTTATATTTTGTTATGAAAATAAATTATTATGAAAAGTAGTTAACTTCGGTATTCTTTAGCTTATATATGCATTTGTGCAAACATGAAAGCAAAATTAAAATTGTTGGCTTTTACTATTTATTTTTGAAAAATTTTAACTTGTTTGATTTTTGAAAAAGATTATCCATAGGAGTGATCAACCTATCAAGTATATTCTCACATTGCATGAGCATTTGCATTGACATGACCTGGCACCTCCACAGTCTGAATTTGCCTTTTGCCCGGTGGGGCTTATTTATATCATTTGGCATCATGATTCTACTTATTGACTATCTTGAAAGGTGTGCTTTAGGATTCAATCGATAGTAGCTGTGCATTTGCATTGGCATGAGCTGGCACCTCCACAGTCTGAATTTGTGTTATGCCCAGTGGGGCTTATCTATATCATTTGGCATCGTATGGAACTACTTATCGACTGTCTTGGAAGGGATGCTCTGGGATTCAGTCGATAGTAGCTGAGAAGAAAGCTTGTATTGGCATGGCATGGTTCAGTATTTTACTTTAATCCGATGGGATATATTTTGGCTTTGTGAAGCACCAAAAAGTAGTTCTTACATTTCAATTTTTATTTCTATGTTGAATTACAAGTTTTCTTGTTTTCCATTATTAGATGGATTATTCACTTATTGAGACTTTTCCAAGTCTCACTTTTCACTCTTTCTTATTGCAGTTTTGAGAGTTGCTTAGCTTAAAGATATGTTTTAGCATATGTATCGATATCTCTAATGGGAGAACTATTTTAATGATAATGGCTTGTAAAGAACATATATTTTTAGAAGTATTGTGCAGTTAAGATAATTAAGCTAGAAACTGACATATGTGTGTGTGTATTTAGTTTGTTTAAAATGGCATGTATTAAAAGGATGGTTTAATGAATAGAATGTATGAATAAAGTATGGTTTTGTAGTTGAAAGCTTGAGTTTGTTTATATAACTTGATGAGCTATATTGTAATAATGATTTTTAGCGAGTTTAGAAGAGTTGTTTGAAATATTTGTGTTGAAAATGAATGAATGGTTCAACTTAATTGAAAGCAAAGTATTAACTAATGTATATTTCAGCATAGTTTCAGTGTAGAAATCTTCTTAACCTTTAGATAAGAATGAGATATGGCACTATCACCCAGTTTAGTTAGGGGTGGGGTGTTATAAAAAATATTTTCATCTTAAATAATAGATTATTTGTGATGAAAAACTTTTATCATCGTAAATAAAAACTATTTGCCACTAATTTTTTTTCCATCGTAAATACCTGTATTTGCAATCAAATTTTTTTCATCGTAAATAATTTCATCGTAAAGGATCAATTTTCTTATAGTGAAGGCTCAGCACAGAATGACATCTAGCATGCCGTGAAGTAGCATCATGATTCGAAAAGCTTCGAAGTGGTCGACTAGATCTGAAGTCCCATCATAACTTTCGAACTGGAGGAGCTTGAAGTTCAGTGGGATAAGCTCTTGCATGATCTAGATGGTAAATGGCAGATTGATGCAGATATTGTCATTCCAGGTAGGAGTTGCATGGCGAAGCTTCTCAATCTGTTGGCTTATTTTTTGAAGCTTCTAATCAAGAAAATCACCTCGATCATAGATCTCAAAGTGTGGCAAACTTGATGGGGGCAGAGACTTTTCGAAGGTGGAATCAGGTTCAAAATAGAGACTTACAGCTCTCTATTTTTTCTTTCTAGGATTTTTTGGCTGGCTTCTCCAAGTGGATCTCTCCTGCTCCAAATCTTGATGCTCCAACGATGGTCTCTTGGGTGGTGCCGATGCCAGAGCTTGCTGCATGGCCTCCACATCTTCCATGAGGCTCCTCATCTATTGCACCAATAGATTGAACTGGCCGGCATCTACCATTATTGCTTGCTAGAGAGGTTGCTGTATAAATGAAAGTGTTGGAACAGGATGATCGACTGGTTCTAGCTCTGGTCGAGCAATGGTGGTGGTTAATCATCAAGATGTGGCTCTTCTGGGAGGCATTTTTGCTTGAACGAAGGAGTGATTGCTCGATTGGGTACTTCTTTTAGAACAAAAAAACTTATGATCCCTTCCTCTAATGCCAATCTTGTTGGTGCAGAAAATGATTAACCACTAAAGATTGCTAGAGATAAAAGTCAGGATCTCCCCAAACGAACCTACAAGATAAAGTTCTGATCGGAGGTAGCTCTGGCGTGGACCCTCCGACGATCAAGTTAGTATTTTGGCTAACAAGAATGGAGTACTCAAGAGATTGGAGATGAAAAAAGAGCTTAGAGATGAAGACATATCTGGAGGATACTATTTATAGATGGAGCTAGTAATAGATTGATGGTGATAGCCACAACGAAATATCAATAGGCCGTTCAAATTGCTCAGAGTTTATTATGGAGAGTGGACTATCATTTATCGTAACTTGCTGATAGTTGGATATTATTTGCTGGAGTTTGGATGGAAGGTTAGATGCTTATGAGCTTGATCGTGAGTTATTTGTCCTAAGATTAAGCTGTTGGGGCTTAGGATCGGGCAGACCAAACTTGAAGATTGGCCTTCGGATTGAGAGTAATGAGTTTATAGTTTAGGCTTAGGATTTGAACCTCGGTAGGACTATTTCAATTGCTTTTAGAAGCTCGGTCATCTTCGAGGTTGGATGATGATGGACACTGGTACTTTGATCTAGAGGGTTTAAGGTTGGATTCTTCAATTAAGATTACGGCCAAGCTATTTTGATGAAGTTCAACCAGTGTCCAAAGTCGGCCCAAAATCGGGATCAAAGAGTACTAAGTTTCAATGCTTGTGAAGTAGTTGTTGCTTATCTCAGACTGAAGATCGGAGTCAAATAGATGACGAGCTCATTTTGTAGCCAAGGTCCATGGTTTAGTCTTGGCAAGATCTGTCATTTATAGGATAGAGTTAGAGGATTGGAGTAAAAAAGCTCGGCCAACACAAAAGATCGGAGATGAGCTATCTTTAGTTAAAGCTCCGAGCTCAGTCAAATTTAGAGGCCAATCTTCTGAAACTCGTCTAGACCAGGGAGTCGACTTGATTAAACCTCGGACTTGGACGTCATGACTTTAGATGGCATCTTACCAAGGTTGGAGTTTACTAGACTTCGACGGAAGCTATTTTACCCCCGACACTATCTATTAGCCAATTAGTATTAGTTAATTGGTTTAATCAAATAGCATGATTTTAAGGGACTTCAGATGTTCTATATTCATTGTTCTATCTTTTCTTCAATGACATTGATCTTTCTGACTTCCCCATTGAAGAGCCCTAGTTGCAAGCCTTGGCTCTGGTGACTTGGTTCTTGTTTGACCCACCATCGTTGTCTTCCAAATCATAGAAATCCCCATCAAACCATAGTTGAGCTAGTTTTGAAATGGAAAACCCCATTAAAATTGCATCTCTCATAGGCTCTCACCTTCACCAATGATTTGTCACACTGCTAGCTAATAGTCAGATGACTCCTTGATGAGCGAGAGGGATAGCTGCTTATGGGCGAAGTCGATGTCGAACAAGATGATGCTAGATGATGGATCAGAGATGAGAATCCCCTTCATGGGGAGCCAGAGGAGGAGCTCCTCTTGGGAGAATCCCTCCACTCCTTGGAGCACGTCGTATCTAAGCTTGCCATGAACCACCTGATCGAAGTAGGTGAGCTTATTGTACATCGCATAACAGGGCTATTGAGCTGGGCCTCAATGATGCCAGACTCCTAGTCGAGGTTGAACAACTCGACTGTCTTGGGGAGGATCCTGGTTGGAAGGTCGTGCTCACGTAGGAGCTTATGGATCAAGCCACCGCTGTCAGTGGCTATTGCGAGAGGCAGACAGAGGCACATGAGAGAGAGAAATAGAGGGAGATGGAGGAGGTTCGGGCCAGGTCCTGTTCTTGGGCTTGGGCTTCGGCCAACCCAATAGGGTTTGGACTGGGCTCGGGCTTGGGCTTGGATCAGGCTTGGGCCTTAGGTTTTACAAAATTTTTAGGCCTATGCCCGGCCTAAAGCACAAAAATATATTTCGGACCGGGCTCGGGTAGGGGTGTGGCCTGGCCCAACTCAGCCCATTTCTAGCCCTACCTGTACATTAGTAATTCATAAAGTATGTTCTTGATATTTGTTAGAAGTTTTGTTTATCACACATCTAGAAAGCATAGGTTCTATAGATAGCATATCATCCAAGGTATCTAATATGTATTGAATACCAAACTGAGTCTATACTTATTCTATATGATAAATAAATATTTAGAATATTTTAGTATTTATTTATGGATGAATGTATTTGGTCGAGATATTTCTAGAATATTGTTGAGAAAAATTACAGTGGCATCCTTTCAATTTTTGACCATTTACCGTCGGTGACCTACAAAACAAGTCTCGTTTGGAGTCAGGTGTGGTGGCTCTAGCAAGATCCTTCGACGATCAAGTCAGCTCTTTTAATTAATAGAAATGGAGTGCTTAGAGAGATTTTAGCAGAGTTTTTAGAAAAAAATCAACAGCTTAGAGAAGAAAGTGTATCTTGAGGGTCCCTTATATAGGCGGAGCCCATGACAAACTGATAGTGACAGCCATAACCGTCAGATAGTGGGCCATTTAGGACCACGTGAGATTTATTATAGAGGATCATGTCTATTGTCGTGACACGCCAGTCTGCTGGAGTCTGACAACTCAAGTTCAGATGGGATAGGTAACGAAGAATTCTTAGCTAATACCGCTCTAGAGGAGTTTGGAGGTTCTTGAGATCAACCGCACTTGGACCGTCGTTTGCCATATCATGAGTCAGTATCAAGGCCTTTTCATGCAGCTGGTAAGAGAAGTTCGAGAGGAGCTTGATAGGTAGAGAAGCCCGAGAAGAGCTCGACTGGCGGTGAAGCCTATTCGAAGTTCGACCGTCGAAGGAGTCCGACTGAAGAAGAAGTCCATTTGAAGTTCAACTGCTAAAAAAGTCTGATTGAAGGAGAAGTCCGATAGGAGTTTGACTACTAAAGGAGTCTGGTTGAAGAAAAAATCTAGCAGGAGTCCTACTGCTGAAGGAGTCCGACTGAAGGAGAAGTCCAGTAGGAGTTTGACTGACGAAGAGGTTCAGTTGGAGGAGAAGTCCGGAAAAAGTTCGACCATAGGAGAAGTCCAACTTGGAAGAGAAGTCTGGAAGGAGTTCGATTGGCTTTCAAGCTAGCTAAGCTAGACTGCCTAGGAGGCTACTTTCACTGTTCAAGTTCATCCAGAGGAGATCTAACGATAGGAGCATGGTCGAGATCGCTCTAAGATTAAACATTCAGTCAAACTTCAGCGGGAGCGGGTCCCTAACAATAGCCCCCTACTCCTGAGTTCGAAACTCAAAGAAAAGGAGTTCAGATGTGACTGTCGAAGTTCTTTTAGCCACCCATGCTCGCTAGGATGGGATGTCTCAATGACCATACTAGTGCCAAAACTTCATAAACTTGAGGTGATTCGAAAACATATTTTTTGAGCCTCCTATCAAAACTCTGCCTAAGGTACGGTGCAATTAAGAATCTACCCATCGCCACTTCTTTGCCATGATGAGTGGGACATGCGGCGCACATTGGTCGGCCGAAGGAGATTTGCAATGATAATTATTTTAGGCTTTTCTTGGCTATTAAAGGCCTTCTTCCTCCTCCGAAACTCATTTTGCTCGAGTCATCTTCCTTCCTTCCCAAGTCCTCTCCTTCCTTCTGTCCGAGAGTCTCAGTTTCTTCTCGCATCCTTTCTGCTCCCAGGCGCTCTTCTGCTTGATTTTCGTCGTGCCTACCATCTTCTCGTCTTTCTCAGTCGACTTAGATCAGTTTTCCAATCCTTCTCTTTGAGCATTCACACTTCTTAGATTTCTTGCTCTTTCGATTTTCTCTAGGGAGTCCCTGCATTTCATTTTATTTTTCTTAATTTTTGGAGATTTTTTGGAGGTTTGTTTTGATTCATATTTCTTCTGAAACCTCCTAATCTGTTGGTTCATGGAGCTCATCCGGACCGACCTTCTTAGATCCTGCTCCTCTAATCGAGGTTAATCTTAGGAGTATGTTCCATCAATCTTTCGTCCCGATACCATTTCTTCTATCCTTACTGATAAGTGATAAAAATATACTAATAAAAATATTAAATTATAAAATAAATTAATTTATTTTTAATAAATTAATATTTTTATTAATTCTATATAGAAAAGAAGGCCATCAATATGAAGATCTTATTTTTTTGGTTCAGATGAAATAAATTTCATGTAAAACGAACTTCAAACGAGTCCAAAATTAAATTTCAAAGAAAATAAAATAATAGTAATAATAATTAATTAATTTTTAAATGTCGGTCGGTCTGGTTCAAATCGGCTCAAAAAAATTGACTTAACAGATCACCCAGCCCACCACGCTCAGAACCAGACCAACCACCTGCTAATGCCCCTTTTATGCTGTGCTGACGTTAGGATTTTTCGTGGCACACGATGGACCGCAACAGTAACCAGGCGAGGGCATTTTAGGGATTTCATGGGGACGAACATGCTCTGATTGGCTGAAGGAAGTGGCGGTCCATGCAACGTCGGGCTCACGCACAGTCTATAGAGAGTATTCTAGGAATTTTGCCAGATCCGATGGATGTTGTTCGCTAGAATTTGATCGAACAGCGAAAATCTGCGCGCTGACGAATGGTGGATGCGGCTTCCAATCAAGATCCAATGGTGGAGATGCATTACCGATTTTAACTAGGAATTTGAAGGCTCCTGTACGCAATCCAACAGTCCTGATTTAATCATCAAGAAGATCCGACGATTGAGATTAATTTTGACTTAAATTAGATTTTTTTAAAAAAATTTTAAGTAGTTTTTGATCCATTGGATGCTGATTTGAAGGCCAGAATTGTCCAGGATTTTAATTTGACTTGTGTTAAGAGTTTTAAACCCAATTTAGTTAGGATTTCTTTCGAAAATCCATCTCTTAGCCTATTTAAAAGGGGCTGCCTACTATTGCCAAAGAGAGGATGCGGAGAACAAAAATAGAGAGTTGAAAATAAAGAGAAAATAGGGAGAAATAGAGAGAACAGAAAGAGAGAGAGGGATTTAGGGAGAGAAGAGAAAGAGTTTTTATTCTTGTTATTTTTCTTTCCTCTTCTTTTCTTTTTTCGAAGATCGGTACATAAAGCGACTTTCTTCTTCATCGAGTTCTCCACATCAAGAGCAACGGACAATCAATTTCAGCGAATAAATAGTCTAATTTTTTCATACTTTTTATTTTACTTGCTATTTTTTGAACTTATTATCATGAACTAAATTTTTTTTACTAAGGCTAAGGTGTAGCCACTCTTTTGATGCAATATTCAATATAATTTATTTTAAATTTTAAATTTTATTCATAAAGAGTATATAGATCTGATCTTAATACTTTTAGATTACTGACCATCTTCTAATTGATCTGATGAATATAGATGGTACAGACCAAGTACATCTATATTATTGCTTCTTGATTATATACCTTATATTATGAATTGAATTAGAATTCATATGCATGTGGGAATTTTAGTGCACTTTGGATGCAACATATTTTAATTAGAGAGTTTCACAAAACTTAATGCATCGATATTTATTTAAATTACACCTGAATCAAAGAATAATTAATAAATATTGATAGTTTTGCTACGCTTGGATCAAAGGATAGTGAATAAATTTGGACACTCCACCATCACATGAAATAAAATTAACTAATAACCTGAATATTGTATTGACTAAGTTGGTGAACCAATTGCCTTAGTAATCTATTGCTCTTAAATTTAAAACCTAATAATTACACTCTCTCTATTTTCTTAAAATTTTTAATTATTTTTTTTATTTTATTTTTTATTTTTTTAATTTTCATAAATCGATCTTTTAAATAAAGCATAGGAAAGAGCTTTTCAGTACTTATTTTTCAATCCTCTAGGGATGATACTCTACTCACTTACTTTATTACTTGATTGACTGGTGTACTTGCCATAGCTATAGATTAGCATGCATCAAATTTTTGACGTCGTTGCCTGGGATTGTGTCTAAAATAATATTGAGATTTTGATCCTAGCTTTACTTTAGAATTTTATTTTTTAATTTTTATTCTTATTTTATTTTTAAATTTATTCAGTACATGACACGTACTGGATATAGTAACTTACTATCTTTAGATCCAAAAATTGAAAGAACCATCAGAAGACTATAACAAAAAAGGAACATGGCAGCTGAAGATCCTAACGACATCAATCTAGGATTGGATATGGCAATCAAGGGATAGCATGAAGCTATTCGAGCAGCACATCATCCATTAAATGATTACATCATACCATCTGTAGTCGATGCAGCTTTGAGCATCAAGAGATCGCCTATGCAAGCAAACAACTTTGAAATAAAATTGATGATGATCTAGATGATTCAATCAACTGTCCAATTCAGTGGACACGTGCATGATGATCCGAATGCCCATATTTTTAATTTTTTTGAACTTTGTGATACTTTTAAAATTAATGAAGTGTCGGATGATGCTATTAGATTAAGGTTATTTTCTTTCTCTTTATGGAATAAAGCTAAAAGTTAGCTTCATTCTCTTCCTACTAGTTCTATCATAACTTGAAATGTCCTAGTTCAAAAATTTTTAGCCAAGTACTTTCCACCTTCCAAGATTGCCAAGATGCGCAACGATATCACTTCTTTTGTGTAGATGGACATGGAGACACTATATGAGGCTTAAGAGCATTTTAAGAAACTGCTGAGGAGATATCCACATCATCAACTATTCGTATGGCTTCAGGTATAAACTTTCTATAATTATTTATCTCCTACTAATCGTTCTATGATTGATGCAGCAGAAAGAAGAACCATTAACCAAAAAATGGAGGAAGAAGCTTTTGATCTGATCGATAAGATGGCATCAAATAGCTATCAGTGGCAAACAGAACACATGATGCTGAAAAGACCAGCAGCTATGCAGGGAGTAGATTGCGTGCCAATCTTACTAGCTGAAATTGCAGCCCTTAGAGCCGAAGTCAATAACTTGAAGAGAACAGCTATGCATGTCTAGAGCATCACTTGTGATCTGTATGGAGGAGGACACGATACAAGCAACTGTTAGACAGGTAATCATTTTGCTAAAGCAACTAATGCAGCTAATTATGTTGGTAATTTTTTTAGGCCGCAATAAAATAATTCCTACTCCAACACATATAATCAAGGATGGAGGCAGCATCCAAATTCTCATAGAGTAATCAAAATGCAGCACAACAACCATCCCGGGGTTTCAAGTATCTAAAAAGAAGTCCAACATGGAGGAGCTGATGGTCAGATTCATGCAAAACTAAGAAGCAACTATAAAAAATTTGGAAGCCAAGCTTAGGCAGGATCAAGCAGCAGCAATTCGAAACTTGAAGATGCAAATAGATCAAATGGCTAAGATAATCTCTGAGAGAGCTCAGGGATCCTTACCTAGCAACATGGAGACCAATCCAAGGGAGCAAGTCAATGCTATCATCCTAAGAAGTGGTAAAAAGTTGGAGAAGCCACATCAAAAGAAAGGGACTGAAGAGCCAACCACAAATAAGAAACCATCAACTAAAATTCATCAGTCACCAAAACAACCAGCAGATGGATGGTCTCTAGGTATATAGTTTGTTGATCTAAATGTGAAGCCCTACGTGCCACCACTACCATTTTCAGAGAGACAAATACAGCATCCAGATAAGAAATTTTTTAATTTTTTTAAAATTCTAAAGAATTTATATATTAATATTTCTTTTGTAGATGCTATCACTCAAATGCCCAGGTATGCCAAGTTTTTCAAAGAAATTCTAATAAATAAAAAAAAGCTGAAGGAGCATGAGAGAATAAATTTGAATGAAGAATGCTCAACAATACTCCAAAATAAATTACCATAGAAGCTAAAAGATTCAGGGAGTTTTACTATCCCTTGCATTATTGATGATTATAGTTTTGATAAAGTTTTATATAATTTAGGAGCAAGTATTAATCTTATGTCTTTTTCTATTTTCAGAAAGCTGGATCTAGGAGAACCAAAGCCTACCACTATTACTCTTCAATTAGCCGACAAATCCATTAAATATCCAAGAGGTATAGTGGAGGATGTCTTGGTAAAGGTAAATAAGTTTATTTTTTCTGTTGATTTTATTGTTCTTGATATAGAAGAAGATTATGATGTACCCCTTATCTTAGGAAGATCCTTTTTAGCTACTGGAAGAGCTTTAATAGATGTTCAATAAAAAAAATTAATTTTTAGAATCCAAGATAAATAAGTTACTTTTAATGTCTTCAAAGATACTAAATATCCTGATGATAATCAAACTTATTTTCTAATTGATATTATTGATAATTTAGTATATGAGAATTCTATAGAAAATAGATTTGAGACTATGAAAGCTAGCAATGTCCAATTAAAAGAGGACTCGACCTAATATGAAAGTATTCTAATTGAAGTGACACTGGATTGATTCAGTCCAGAACTCAAAGAAAGTCAAGCTGAAGACTATAAATCAGAACTACTAGATAGATTATTTCTTTTCTTTTTAGTTTTGATTATTTTTTTTTTTATTTTTTAGTAATTTATTGTTGCTCTTTTACTGCTTTGGTGTGTATTTTCAATTTTGTAGAGAAAAATCAATGAGAGCTCAAGCTAAATTTCAAAGCTTCAAAGAATCAAATTAAACCAAATTAGGTGTATTCCTTTCTGTTTTTTATTGTACCTTTACTTTTTCTTTTTTCTTTGAGATAATGTAGAATAAGTTGGGGGATCAAAAAAAAAAACTTTTTAAATCATATATTAAGAAGAAAATCTTGAGCAAGATAGATTGGATAAGTGATAAAAGATAAAAGTATCTACTAATAAATGTAACGAGTTAAAGAGGTAGATTAGTTGGTCAGACTTTTAGCAGCCTACTTAGGTCATCAAAAGACTATTAGCACTTCTAATTGCACATGCACACTAACAAGGCAAAGTAGGTATTGATTATAAGGCCAACTGAGGATTCAATTATCACTAAAAATTGATAATTAATATACATTCTAATAAAAAAAACTTGAATTTAAGGAAAAAGCTACTTGCCTAAAAATAAAATACAAAAGATAGAGTATATATGGATTGCCCAAAGCCTAGTAACTGGGTCTTTGCACCTAGGCCAAGTGTGGAGATTCATGTAAAATGATGGAGGAAATGCTAGGATGCTCAGCATAAAAAAAAAAAAAAACATAACGAGGCAGTGTGAAAGCTACCTTAATTTATGAGTATAAACTTGAGAATATATAGAAAATTAACCAAAATAGATGATAACAGAGGATACTTTTATCCTTTAAATTAACACTGAAATGCTAAGTTAGTTATCACGAATATAAGTATTGTAGATCTTTGATGTACTCTAAGAAAATTTTTAATTATACTAACTACAAAATTTGCTTCTGAAGCTCAATGTTTAGTTAATAGTATTTTCTAAATTTTTTGATCTTTAACTCTAGATTTATCTTTTTGATAGATGATCTTATTAAAACATGGTATTAAATAAAGCATTGATAAGGGACTAGCAATTACTAAGTTGGAGGATGTGATAAGTGATAAAAATATACTAATAAAAGTATTAAATTATAAAATAAATTAACTTATTTTTAAAAAATTAATACTTTTATTAATCTTATATAGGAAAGAAGGCCATCAATATGAAGATCTTATTTTTTTGATTCAGATAAAATAAATTTCAAGCAAAACGGACTTCAAACAAGTCCAAAATTGAATTTCAATAATAATAATAATAATAATAATAATAATAAATTAATTTTTAAATGTTGGTCGGTCTAGTTCAAATCAGCTTAGAAAAATTGGCTCAGCAGACTATCCGGCTCGATCGCGCTCAGAACCAGACCGACCGCTTGCTGACGCCCCGCTTACGCCATGCTGACGTTAGGATTTTTCGTGGTGCATGGTGGACTGCTATAGTAACCAGATGAGGACATTTTTGAGATTTCATGGGGATGAGTGCACTCCAATTGGCTGAAGAAAGCGGTGCTCCATGTAATGCCGGGCTCGCGCATGGTCTATAGAGGGTATTCTGAGAATTTTATTAGATCCGATGGATGCTGTTCGCTGGAATTTGATCGAACGATGAAAATCTATGTGCTGATGAATGATAGATGCAGCTTCCGATCGAGATCCAATAGTGGAGACGCATTACCAATTTTAATTAAAAATCAGAAGGCTCCTATACGCAATCTGATGATCCCGATTTAGTCATCAAAAAGATCCGACGGCTGAGATTAATTTTGACTTGAATTATATTTTTAAAAAGAATTTTTAAATGATTTTTAATCTGTTGGATGCTGATTTGAAGGCCAGAATTATTCAGAATTTTAATTTGACTTATGTTAAGTGTTTTAAACCTAATTTGGTTAGGATTTCTTCCAAAAATCCATCTCTTAGCTTATTTAAAAGGGGCTGCCTGCTGTTGCCGAAGAGAGGATGCAGAGAACAAAAATAGAGAGTTGAAAATAAAGATAAAATATGGAGAAATAGAGAGAATAGAGAGAGAGAGAGAGAGAGAGAGAGAGGTTTAGGGAGAGAAGAGAAAGAGTTTTTATTCTTATTATTTTTTTTTCCTCTTCTTTTCTTCTTCCGAAGATCAGTACACAAAGCGACTTTCTTCTTCATCGAGTTCTCCACACCAAGAGCAATTAACAATCAATTTCAGTAAATAAACAATTTAATTTCTTCATACTTTTTATTTTATTTGCTATTTTTGAACTTGTTATCATGAACTAAATTTTTTTTTATAAAGGCTAAGGTGTAGCCACTCTTTTGATGCAATATTCAGTATGATTTATTTTTAATCTTAAATTTTATTCATGACGAGTATATAGATCTGATTTTAATGCTTTTAGATTATGAGTCATCTTCTAATTGATCTGATGAACATAGATGATACGAACCAAATACATCTATGTTATTGCTTATTGATTATATACCTTGTATTATGAATTAAATTAAAATTCATATGCATGCGAAAATTTTAGTGCGCTTTGGATGCAGCGTATTTTAATTAGAGAGTTTCACAAAATTTAATGCATCGATATTTATTTAAATTACACCTGGACCAAAGGATAATTAATAAATATTGATAGTTTTGCTATGCCTAGATCAAAGGGTAGTGAATAAATTAGGAGACTCCACCGTCATATGAAATAAAATTAACTAATAATCTGAATATTGTATTGACTGAGTTGGTGAATCGATTGCCTTAGTAATCTATTGCTCTTAAGTTTAAAATCCTAATAATTACACTCTCTTTATTTTTTTATAATTTTTAATTATTTTTTTATTTTATTTTTTATTTTTTTAATTTTCATAAATCGATCTTCTAAATAAAGCATAGGAAAGAGCTTTTCAGTACTTATTTTTCAATCCTTTAAGGACGATACTCTACTCACTTACTTTATTACTTGATCGACTGGTGCACTTGCCATAACTATAGATTAGCACGCATCACTTACTCCGAACTATCTCTTCCTAATTAGGATTCAGTATGGCATCCTATTAGAGTACGATCTTGAACTCCTCGGGTTAGGCGACTGTGCTAGTTCACCCTTCAGTCGATCGATTTTGTTTATACCTAGCAGCCTTGCGCGTCGGGCTTCGACTTCCACTTTCTCCTTTCATTATCATGCATTTTTGCTTTTTGAACATTTTTTTTTACTTCCATCGTACCGAACTCCTTTTGGTCTATAATTGGTTTTCTTTCCCTTTGTCATCTGGCCAAAGTTCGATTAACTATTTTACTTTTTCAAAATTTTTATACTTTTAAGCATTATCCTTTCGCAAAGGACTGATGGTATTTCTTTCCTCAGTTCGATAAGAAGGGGTTACTGAAAGGTGCTCCTTCTTTCATTCATAACTGGAAGAAGAAGTACTTCTATGTTCGATGTCCAACCTTGCTGCTTGACCTTCTTTCCTAGGGCTTTCTTCAAAAATTAGTTCGTCGAGCCCCTAATTTTAACGAAGCCGACCTCAAGTCTTCTAACAAGCTCAAGGCGTACCGAGCTCTTCTTCTTTCCGACCTTCTAAAGAAGCGGATCTTATTCAACCTTGGCTTAAGTCCTCTCAACCCCACTGGTACTATTATTGTTATTACTATTTTTTGTCTCATGTATGCACATATATATATATATATGAGTATGAATGTTCAATTCTTATGAAGTTTTGTATGTACCTTAGCTGACTGTAGTTTTTTTTTTATCATAGAAATTGATACTGATGCTGTGGAGAGGCTCACCAAGGGCCTTTACGCCTAGAAGAAAAGGAAGGGAAAGGCCCCAAGCGAGGGTTCAAAATGGGTGAAGGTCGGCACCTCTGACCTTGTGGCTCCTACTACCATAAATGTCGCACCCGAGGTCTGCCCAAGAGCTGAGATCACCCTGGTCGCCAATGTCGACGTCGTCGAAGGAGGGTCGCTTCCCCCTGAGCCCGCAAATCTTCCGATAGGGGATCACGCATCAGACCCCCTCCGTCGATAAGGAAAAGGAGAAGGGGAAGGGAAGGTTGGTCGTTGTGAAGGTAGCCCGTAAGGTCCATCCGGGCGAGCCAAGTAACAGCGGCAGCGATGATCTAGAGGCAGACTCCTTCGGCAATCCAAATATCATCCAGGATCTAACTAACAAATTCGCCATGCCTGAGGTAGTGGACTGTATGGCTAACCTCGATCAGACGCAGTTCGTCTGAAACTTTCTTGAAACTTTTCTCAAGATAATCATCTTATCATACTCTCTTTTTTATTTTTCTTTCTTTCATTCCTCTATCTTACTACTATTTTGCTGTGGTAGTCAGATCACCAAATAATTGCCCTCCTTAAAAGGATGAATCACCAAGAGGCGGAGGTGCTAAAGGCCTAGGAGGATCTTCAAGCCGATATTGGTCACCTCCAGAAAAAGGCCGTCGAAGCCGAGTGCTCCATGAATGAGAAGGCAGCAAAAGTTGTGAGTCTCCAAGGCATGCTCTGAAAAGAGGAGCTCGTCTCGACTGGGCTGAGGGCCGCTTGAGCACTAGAGGAGGAGAAAAGAAAAGAAGCCGAGGGGAGGGTTACCGAGTTGGAGGCTCGCGAGGCAAAGTCAGCTTTGGAGGCAGCAGCCCAGGCCATGGGGGAGTTCAAGACCTCCTCCAAAATGAAAAACCTAAACATTACCTTCGGCCAGAAGGCATTCATCAAGGGCTTCGAACTCTACGAAAGCAAGGTGGCTCGAAAATTTTTTAAGCTCGACCTGAGTTTTTTGGATGAAGAGGATCTTGGCGAAGAAGCAGGACCATCCAGCACTACAGTCGATCATTTTTCTATCGAGCCTCCCCTTGATCCATCTGAACCTATCGTGGAGGCACCCAAGGTAGCCGAGAGTGCTCCAATCTCTTCTACCACTGCACCCCCCGAGGTTGAAGACCTCGAATAGTTGTACTTTTTTTTTCTCTTTTATTTTGCTTTGTACTTGAAAGTTTTTAGTTAAATGAAAGTAAATTTACTTTTGTTTATACCTTTCTTTATATTGGTGTTGTGCCATGTGTTATCCAAAATTCCTTCAATAATCAGAGCCATAACCCACTATCTTCAATCGACGTCGACCCCTTACTTCAGGGAGTTCCACTGAAATTCTTAATAAAAAGCTTAAAGAAGAAAGTCCACTATCTGAAGAAGAAGTTGAAGAAGACTAAAGATAACCTTCAAGCTTCTTGAATGAATGCTTCAGAGACGACCAAAGAGGTCACTCACCTCCAAAATTTATACATAAAGGACTCTGCAAGCTTTAGCATTTGGAAGGACAGCTTTGAGAGGGAGATTGCCAAGCTCAAGAAAAATGCCAGCGACAAATGTTGGGCACTAACGGTGAAGATCAGCTCTCTCAAAGTCAATCTCAAGATGGTGAAAGAGAAAATCCATCTGCTGGAGGAGAGTTCGCTATGGTCTACCGATAAGGCTCAGTACGACTGGGACTGGTCCAAGAAGATCTCCAAGCTTCAGAAGCAGTTACGAGATACTGAGGACTGGCATAATAGTTATAAAATAACCTAGGCAAAGAAAATGTCCAAGCTTGAATGCGAGCTTAAGGCCGTCAGAGATGAAGTGACTTATTTTCAGAGGAGATTGTACAGTAGTCGACAAGCTGGTATAAGTGGCGAGTCAGAGAAGATCGCCTTCTTGAAGAGGACCATCGATGAGCTCGCAAAAGCGATTGGGATGGAGAAGGTTGAGGTTCAACGGCTAAAGCTCCAGCTAACCTGCGATATCAGGCTTTCAAGGATGTGGAGGCCAAGTCTGAAGTCCCGAGGAAGCAGTGGCAAGAGCTTGAAGGCAAATTCCAACATGTCAACAGAATGTATATAGATGGTCTATATAAGAAGAAGGAACTTGAGGGGGAGATCCTTAGGCTAAAGCTAGCCTTGGTGATGGCTGGGGCCGATAATCCAAAGTCTGAGGAGTCCGATCCATCTTAGGACTTTGGTCTTTTTTCTTCTTCTTTCTTTTCATATAATCGGTCTTGTCAATCTTTATTTTGCTTGTAGTGAACTTATATTTACAATAAAATGATACCTTTTTCATCATTTTCTTATACGAATTCAATGCTTGTTAATGGCTTCGCTTTCTTCATCTCATTTTTTTTTGATTTTGTCTTCTAATGAGATGCTTGTTGTGGATACCGAGCTGGAGGTTCCTTTCGCAAATTAGGGTAGGATTCTTCTTTCCGTATTTGACGTAGCTGTAGGAGGGATACATATAAGAGTTCCTGGTAGGGCTTTTTCCTTCTTCTCATTTTAGATTAATGAGACCTTGGCCTTCCTCCTGTTAGGATAAGGTTCTCTTTTGTTCCTTGCACAATCATAGGGGCACGTTAGGATCATTGACAGGACCTCTTTTCTTATCTTATCTTAGTCTAACGAGATCTTCAATCTTGCTCACGTTAGGATGAGGTTCTCCTTCTATTCCTAACGTAGCTGTAAGGGCACATTAGGATTGTTGACAGGGCCTTTTCCCTTATCTCATCTTAGATTAATGAGATCTTCAGTCTTGCTCACGTTCAGACGAGGTTCTTCTTCTATTCCTAACATAGCTGTAGGGACACATTAGGATCATTGATAGGGCCTCTCTTTTCATCTCGTCTAAGATTAATGAGGTCTTTGGCCTTGCTAACGTTAGGATGAGGTTCTTCTCCTATTTCTAACATGGCTGTAGGGGCACATTAAGGTCGTTGATAGGGTCTCTCTTCTCATCTCATCTTAGAGTAACGAGGCCTTTGATCTTGCTCACGTTAGGATGAGATTCTCCTTCTATTTCTAACATGGTTGTAGGGATACATTAGGATCGTTGATAGAGCCTCTCTCCTTCTCTCATCTTAGATTAACGAGGTCTTTGACTTTGCTCACGTTAGGATGAGGTTCTCCTCCTATTTCTAACGTGACTGTAGGAGCACATTAGGATCGTTGATAGGGCCTCTCCCCTCATCTCATCTTAGATTAATGAGGTCTTCAGTCTTGCTCATGTTAGGATGAGATTTTTCTTCTATTCCTAACGTGACTATAGGAACACATTAGGACCATTGACAGAGCCTCTTTTCTCATCTTGTCTTAGATTAACGAGGCCTTTGACTTTGCTCACATTAGGATGAGATTCTCCTCCTACTCCTAACGTGGTTGTAGGAGCACATTAAGACTGTTGATAGGGTCTCTTCCTTCCTCTCATCTTAGATTAACAAGGTCTTTGGCTTTGCTCACGTTAGGATGAGGTTCTCCTCCTGTTCCTAACGTGGCTGTAGGGGCACATTAGGATTGTTCCCCTCCTCTCATCTTAGATTAATAAGGCCTTCGACTTTACTCACGTTAGGACGAGCTTCTCCTCCTATTCCTAACATGGCTGTGGGGCATATTAGGATCATTAACAAGGCCTCTCTCCTTCTCTCATCTTAGATTAACAAGATCTTCGGCTTTGCTTACGTTAGGATGAGGTTCTCCTCCTATTTCTAATATGGCTATTTTTGTTGCACAGCTAAGTTCGAAAAGTTATTTCTCGCCATTACAAATTTATAATAGGGATCAGGGTGTTAAAGTAGAGGAATCTTATTGCAACCAAATCATTGATAATACATCCATAGGTTTTTCGAGTTTCACGGTCGGAATAGATCGGCTCCTCCGAGCTCCTTCAGGTCATATGTCTCGGGTCGGACGACTTTCTTGACTTCATAGGGTTCTTCTCAATTTGGAACAAGCTTTTCTTGGTTTTGGGACTGAGAAATAGCTGCTTGCCGAAGCACCAAATCCTCCACTCTTAATACTTTATCCTTGACTCTAGAGTTGTAGTATCAGGCCATCCTTTGTCTGTAAGCAGCCATCCAAACTTGGGCTTCTTCTCATTTTTTCTCCAGTAAGTCGAGGTTAGCTTTGAGGTTCTGATGAATTGTGCTGCTCATTGAAGGCCATGATCCATACCGACGGGAGCTTGAGCTCGATCGAAATGACCGCCTCTATTTCAAAGGCCAAGGCAAATGGTGTTTCTCTAGTTGGCAGTCTTTGAGTAGTTCGGTATGCTCAAAGTACATGATAGAGTTCATCCATCCAAGTCCCCCTTGCTCTCTCAAGCCTTGCCTTGATACCCTGTAATAGGATCCTGTTGGTCACCTCTGCTTCATCATTTGCTTATAGATGGACCACTGACGTGAAGTTATGGAAGATGTTCAAGTCTTCATAGAACTCCGCAAACTTTGCCCTAGCGAACTGTCGCCTATTGTCTATTATAAGAATTTGAGGTAGATCAAATCTATAAATAATTAACTTTTAGATGAAGTCCTGTACTTTGGCTTCAGTGATTTTTGCTAGAGGTTTGACCTCGATCCATTTGGTGAAACAATCGATCGCAACTAAGAGAAACTTTCATTATCCGGATGCCATCGGAAAGGGTCCGAGTATATCATCCCCCATTGCATAAATGGCCAAGGGGCACTCAATAGCGTAAGCTCGGAGGCTGGTTGCCTCTGTATATTTGCATTCCTCTGACAGCGATCACACCTTTTAACATATTCGATACAATCATGATGCATAGTTGGCCAATAATACTTTTGTCGAAGCAATTTGTGAGATAGGAATCTGGCACCTAGATGGCTCCCATAAATTTCTTCATGTACTATCTACAGTGCAAAATCGGCTTCAAAAGATCAGAGATATTTCAAAAGTGGCAAGAAGTACGATCTCTTGTATAACTTACCTTCATATAGAATATACCGAGAGGCTTGGTTTCTCAGCTTTCGAGCATCCTTTGGATCATAGGGGAGTGTCCCATCTTTAAGATAAGCGATCAATGGATCGATCCAGTAGGGCTCATGATCGATCTACAATGTAGACTGCGGTTCCTCCATACTCGGATATTTCAATACTTCAAAGTATACTTCTTTGGAAAGTTCGTTATGGACGAGTGTGGCTAGCTTGGATAGGAGGTCGGCCCTGACGTTCTCTACCCTTGGAATCTATCGGATGCCAAAGCCATTGAAGGATGGGATCAGGCTCTTCACTCTTTCAAGATACTTCATCATATTTTCCTCTCGAGCTTTGTAGCTACCACCGACCTATTCCACCACCAGCTATGAATCATTATAGACTTGAAGTCGATCGACTTTTAGTTCCTTGGCAATTTTGAGCCCCGCTATTAGAGCTTTATATTCTATCCTATTGTTTGTTGCAGGAAACTCGAAACACAGTGTATATTTGACAATAACCCCCTCAAGGTTGATCAGGATTAGCCCAGCATTGCGCTCGAGGCATTAGAGGAGCCATCCACATACAGGGCCCAGAATACTTTGAGAAGATCTTTTCTCTCTTCGGTGGAGCTCGACTGCAACCATGGAATGCTGGCATCATTCCATTCGGGTTTGGCATTATCCCGGATCATACACTCTACTATAAAATCGGCCAATATCTGGGCTTTGATTGATGGTCGAGGTTGATAGTTTATATCAAATTTTATTACTTCAATAGTCCACTTCGTAATTCTTTCAGAAACATCTGTTCGATGAAGAATTACTTTGATGGGCTGATCGGTAAGGAGCATTATGGTATGCCCCTAAAAATAGGATCGAAGTCTTCTGGCTGCAATCAGAAGAGCATAAGTTAATTTTTTTAATTTAGTGTACCTAATCTCAGCATCCCTCAGGATTCGGCTTATGTAATAAATCGGTCGCTATACTTTCACCTCTTCCTTGACCAGGACCATCACTAGGGCAACAGGAGAGACTGCAAGATAGAGGAATAGCTCTTCCCCAAGCTCGAGCTTGGCCAATAGGGGCGGTGAGCCGAGGTAGCTCTTGAGCTTCTTAAATGCTTGTTGGCATTTTGCCGTTCAACAGAAGTTCTTCGATTGCTTGAGGACCTGAAAGAATGGCATACACCGCTCGACCGACTTCGAAATAAAGTGATTTAAGGATGCTACTTTTTTTATCAGGCATTGGACTTCTTTTATTGATTTTAGGATGATCATCTTCTGCATTGCTTGGATCTTCTCCAAATTGGCTTCGATCCCCCACCTCGAGATCATGAACCCCAAGAATTTTTTCGAGGTCACTCCAAAAGTGCATTTGGTTGGGTTTAGCTTCATCTTATACTTTTAGAGGATACTGAAAGTCTCTTCGAGGTCGGCAACATGATTGATTGACGTTCAGCTCTTGACCAGCATATCGTCGATGTGGACTTCCATATTATGGTCGATTTACTCCTTAAAGATCTTATTGACCAGGCGCTGATAGGTTGCATCCGTATTTTTAAGCCCAAAGGATATAATCTTATAACAATAAAGACCACGATCAGTAATAAAAGCAGTTTTCTCCTTATCCTTTAGCGCCATCCGAATTTGGTTGTAGCCGAAGAAAGCATCCATGAAGATGAGGAGCTTGTGTCCCGATGTTGCATCCATCAGCTAATCAATTTTGGGTAGGAGAGCTGTCCTTTGGACAGACCTTGTTCAGCTTCTTGAAGTCGATACACATTCTTCATCTATCGTTGGCCTTCTTAACTAGGACCGCATTGAAGACCCAATTCGGGTAATGGACTTCTTGGATGAATCCGATTTTGAGGAGCTTATCCACTTCCTTCACTATTGCCTTCTATCTTTCTGCTGCATGGCTCCAAATTTTTTCTTTCACTGGTCTGTACTTAGGATCGATGGCTAACCGATGTTCCATGACTTCGACATCAATATCTGGCATGTCTGCTGGGACCCAGGCAAAGACATCAGCATTCTTCCACAAGAAGGCAATGAGCTGCTCTTAGACTTCATCTTCCAATTTGGAGCAGATCTGCACCTATGCTCCATGCTTTCATCATTCAGAGGGATGGTTACAAGATCTTTCATGAGCTCGCCCCACTCCTTAGTAAGATTGTTGCAGACATCTAGCCCATCAATCGGACAAGGGTTGGATTGGCTTTCTTTTTGTGAGGTGATGAAGTAGCAGTGCCTGGCCAAAGCTTGATCTTCTCTGATCTCTCCTATTTTGCTTTCTGTTGGAAACTTTATTTTTAAGTAGTAGATCGATACCACAGTCTGAAGTGCATTCAGACTAGGTCAGTCAAGAATGACATTGTAGGCAGACGGGGTCTTTACTATCAAAAAGTTGACATGTGCCCTGACCTATTTCAGGTATTGCCCTGCAGCCATAGATAGCATTATTATTTCTTCAACTGGCACAGCATTGCCAGTGAAGTCTATCAGTGGAGAGTTCATAGATCCCAGATAGTTATTGGGTATAGATATTTTAGAAAAAGCATCATAACATAAAACATCGATGGAGCTTCTATTATCTATCATAACGCGGTGTACATCATAGTCAGCAATGTTTAAAGAGATTACAACCATGTCGTTATATGGGAACTGAATCCTTTGGGCATCCTTGTTGGTGAAAGTGATGGGCTCTTCAGTCCTGTGCCTCTTTGCGAGCTCCGTCGGTCCGCTAGCTTTTCCTCATCGAAGTTTCTCAGAGATGGTGTTGATGATACCAAGTAGGGGCCGATCTTCTTGCTGCTCCTTCCTCCTCAATAACTCTGATGGCGGCGGTGCCCTTGCCCGATCTCCCATCCTTTAGGCCGATGTCGTAGAAATTGATCGAGTCTGCTACGTCTGATGAGCCCCTCAATTTCATTTTGGAGCTGAATGCATTCTTCAGTATCATGATTGTGGTCACAATGATAGAGGCAAAACTTGTTGAGATTGTGCTTGCTAGGATGAGTGCATATTTTTTTGGCCTTGGCAGCTGCTTCATGATTTTCATTAGCACCTGAATTTTTGGAGCATTGAGGGGAGTGTAGTTATGGAACCTTTTGAGGGGGAAGCCCCACTGTGCTCTTCTGTCAGGGCTTCTTTGTCTCCGAGTTCGAGGAGGAGTTTAGACTCATTTGCACTCGGGATGAGTTTTGGAGTGCGGCTAAACTTCGCTCGACTTTTCTTCAGCTATGGGCATACTTGATTCGTCTGCTCGTCGCTTTTTGGTGGCTTCACTATCCTTGGCCTTAAAGACCTCTTCTACTCGAGCGTAACCTTCAGCCCGAGCCAGCATATTAGCAAAATTCTTGGGATACTTTTTTTCTAGGAAGAACAGTAGATCATTCTTCTATAGGCCATCCTTTAGTGCGGCCATAGTGACAGACTGATCCAAATTATGGACCTCCAATGCGGCAGCATTGAATTGGGTGATATAGGCCTAGATGGACTTTTTTCCTTCTGTTTAATATTAATGAGGAAGTTCGAACCTCGATGGGGGCGTCGGCTGTTGACGAAATGAGCCACGAACTAGTAGCTCAAATGATCGAAGGAAAAGATGGTATCCGATCTAAGGATCGAGTACCAGCTCCTGGCTGCTTTCTTCAAAGTGGATGGAAAAGTTTAACACAGAATGATGTCTGACGTGCCATGGAGCAGCATCATTATTCGAAAGACCTCCAGATGATCAACCTGATTGGTAGTCTCATCGTAGCTCTCGAACTGGGGAAGCTTAAAGTTTGGTGGGATGGGTTCTTGCATAATTTTTTGGAAGAAAAGAGGGTCAGTACAGATGTCGTTGCCGTGAAAGGAGGGAGCATGGCAGAGTTCTTCGATCCATCGATTCATTTTCTATAGTTTTTGGTCTAGAAGATCCTCACGATCATGGATCTCCAAAATCTTATGATCGAATGGGGGAAGAGTTCCCCCGGAGGTTGAGTCATGATCAGAGCAAAGGCTCTCCATCCTTTGGTTTTTCTTTTTGGAGGTCACCGATTGACTTGCCCAAGTCGGTCATCCCCAGAGTGGGTCTTGGGATTCCGAAGAAGCCTACTTCAGTAGAATCGTTATCGGAAGCTGTTGTTGCTGCATGGCCTGCACTACTTCAGTAAGGCCGCGAACCTATTGGACTAGCAGGTTGAACTATCCTACATCCATCATTGCAGTAGGTGGAGCTCGAGATGTAGGAGATGAAACAGAAATCGATAAATCTAGATGAGATCTGGTCGTGAAGGTGGTTGACCGTCGGGTTGAAGCCTTCCTAGGAGGCATCCCTATTGGAAAGAAGACTCTGAATCGAAAGAAAAAAAATCTTTGTCCGACACTCCTTTAAGAACAAGAGAACCTCAAGAATGAGGGGAGTCCCTTCCTCCAGTGCCAATCCTATTAGCGTGAAATCTGATTATCGTCGAAATCGAGGCTGGAGTCGGAGAAGATGGGATCGCTGTCGGTGACCTGCAAAATAAGTCTCGTTCGAAGTTGAGGGTGGTGGCTCCGATAAGACCCTCCGACAATTAAATCAGCTTTTTTGGCCAACAGAAATGGAGTGCTTAGAGAAATTTTAGTAGAATTTTTTAAAAAAAATCAAGAGCTTGGAGAAGAAAGCGTATCTGAAGGATCCCTTATATAGACGGAGCCCATAATAAACTGACAGTGATAACCATAACCGCTTGGTAGTGAGCCATTCAGGATCACGTGGGGTTTGTTACATAGGATCATGTCTGTTGTCATGACGTGCCAGTCCACTGGAGTCTGACAACTCAAGTTTGGATAGAATAGCCGTAAGTAACAAAGAATTTTTAGCTAACACCGCTCTAAAAGAGTTCGGAGGTTCTTGAGATCAGTCGTGCTTGGGCCGTCATTTGCCATATCATGAGTCGATGTCGAGGCCTTTTCAGATAGCTGGTAAGAGAAGTTCGAGAGAAGCTCGACAGGCAGAGAAGCCTAGAAAAAGTTCGATTAGCGGCGAAGCCTGTCCGAAGTTCGATCGTCGAAGGAGTCCGACTGAAGGAGAAGTCCGTCAGGAGTTCGACTGCTGAAGAAGTTCGGCTGAAGGAGAAGTTCGACTGAAAGAGAAGTTCGAAAGAAGTTCAACCGTAGAAAAAATCTGGCTTGGAAGAGAAGTCTAGAAGGAGTTCGACCGGCTCCCAAGCTGGCCAAGCTAGACTGCCTGGGGGGCCGCTCTCATTGTTTAAGTTCATCCAGAGGGGATCCAACGATAGAAGGGTGGCCAAGATCGCTCTGAGACTAGACATTCAGTCGAACTTCGGTGGGAGCAGGTCTATCCCTAACATTTATCATCCATCCATCTATACAAATCTTAAAGGATTGTTTACGATCCATTAGTCTACACTGATCTTAAAGCACTTCGTCTATGATCTGTTTGCTTGCATTAATCTCAAAGCATGCCATCCTATGTTATCCATCTGTTTGCATGTATTTGAAAGCACTCTATCCTTTGTCATTTATCTATTTATATAGATCTTAAAGCACTCCATCGCCAATTATCCATCCACTTGTATAAAGCTCAAAATACTCCTTCATCCATGATCAATCTATTGAAGAATCTCAAAGTACTTTATACTTCTTTATCATTCATTTATCGATATATATTTCAAAGCACTCCATCATTTATCATTTATTTGCTTATATAGATTTTGAAGTGCTCCCTCTTTTATTACCCATCTATTTGCATTGATCTTAAAGTGGTCTATCCTCTATCATCCATCCATTTATGCAGATCTCAAAATACTCTATCCTCTATCATTCGCTTTGCCTGCATAGTTCTCAAAGTGCTCATTTATTATCATTTATTTGCCTATATAAATCTTAAAGCACTTGATTCTTTGGTATTTATATATCTACTTGCATAAATTCAAAGCACTACATATATCATTCATTCATTTGTATGAATTTTAAAATATTCTATCTTTTATCATCTATCCACCTACATAGATCTCAAAGTATCTTTTTTAATCATTAATTAATTGGCATAAATCTAAAAGTGTTACTCTCCTTCTCATTCCCTTCGATTCCTACAAAAATAAGGACCCCTTGCTAAGTCAGTGGGAATGTTAGTTCCTAAATTTTATAAAAATTTGATTGTCATGTGATTCTCGTATGATAAACTTTTGTAATGGAGATAGACAGCTGGCTATATTGCAAGAAATTTAAAATTTTGATGGCCAATTGATACTTTTAAACTATTAAGATTTAAATGTAAATGACCTAAATTTTGAGGGGTTTCTCTTATTAGTAACTTAAGTTGTGTTATGAAGCATCGTTCAAGCAGGATTTGAACATTTGCGTCTGGCCGATATCTTATAAAAGCCACCAAAATAACTTGATTACTTCACTCTCCCTGGTACTTTGATCCGAGAAGAGGCCAAGAGATAAAGAACATGGAAGACAGCCTGCCACTGCACAATACTTTTGAGAGAACGCTAGTGACAGAACTCTAAAGAAAGAACGCAGCATCCAATGATATAATTTATGACAACTTATAATTATATAAATAAATATCATGTTTTAATCAAATATTTGATCTAACACAATGTTAGTTTGCTCACAAAAATCAGGGATAGCAATTTTTGATCTAGACTCACCAACCTGCTTGAACCTATCCGGAATAAATAGGGTTATTTTTAGATAGTGGATTGGCCCACTCCAAAATCAATTCTAAATAGTCATAGATATATATCTAACCCAGCTTATGAGCCTGTTATTTAGCTAATTTTATTGCTCCAATCCAAGAATTCAATAGAATTTTCAGTCCATCCGTCCAAAGATATTCTTATATTTTGATTCAAATGTTAAGAGAGGCTACATAGTTAATGTTTTAAAAAATATAAGTAGTATTATTAAAAAAAACACATTAAACATAGTGACCAGGATTCATCATGTTCGCCGCACCACTTTAATATTTTCTTGTTATTCTTTTATTTTATTTAGATATTCACTCTGGTGTGCTCCACTTTGTTATTTTTTATTTTATTTAGATACTCACTCTAGTGATCCTAATTATTTTATTTAATAAGACGTACAATTGATAAGTGAAGTAGTAATGATTTTGGTGGTTTGAATATGAACCCATGTAAATTATAAATAGTATTTGATTCAAATTTTTTTTCCAACTTGATAAATGGATAGGCTGTAGATGGATTTTTAATCATCCCAGTCCAACTGGACCATTGCTAGGGCAGCTGCATATAATTTTGAGATCAGCCATAGCTTAATGCCCAAACCTCGGATGGAATGGCATACGATATCAACGGCGTATGTTTCCCGGTCAAATTTCGGCACAAATTATCGTTCCATACGGTGCCACCCTTTTTATGGCCGCCACGCCTTCCCAGAACCCTAAACCCTTGGAGCCATCGTCGACCGTGACCTCGTGTCTCCCTGTCCACCCGAATGGCTTGGCGCGGGTCGATCTCCAGATCGCTGCTCGCCACTGCGCGTTCGTCTTCGTCCTCCCTCCGATCACCGGCGGCGGCGCCCCGCCTCCGCCCTCCGCCGCTCGCCACCCCTCGCCTTCAGCGCCGCCGTCCCTCCTTCGCGCCTCCCAGGTGAAACCCCCGTTCTAAATCTGTCCATTTTCTCGTTATTTCATATAGTTTTCGATTGCTGACGTGGTTTTCTCCGGTAGGACTTTGGGAGAGCTAGGGTGCGCCCAGTCTCTCCTCCCGCTTCACAGCGTGGTCGCCTTGCCTCGTCTCACCTCTCACCTTTCCGTCAGCGCGAGAGCATGCTGCGAGCTCTCTCAGGGTACCTTTCGTCGCACTTGTCAAGATCGCTAGTTATGTCCTTCTTTGTGAGTCTTGTCATTAGTCTAGTCTTGCTTTTTTGGGATGTGAATCTCATGATTGAAAGGAACACCAAAAAGCTATATTTTTTTTTATGTTGTTTGGAATCTATAAGTCTATGATGTTAGGGGATTTTGAGTTATATGATTAGGGTTTTATAGTTTCCTATGTTTATTGTTTTTGGGATTGGGATTTGATAGGGAAAAATGGAAAAGATGGTTGATGCAAGAGACAGGCTGGCATTCGGTGGGAAGCTTTGATTTCTAACTTGATGTAGGTTTTCTCTTTCTTAATTGCTCTTCCTGCAGTAAATGGCTAGGAAAGTTTAAATTCAGAGAGAAAACCTGGAAAGTAGAATAATTTGAAGGGTACAAAGAAATAGAAATGCAGCCCTGTTCTGTGGATTACATGCGACTGACTGATATATCTTGTTTCTTCTATCTTCTACCTTACCAGTGTTGATTTTAATGCAGCTCTTAAGTTTTTGACATTTTTAAAGTGCTATTTATGTTTTATTTTACATTTCAAGGCTTGAATTCGATGCAGTTGGTTCAGAGATAAATCAGCATATTTTTACATGTACTTATTTATGCATTCTCATCTTTTTCGCATTCTTGGATTAATTTGCAGTCGGTACTTGAATTTGATATCCCCCCTTTCTATGCAATATTTTAAATGACTATTAGCATGAACCAACTAACTAAAGTGCTTGGGAGACCATTTGGGGTCTCGTTTATTGACTGACAATGGGATGTTAGATAGTGTGTAATGGGGTTTGTAGAGACATTCTTTACTGCCATCCGTTGTTGATCCTTGCTGTATGTTTCTAAGATGGCTTATATTAGAAGGTTAAGGCTAGTCTGCTCTTTTTTCTTTTTTTTGTTTTGCATGAATTGTTTTTTTGGTTGATTCGAGGTAATTGATTGAGATTTGATAGGGAGGAATGGGAAAGATGGGTGATGCGAGAGAGAGAGGACAAGATTTAGTGAAAAGAGGAGGATGTGATGTTTCAACCGCTTTGGGTTTTCCCTTTCCTAATTTTTATTCCGAAATTAAACAAATATATCAGGAATTGAAAAAAAAGAGGACAAGGGAAAGAAAATTGGACAAACAAATAAAATGGAATTCTTTGGTAGAGATGATGTTATTGACATTGTATCTTGCTTTTTATATTGTACCAAATTGGTAGCTCATGCTAGTTTAGAATGGTTTTTTCGATTTAGTTAAGGGGTTTCTTTGCATCTTTTTGGTTCTTACCAATTGAAAAATGTGCAATTCAGAGAATAATATAAAGGACTTGGATATTAATGCGGTAGAGGGATAATCTAGCACATGAATATTTTCTTTTTTTTTTCTTCCCTTTATTTTTTCCTGGGCTGCCTTGTGGGAGATGCTGTAGACTGTAGTTGAACATTTGCTTCTGTTTTTCAGATCTTCAAGAAATTTTGTTCCAGAAATGTTATTGTTTATCTTCTTCTTCAGATATGAATGTGAAGTAGTGAGCTTTCTTGCATTCAAATTGATCTTCCCCTTATCTATGCTTCCCCCGGTCCTTTTGTAACATTTCCCAATCTGAGTTTTTATGCTTTCAAAGTATGAAACTCTACATATCGTTTAGTCATGAATTTTAGCAAAACATAAAAAGAGCCTGTTTATTCATTTGATGAAGTCAATATTTTATGGCTATTGTTGGTTTGAAATTTAATAGTTTGACATTTAAGGTGAGGACCCTTTGTACAACTTGAGATATGATCAATTTTGACAAACATTTGGCTGATTTCCTTTAATTTTTGTGGGGGTGGCAGAAGAAACATCGTTACCATTAAATAAAAGAACCACCCTTGGTTATTATTCTGTCAATTTCCTTGTTTTTTAAAGCTGATGCGTAACTTAACTTGAATGAGCCAATTTCCTTATTTAATTATCATGTTGCACTTATTATGCAGAATCAAGAAGCAGTGTTTCAAGATGTTGCTGGATGTTTTTTGCTAGTTGCTTATGGCTATGGTGCTAATTGGCTAGACGGATATTGCTATATGCTTTTTTTCCCAAAAGAAAATAGATGGAAAATTATGGACTATAAGATTCTCTACTTTTTTTGGAACTTTAATGTAGCGTCTGATACAAGTTTGACTGGAATTGAAATCAACATTGAAGCCTAGTAGTCGTAGATGCCTTGTTCTGTTGTTGTTGCTATCATTGGATCTATTATTGTTCTGATAATAGAGGAAGAACAGGGCATCCAAAAACAAAATGGTCCTTAGTGGATAATATTGGGTGCCTTTTGTGATAGAGGATCCAGGAAAATATGTGTTGTGGCTGTTTTGATTTTATTGATGTCGTTATCTAATAAATCTGGATTTGATTTGCCCCCTCGTGGATATAAAATGGAGTAGGATCAAGACATGCAATGGGCATACAAAATGAACATATAAGAGACACTGTTGAGGAAAGTGGCAAGGGTTTAGAATGCCAATGCTTAACATGTGTTCCTATATCATAAGCAAATTATTTGTTTGTCTAGTAATAAACTTTGTCAAAATCAAATCAAAGCTTTTGTGACATAAAATCTGTTGGGCAAATAGTTAACCTCTATAGTTAACTGGTAGCTTTCACTGTTTGGTACCTCAAGGAAAAATAGTTAATATTATGGATGAAAGGTGGCTAAATTGAAAAAAAATGTTGCTAATTTGGTGGAATGAGTGTATCTTTGTGATTTCTTGCTGATATCTTTTTTGTTCTTTCTTGGTGGCTTGGGGTTTGAACATGGTTTCTCTAAAATTATTTGAGATGCCAAGGGGCTACTGAGACTCCAAGTTTGTTATGGGCAATTGGCATGTGTTTTGGATGAAGGGTTATCCTAGGTTCTTCGACTTCCGGAGTGTGTCTTCCATTTATATAGTGAGTAGTTTTCTGAAAAAGGTAGAAATGATTGCCAATAGTCTGCACTTCCCCCTTAAAATGTGCATTTTTGTTGTCCCTTTGTGGCCTTTTTGTCTTTTGTTGTATGATGTCTTTTGCATTATTGAAAACTTTGCATTTCTAAGAAACTGGAAAAGCATTATAATTTGTAACTTTATGGGTTATAACTAAATTTTGGGGTTTAGGGTAATCTTGTTGTTTTGAGATTGTTAAGTCTTAGAGGGGTATTTCATCACACCAATAATTGTAGTTTTAGGTTCACATTTCCTTTTTTTATTTAGTTTCTGAATGTAATAACAGTGTCATAACTGCATATCTTGTGATACATTTCTATCAATTGTCAACCAGGTAACCTTGCACATGCATTTGGTAGCTATACTTGCACCATTACAATTCTCTTTTTCTCTACATTGGTGTCATTTTCACTTTTATTTGTACTTATGTGTTACATGGACTTGGGTTTGTCTGGCCGGTGTGGGTGTGTAAAGTATCTGATACTTTCAATAGAATCTCTTCTTGCAGAAAGTCATGTTGAAGTGTCATGCCAATGTCCATGTTGAAGTGTCCAGTGTGGATATTTTAGACCGAAAGCATCGATACTTATTGTTGTATTTGTTTACATTTTGGAAGATGAAAATTTAATGTTATGGTTCTGGCTGAGCAGTGATAGAAATTCAAAACCTAAAGCCATTTGATGGTTATAGGAGTTTCATGAGGGAAAGGTTAATGATATTTGCAATAAGTCAAGCCTGAGATAGGGTAAAGTATATCTATAAGTTACTGAAGATTAGAGTTAGAAATAAATAGAAATGGACCTCTAAAGATGCTTAAATGATGTAGATTATGAAGTCCTTTGGGGAGCTTCGAGAATATTTAGGGTGCATTTGGTTAGCCATTAAAAAAGTGTTTTTTTTGCTTTTTGGTTTTTAAAAAGCAAAAATCAAAAAGCAATATTTGGTAACACCATTAAAAGCAAAAAGCAAAAATAAAAAAAAAAAGGATCAAAAAAATTGCTGTATATGCAAAGCAAATTTTTTTTGCTTTTCATGCCTTTTGCTTTATAGCAATATAGTTACCAAACATGCTTTTTATTTTTTTGCTTTTGCTCAATAGCAAAAATCAAAAAAAGTAAAAAGTACGTTTTAAAAATCAAAAATCAAAAAGTGTAACCAAATGGACCCTTAGAAATAGAAAAGATACTTCTTTTGTAATTTAGGCTGGGTAATGAGCCTTTAGTTAAAGATATTTTTGCATATGGGTGATAATAGCAGTTCAGGCTTGTGCAAGCAAGCTATTAGAATGAGGACTTTCAAGTATGAAGTGAGTTAAGGTTCCTAAAGTAGATGAGAAGTGCAAAACGGATGGATGTGGTGGAACATATTTAGTTGATTTGGTTAGCACATCATATTATTTGGGTTTTGACAGACAGAAGAATGTAAGATGAAGTTAAAAGCACAATATATTAAGAGCAAAGGGGACAAGAAATCTGGACCGTTTTCTGATAGTTAGCCATTTATATGATATTTTAAATCTATCTAAGAGATTAGTCAAACAAAGACTAAAAAAGCTATTTTGATAGATTAGTCAAACAAATGCTAAACTGGAGTATTCAAAACCTAGTCCTGATGCATAATTGGAAGGTCACTCTTGGGCCAAATCTCTTATTCAGGTGGTTGGTGAATTATTTTAGCAATGAAATGCCTGGATATGGTTTTATTAATAGCTTAGGCATATTGTGTAACAAGACGGTATATTTGGAGGTTAAGTGGAAGGGAAAGGTGTGGAGTGTATGTGTTGGTATTGTGAAGGATATGAGGATAACTCTGTGCACCACATGTGGAGAGGTTAGGAAGCTTCCAGCATGAAGAGGTCTTCAGAAAGGGTTAAGCTTTGAACTGCTTACTTTAGCAAGGTTAATAATGATGTTAACTATTTGATAAGGTAGGAGGTCCCAAGGTGCATGTTAATCAAACTGATGCAGTATTATTTGGCAGACTTTATTTTTTGAATTATTAAAGTAGTTATGTAGGAATAGACGCTTAGATTTTAGGGAAAATTATGATTTGCAGTAACATTTTCAAAGTCAAGATACACTTAAGGTTGAGAGAGGGCAAATGATTCCTAAAATAAAGCAGAAAGATCTGGATATAGACAACAATTTCTATTTTAGTATGAAGATAATATATGGATGAAGTTGAAATGGTAATTGAAAGGCCCTTAGGATCTTTGTAATCATTGAGGCAAAGGAAACTTTTTAAGTTATGGATATGAATGGTCTTCAACAGGTATCAACGTGCTGGGCAATAATGATGTTGAGATTAATGTGTAGTACAAGGATGTATATAAAGAGATGAATCTTACACAAACTTGTTAGATGAAGTTTATGAGTAGCGCCAATAGAGGATAAAGTGATGTGTGGCAATTTTTGCCATGTGAATTTTTGGATAAAGATGATCATGGTTAGGAGACTTTGTATTTAGATTGAAGGGGCAGCACAGATGAAAAAGACAAACTAGATGTACACAAGCATGAAAAGGGAAATGGGAGAGTTTAATTAAATTTTGGTGTTGGATAGAAAGACTGGTGTTAACGTGATTCATAAAGCATTCACAAAGTATCTTATTCAACCTTTTAAGCATCTGTGTTGCTCTGTCATGCTAGAGATTGATGATATATCATTATGTCTTTGACCTAATGATCATTTCAATGTTTTATGCTTTTGCCCTTGTCAGAGTCCATGAGCTTACAGTTTCAAATAGTGATCTAATATGGAATCTGAGGTTTCCTTAAGTTACCCAGCTTTGGGCAGAATCGCAGAAGTATTTGCACTTGACATGGCAATTGACTTGCATGTTTAAATTCTGTTTGATAGATTTTATTCAATCCAGTAAGCAGTGAACCCTCTGACAAAAAACATTTTTCCTACATCCAGCAATTGGATTGTAGAGAAAAAAAACTAGTAAGGTATAAATATCAGTAGATCATCTTATAAGTACATGAAGTGTCATCTTAGAAGTGCATAAAGTTGAACTAAATGGTGTAGTTAATCTTCATCGACATTTATGACCATGGAAATCAAATTGAAGATAGTCCCATCACCATGGAGCATCAATTCTGCCCTAGACATTTTTGTGTAAATCCATTAGGCAACTTATATGAGCTTTATCTTGTTCTCTGTTCTCTTGGTTCCATATAAGTGCTGTGGCTGCAGTAAAGGCACTTGGTTGTGCCATATCCTTTACATAGTAGTTATATGTAAATGGGAAAAATGAACAGGATGCTTATAATCTCACTCGTTGGATATTTGGTGCGTGCAGAATTAACCTATACCTGTTATTGTGGCTGGAGTTTATGATCTTAATTATATGATTGTTGAAAGATATTACTCTCATGATGTCTTAAAAGCAATAAAAAAAAGTCTAAATGCAAATATGGAATTGTACCAGTTCTATACATGGTTGTTAATTTCTTGTTGCATTGAATCATAATGACATTGTGTTTCAGGGATCTGATATTTGGTACATGTGGAGTTAATCTATACCTGTTATTGTGGCTTGAATTTATGATATTAATTATATGATTGTTGAAAGATATTACTTTATGACCTCTTAAAAACAATAAAAAAAATGTCTAAATGCAAATATGGACCAATTGTTCTATACATGGTCGTTAATTTCTAGTTGCATTGAATCATAATGTCATTGTGTTTCAGAAATCTGATATTTGGTACATGTGGAGTTGATCTATACCTGTTATTGTGGCTTGAATTTATGATCTTTATTATGTGATTGTTGAAAGATATTACTTTATGACCTCTTGAAAACAATAAAAAAAATGTCTCAATGCAATTATGGAATTGTACCAATTGTTCTTTACATGGTAGTAAATTTATAGTTGCATTGAATCATAATGACATCTTGTTTCAGAGATTATTGAGATACTGAGTAATTTTTTCATTGAATCTAATTACAGTGTTGCATATATGTAGGACAAAGAACATTGAGAGTAATTGTTTTAACCCAGGCCAAATCCACGTACATGCCACTTACTGTTCATTTTTATATTTTTATTTATATGATATAAGAGTAGAGTATCGGACAATTAAATATCAAACTTGCCTGGAAGCATTAGACCAAATCATGTTTGTGCTATAAGGTTTTAGCAGCATCAGTATAAATTATTTATTTCAGGAGCTTGTCCACACGGTGGAAGTCTTCATCATGATTTTTTTGAGATCACGTTAAATCGCAACAAATATTTTTGTCTGTGTTTGATTTAAATCATTTTGACTTAATCATGATTTAAATTACTTGCTGAAAGCTACATTCGCCGTGTGCAGGTACCTGAAGGCAGTAGGATTGATGATAAGCTTGTCAAAAGCATATGGAGCAGTTGTCATATGAGGTGTTTTTGAAACCTTTGAGCTAATATCATTAGCTGCAGGAGTAGAACAAACCTATAAATGATTTTGCTGGAAATTCATAAAGTTTGAATTTTTCCCAATTTTTGGGGTTGAATAAGTATAATTTTTGGTAAACCGCTGCTGAAAAAAATGTATTCATGTTTAATATGCCGCTAGGATTCCCAATTCATGATGCCGTCTGCTTTTGTTTCATTTCATGTGGTATTTTAAGATTGGCGTGTGCACGTGATTGTTTAGTTCAGCCTTAAAATGCAATATGTTAAGAGAAACTTTTAGGTCCAGAGACTAATTTACGTTACTATATAATTAGCTTACTCTATGTCATTTATTTAATAAATCTCATTTTGGAGAACAACTTTAGGTTCCAAATGTCTTAGTATAATATATTAGAGACTAGGAAACAGCGGTTATCATGGAAACGAGCTTCTCTGCTTATTTTTCTTCTGACAAATTTCAAATTTGCACTGTTACCTTTGTAAGCATTTAATTATTTGGTTAAAAGAACTCTAGATGTTTTCGTGACGAGCAAAAGATTCAAAATGTTATGCCTCAGGTCCGGACTCGCGTAGCTGGCAAGCCATGTTGATCGTATATTGATGGACTCCACTATGAAGGGGTACAAAGGCACGTAACTTGTTGTTAGACCTTAATATTTGTGTTCGTGATTAAAACAGCTGCTAGGCCCCTTTTGGACCCCACCAAAAAAGAAAAAAGAAAAAAAAAGAAAAAAAGAAAAAGGAAAAAAAGGAGGACAGCTTAACCAAAAGAGAATTTTTGATAGGTAGGATTACACTTGGATCAACCAAAGCAATGGTTATGCATGCCAGCGATGGTTCGTTTCTTCTAAAATATGAGGGGCAATCTGGAATCATTATGTTTCATGGTTTGATATGTTTTATTGAATTAAAACAATTCGTGGTTTGTTTTATTGAATTAAAACAATTCGTGGTTTGTAACAAGAAAGTTTGGTAGTAGTGAAAGCGAATCATAAGGAATGTAGCGACTGCTATAAATTTCAATGAGATTTGAGGATCTCTCGCTGTATTCTGCTGATAATCATACCATATCGAAATATAATGGATTAATTTTAATCTTTGCACTATATCGTCATGCTATGACCTTTTGATTTTTTTTTTTGGGTAAAACAAATATTATGAACCTCTCCATTGTTCTAACTAGAGTTCTTGATAAAAATAAATCTGAGAACATAGGTAGCCAAGAATCCAAGGCATAATTATTAAATTCTTAAGGAGATTCGTCTGGTCAAAGCCCAGAACAGTGGTCCAACCCAATTTATATTCAATATTAAAATGTCATAAAAAATAAATAGGTTGGGTCCGTTATGGGTTAGGTGTCGAATTGAATCCGTTTTGATTGATCAAATTGAAACCCTGACTCAACCTGTTGCCATCTCTAATTGTTGGTTGTGGAATTGCATAGGATGATACTTCGGACCTGTTATTGCATACAAAGATTCATCGGCCCACAACTGTTTACCTGGCAACTTCGTTTGTCCATGTACATTTTATAGGAGCTGCGTATCATTTTTTGTATACATATAGTAATAGGTGGATTTAGGCATCTTATTACCAACAAAGCAAGTGAAGATTCTCGAGCTCTCCCCTTTTTAACTCTCCTGGAAAGCAAAAAAAATCTACCATCCATTCAACTTCTCGGCAATCAAATGGAGCCCAAAAATAAAATGAAAGATGAAGATAAAAATATAAGGCATACATATGCAGCCAATTCTCAAGCATACTAAGGTCGCATCCTCCGAACTTTGTTACATGACAATTCTTTTATATAATGAGTCAAGAGTAAAGAAAGACAAGAAAGTCCGTCCATAAAGAATCAAAAGTTTGTTATATTGGAAGTGTTATACGATACCTTGCGGTCTCCTCGAATCATTTTATATGGCACCGAGAGATTGGCGGTTGTGTTCCCGCCGCGAGGATTACGTGGCCTCTGTTTGTTTGGTGGCTGTTTGCTATCTCTTGCGCTGGCGGCTCCAGCTGATCGCTGGGAATTGCGTTGAACAGGATCGACGGGTGGAAAGGTCCACTTACCGTACTCGCAGGCAAACGGGAGGATGATGGGAGGAAACGTGGTCAATGACCATTAATGGCATGCACTTGGGAACTTCCAACTAGAAGTCGCTTCAAGCGTTCTCCGGTGATGCCAGTGGGGAGTGCTTGTTGAGCCATGTGGTACTTCCGTATTGATTATGTGGTGGCTCGTCCATGATGTTTGTAAATTTTTTGAAGGGATCCATTATATTAGTGTTCGGTAAGAAAAATTTAAGTTGCTTTCAGAACCATATTTTATGAAAATTATTTTTTTTTATAAAAAAAAAAAGAAATCCAATAGATGTTTGGTAGATGTATGGATTGTATTTGATGGCATGATAGTGATGATCGTGATTACACTCGCATTAAGCAATTAAAGATGATGGAGGTAGGTAGCAGGCATTTGGATAATAATATTTATGATAGCGATTAAAGATAAAAATAAAAAAATAATTATAAAAAAATTATTTTTTAAAAAATAAAAAATAAATTAAATTAAAATTAGATTGATTGGATTGGATTTAAATTCGAACGGATCAAAATTTTATAATAAAAATGTTGTAAGTTGTTGAACATGATCTAATATTTAAAAATTATTTACATATTAAATATTATATAATTTAAAAATTTTTAATTTATATATTAAATAATTAAAAATTAAATAATTTAATTTAAATTAAATTAAATATATTTTTAAATCATATAATACATCATTATTATGGTTGCTATTCTCTATATTATTACACCGCTAGCTCTCTAATTGTTACCATCATTGCAACTTTTTTTGTTTTGGTTAGCATTACCACCATCTTAATTATTATTATCATATTTATATTTTTAAAAATAATTAATAATATCAAACATATTTATATTTTTAAAGTTAAAAATAAACTAAAAGTAAATTTTTTTTGAAAATAAAAAAATAAAAATAATGCCAAATGATATTTTTCAATTATTCTAAAAATTAAGAAATAATTTTTAAAAAAAATAAAAAATAAAAATTGGACCACCAAACATCATTTTTTTCATCCCCAGGTCTGTATTTTTAAAAATAAAACTGAAAACTGCCAGCATGGGCAAACGGGACCTTAGTTAAGGTCATTTTATGGTTGTTTTTTTGTTGTAATAAGAGATATGTAGTAAAACATAACGAAAATTATTTCATATTTCCAGAATTTATCGGAGGTCATTGCTCGATTCACTAGTTTTATATTAAAATTGATTATTAATTGAGGGGTGATTAGATACTTGCCAATTTGCACCATCCTGATACTGTGATGACTTAAATTATAGGCTAACAACTATCAATTAATTGATTTCTTAAATGTTGACAGAGATGTTAAGCATGTCCGGTTGGTAGTATGGGCAGTGGGGTAGTTCCATCGTGGGGGCATGTAACCCGGGCCCCTGGTCCAGCGGTACTGGGGGTTCATGATCATCATTGCTTTCCGGTTCTTATACTGTACCAATCCTTAATTGCCGCAGAAGACCAGTAAACTGAATGGTAAATGCCCAGGTAATGATGTGTACTAGTACCCATATTTGCAATATTTGTCTCAATAAATGATTGTTTAGTTCTAAATTTTGTACTAATTAAATATAATTTTTTTCGGAAAAAATATATCATTATTTTTCGACTGCTGAATTCTGAATCATCTTGTTCCGAGCAAAGTATGAAAATAATGATCATTATAATGGTTACTGACCAGTTCATAAAGTTCTCTGAAAACTTTTTGTCAGGGCACATGTTGATTTGAATTATGTTCAGTGAGCTTCATTTGGTGTGCCACGCCATGTGGCATTGCTTTTAAGACAACCACCATTTTGCGGCCCTGATCTCCTGGTAGGAGCTCAGGCCTTCTCTTCCATCTGATAAGATTTTATTTCTTTTATGGGGTTCCATAACTGATAAGATTTATTTGTTTACTTCTTAGATGTAGCGGCTAGTAAGATTTATATTATATACTAGTTTTTAAGTTTTCGTGGAATAAATGGAGTTGGCAAACTAAAAGCCCTACATGGCATGATACCGCCTTAACGGTAAGGATTGTTGGTTTGAAGTATCAACATGAGGAACTACAATTTAAGATGCTAAAATCCTCCCTAAAGAAAAAATACCGAGGAGAGGAGGAAGCGTTCCATTGAGAGTGGATCCATTGGATGCTTTAAGATTTGTACCATGAAAGCTTTCTATATGATCGTTGGAGATCGACTAAACTACGGCGGACGATGACTATAGAGAAGATGGCGAGCAACCTCGATGACGTCTCGGAGAGCTTGTAAAAAGATTCTCATCAGGAAATGGATGGAAGAGGGCACTCTCAGGGCACTCGGTGTGGATTTCGTTGGAGCCATCATCGAAAGAAATCATGAAGTTGCGGCGATGGTTTTTGGAGGTGGTTAGACTTTCGGATGCTATTCAGACTGATGAGGAAAGGTGGAGATTATGCGCGGTGGTGGTGAAGACGCTCAATGGCCGGAGGGTGGCAGTGGAGCGGGAGTTCAAGCTTTGTGTAGGACTGAAAGAGAAAGTCTGAAAATTTAGGTTAGAATAGGACCATTTCATGGTTCGCTTCTCCAAACCCGGTGAGATGAACCTCAAACTTGGCCGGCCGTGGATGGTGGCCAGTCAAGCGATGGCAGTGGAGGCCTGGCGACCTCAGTTCTCTCCAGGGAAAGGAGCTATCAGCTTTGCTCTAGTCTAGATTTACTTGTTGCGATTCCCAGTGGAGTTATGGAGGGATGAGATGATTCAGTGCATCCTCAACCTTGTTGGCGAGTTCGTGGTGGTGGATGCGTGTATGGAGTTGAGGAGGATCGACTTTGCATGCATGTGCATGAGGATGGGTCGGGAGTGCTGATTGATGGACCGAACAGTCCCCGATGGCAGTGCTTCGTATGGGAGAATGTGGATGGCGTGTGTCTTCGATGCAGCTGGTTCCACCTCGCGGCGAAGTGTTCAAAGATTGAGGGAGCGGGGCACTCCCTTTGCTTGGAAGATGCCATCCAAATGGGGGATGGGGAGGCTATGATGATGGAGGGGCCTCGGATGGGGCCATGGCATATTGCTATCTGACAGTGGGGGTTGGAGGCGGGGGTTGAATTAGGGAAGAAGGGGGTCGGGTCAAATTGAGGCCCCAACTCGGATCCAAGACTGAGCCAACCTAGGAAGGGGCTGACTCGGGTTGACTCAGGCCATGACTCGGTAGAAGGTAGGGACGGTTGGATGAAGCCCTCCCGATACACACGGTGGAGATCCCCTCTTGGATCAATAGGCGGATTGGAGGCGAAGGGCATAGAAGTGCGTGCAGGCATGAAGATCCATGCGGTTGAGTCAGCCAACAAGTTTGGTCCTCTCACATTAGATCGAGCTGGGCACAAGTCAAGCTCGTTTGTGGGCACTGTGGACACAGGGGCCTATGGGCTTATGAAATGCATAGAGGGAAATGGGTGCTAGGCCACTCAAACGTGCATAGCCCAATGACCAGGAAGCAGGTTGCACACAAGTGAAGGTTGGTGGGAGGGGGAAGGCTCCTAATGGCCCCAAAAATGGCCTAATCCAACCTAACAGGTCAAAGGACAAGGCCCCAACCTGTCAGGTGGATTTGATTGATCCATCGGTCATCTAGGGAGGAGCTGGGGTGTTTTTTTCATGGTTGGGACCTTGGGGGAGGGGGAATCAGCCGTGGGTCGGATAGAATATTTGATGACTGACCACAACGTCTAGGTGGTGCAGGTCCTTGGTCGGGGGGATCCAAAGCATGGGGGATCCATGACTGCGAAACTAGACTTGGATCATGGGGTAGCTATTGATAGATTGAGGCGGGTTATCTGGGAGACCGAGGGGACTTCGAAGGCCGCGGACTCGATGGATGTAGGGGCAGAGGGTGATACACTGATGGAGAGGGGTTCGGGTAAGGATCCCCTCCACCATCAGCTAGCCCAATGAAGCTTTTGATTTGGAACACCTAGGGTGTGGGGAAGCCTTCCTTTCGTATGACTTTTGGAAGGATCATCCAGCAGCATTGCCCTAAGATTTGTGTCTTGCTTGAGACCCATCTCTCTAGGGCGAGTCTTGCTTGGGCCAGGTGTCGGATCTCGCTTGCATGGAGTTTTGATGTGGTGGAGTCTGGGGGGATCACGATTACATGGTCAAGGTGGATGCTTTCAACAGGTGGCTTTAGTTATCTTTGAATAGACTGGCGACCCTTGGCTTCTCTCCAGCATTTATGCGAGTATCGAGTATAGAGAGCGGAGGGTTCTCTAGTCTAAGATTTTTAGGTTGTTAGAGCAAGATTTTCTATCTCTTGTCGCTAGGGATTTCAATTGTATAGTTGGACCGCATGAGAAGATGGGGGCAGGCAGTTTGTAGATCATATGGACTCGAGGGAGTTTAGGGAGTTCATTGGAGATTTTGGCCTCATTGACCTTAGCTATGCTGGGCCTAGATTCACTTGGTGTAATAACCGGCTTAGAGTAGCCAGGGTCTGGAAGAGGATTGATCGAGCAATGGCTTCCATTACCTGGCTTCAGCGGTTTCCAGGACACTAGGTGCAACATCTCCCAATGATTTCTTTGGACCACTACCTGTTGCTAATATTACTGAAGGCCTACACTTTCCTAAAGCTCCATTCAGGTTTGACAAGATCTAGATGTTTTATCCGAGATCTTGGGACCTGATTAAAAATGTATGGAGGATGCTGGTTCGAGGTAATGCAAGATATCGGATGATCAGGAGATTGGAATTGGCACAATGCAAACTCACTTGGTGGAGTCATCTGGAGGTTGGTGATATTTTCAGGCAGATTAAGGAGGTGGAGGTGGACATTTTGGTGCTGTAGATGAAAGAGAACTAGGAGGGGGGGTCTCTAGGAGCATGACCTGAGAATTCTCCGGTATAGCCTTTCTATCCATCACTCTGTATTGAGGCGGTAGGAGACATTATGGTGGCAGAGATTCAGGATTCAGTGGATTAGAGAGGGTGACCAGAACACCAAATTTTTTATCAGTCGATGTTGATCTGGAGGATGGCCAACCGCATAAGATAGATAAGAGAGGAGGATGGCAGAGTTGTAGAGGAGGGTGCGGAGATCAGGGGAAGGATATTTCAGCTCTTCAAATCTTGCCAGACCGCTTCCTTGGGCAGTGAGGATCCCCTCGAGGGTCTATGTCGATGGAGTAGATATCTAACTAGGAGAATGAGATCTTAGCTCGTTTGGTGTATGTTGAGGAGGTTCGGAGGGTCCTTTGGTCACTCGAGCAAGACAAAGCCCCTAGGCCTGATGGATTTCCGCTGTTCTTCTTCAGGCGGTACTGGCCCATTATCGATGGGGAGGTTGTTAAGGCATTCTAGAGGCATCCCGAAGGATTGAAAGAAGATGATGATTACTCTCATTCCGAAGAGATATGATGTATCCACTCTGAGTCATTTCAAGCTGATCAGCCTACGCACCATGCTCTACAAAATGTGAGCAAAGGTCTTAGTCAGACATCTAAAGTTGATGATTCCTCATCTAATTAGTCCAGTGCAGGGCATTTTCATCGGAGGCCATTGCATCACCGATAACGTCTTGCTCGCTCAGAAGTTCATGCATGATTTATAGCATGTACCCACTTGCCAGAGCTTGATGGCGATCAAGTTGGATATGGAGCGAGTTTATGACTAGATGAGCTGGTTGTTCCTATAGCGGACACTCCTTGACCTTGACTTCTATGGCAGATGGATCTCTTAGATTATAGACTATGTGGAGACCCTAACCTTTGCCATCCTAATCAATGATACCTCGACAGACTTCTTTCAGTCGACTAGCGGCTTACGCCAAGGGTGCTCTCTCTCCTCCTACTTGTTTATTGTGTATACTGATGCTCTCTCTCGCTCTCTCTGAGGGGTGGTCCAGTGGGTGGAGCTTGAGCCTTATTGGCCTACCCTTGGGAGATTGCCTCTATCATACATTTTTTTTGCAGATGACTGTCTGCTCATCGATTGGACCTCACCATAAAATGCAAGGTGCTTTGCGACCATTGTAACTGCAGGACGTCTGGCCAACTGGTGAACCTTCAAAAATCTACCATTACCTTCAATTTGTGGACTCAAGCCTTGGTGAAGCAAATGATCCATGGGAGAGTATCTCGAGGGATAGTAAGCCAATACCTTTTTCTTGATGTGGAGGATCACTCTTGTTAGATCAGTGCTGAGCTCCATCCCGATCTATCTCTTGGCGAACACTATGGTACCATGCTTTACACTTAGGGGTTTGGAGCAGTAGTTCTGAAGTTTTTTGTGGGGCTCTTGACAAAGGGGCAAGGATGTTCATCTATTATCTTGGGATATGGTGTGCTAGCCAGTGCGAGATGAGGGTCTTGGGATCCAGTCTCTACTAGTTAGAAAGGGATCATGATCTTCAGACATGCGGCCAGGTTCCTTACATAACTCGATTGTTTGTGGAGCCATATGATTGGGGCCTGGTATAGCAACTGGAGCTAGAGGTCCTAGATCCAGAGTGAGCATAGTTTTCTCCTTCATTTGGATAGAGATTTGTGCTCATATCCCTGCTGTCGCGATTCAGATCAGGTGGCTAATTGGTGATAGTGCTTCAATCATTGTAAGTTAGGAGGCTTGGATATCTAGCTTATTGCTCTTCCAATGGCCGACCTTTATTAACACCAAGATGGATGATCACCTGCGGATCTGTGACTTGATCGCTGATGAGAGTAGGTGCTGGAGGGGGTAGCTAGTCGTCCGACTTTTTAGAGGATAACTTACTAATAGAATCCTCATCATCTCGATTCTTGTCTATTGGAGCCCTGATGTTAGGGTGTGAGGCTAGTCATGCCGATCTAGGGTGCCAACTAGGGACCTTGCCAATTTATATAGACCTACACTATCGAGGAGGATCAATGCGGCATAGATTTGGAGGGTAGAGGCTCACCCCAGGATTAGACTTTTTTTTTGGAAAGTCACATGGGATAGGCTTCTGATGTGCACTCTTCTTAGAGATAAAGGTATGACGATCCCATTTGACTACCCAGTTTGTGGCTTGGAGGAGGAGTCTATAGAGCACTCCCTCCTCTACTATTCCAAAACAGATTTGATCTAGGGGATGGTGGGTAGCTAGCCATGGGAAATGAGCACTAGCCCCTGGCTCCTCCTCTTTCTGGAGGCCATTCGATGGAGTGTTGGTGAGGGGCCATCTGGAGCTTATCGACTGGTGTACATAGCCTATCAGATCTGGTTATCTAGAAACAACCTTATTTTTAATGCTAAGGTTATGCCTACTGCCTTACGATGGAGTATAGCCATTTCGACTCTATTAGACTGACTTTATATGATCCGAGTTCTTGGGATTCTATAATTGCACTTGTAGTATTTCGAAGGATTCTATTTATTTCATGGGAGCCCCTATGCTCTAAATTTATGAAGATCAATTTTAATAGTAGTGTCAGGGATGACAGAGGTGATTCGAGCTTTGTCATTCGAGGTTCGGACTCAAGGATGCTTGCTGTGGGGGGCTCACCACTTTATGAGGTGTCCGTGCTTGGTGCCAAGCTCTGTGCTACATAGGTTGGTGTCATTTGCATAATTCAAGAAGTGTGGGCATGAAGGATTATCATTAAGAAGGATTTTCTGATGGTTATCAGCAAGATCTAGGAGGGGACCAAGCACCACAAGACTCATCCGCTCTTAGGCAACATCTGGAGGGCCACTAGTGAGTGCATTGTAGTATTGAGTCAGCATGTATTTTGAGAAATCTATAGTATACTAGATTGGATGGCATCCTTTGTGGCTGAGTACTCTAGAGATTGAAGATGATGCTAGGGCGACGACTATTCATGGACCTTGAGGGATATTCTTTTTTTTGATTTTTTGGGCTATTCTCAGACTAGACTAGTTTGAACATCCACTTATTCCTAAAAAACTTGTATAAAAAAGCTAAAATTCCATATTTCTTTTATGAAAATCCATTTGATGAGACTATGGTTATGCATACCTCTCTTGTATTACCAGGAAGCAAGCTGTATTGTGCAACGATCTCGAATTAATTTGATAAAAAATAAATAAAATAAAATAGAAATAGTATATATATTGCCCCTATGATTGGTTAAACTTTTTTCCCTCCTTGACTCAAAGTTGAAGATGAATTATTTGTCAGATTTTAACATCTTAAGATGAACCAAAAAAAGAAAAAAATAAATATCTAGATGAGGGGCTAACAAGAGTTTGATTGCATGTAGTGTAAAGTTCATTTATCTTGTTCATATTTTTTTCACTAAGGACACGTCAAATATTTTCTGCATAAATGGATAAAATAATTTTGATGGGATTATTAAAGCTATAAATCAACCGTAAGATTTTATGGACTTATCTTTCCTTCATAGCAAGTAATGAAACAAATTTGGTGGAATGTAGAAGGCCTAATTATCAATATATATTGCTCTACCATAGAGGACAATATTTTCATATGAGTATCATGTCTGAAAAGCTTAGTTTGAACATGCTATCGGTGAAGAATGTCCAACTAGTGTACTTTAAGACAATAATTTCTTTAGTAGCCAGTGACGAAGAATGCCCAACAAGTGTACTTTGAGAGTAAATTGGCTATCAGCAATTCATCTTGGTTGCCATAGGATCTCGACCATCACTAGAGTTGGCTGGAGTTGGCAGTGTTGGATGTCTTGGTGGTGAGACTTGCAAATCAAATCTTGATCAGAGGTGGCTCCAGTAGGAATCTTTCGATGCCTAAGTTAGAAATCTGGCAATAAAAATAGAGCGCATGAACTTAGAAAAAATACCATACCTGAGGGTCCCATTAAGATCCCTGTTTATAGTTAGGGATCGGAGCCATTTATGAAAAGAAATTGTTAGATGGTTCCAACTAAATTAGATGTAGTGTGCAACATTTGTGGTCGATATCTATGGGATTGGATGATCGTGGTTGTCTTATCTATATCATGGCTAGCTGAAGCTACTATCGCTTGAAAGAGGATTTGAAATCAGCCAAAACTATCGATTTGAACAATCATTTAAGGTAGGATTAGTATATAGTCGAGGATAGGTCAGAGTTCATCTAAGGATGGGTCGACGATGAGTTGGAATAGAATATTGATTCTTCAGCTTGTGATGGGTGGCTATCCGAGGATAGATTAGAATTTGATGAGGAATTGACAGACAATAAAAGCCATTGCTAAGGTATCGATCGTTTGCAGCAGAGATGTATAACTAACTATGGAGCGATTGAAACTGAAACTAGGTTGGTGAGAACCATAGACTATTGGCAAACAGTGATTCGGGGGCCAATTATGGGCGAGAGAAGTTGATGATGAATTGATGAGTGTCAAGATGTGGTCGTCGACATCATGTTGGCAAGCAGTGAAGTGGGTCAATTCTAGAAGGGGTGGTTGTTGGGAATGGTATCCCAAAGTCAATCGTTAGCCTATTGATGGTTGTGCTGATTCTTATATTTATATATAAATTATAAATAAATAAAAATTATTTTAATATTTTTTTATCATAAATTTTTTCATCTTCTAATGAACTCTTGTATTGTGATGAAGTCTTTAGGACTATTTAGAATTGACAAAGGAGGATTTGTCGTTTAGTCCTTAAATCTATTCGTGATCAAATGATACGTTATTACCAAGGATGACAAAATTTATCGAGTATAGATCATTGTGTGCTATATGAATTGATTATCCTCTTAACCAAGATGTGTGGAGACATTGGTATGGTATGTAGGTAAGATGTAGGGGTATATCTACACTGAACATGATCAACTTTAAAACTTTTTTGCTATCAAGATTTATTCAGATGGAATATGGATATAAGTGTTCCTCCAATCTAAGATCACCATGGTGATTTTCAAGCAACTCACTGTGCTTTGATACTAGACTATCTAAATTTTTAATTTAGTGATGGAAGATTTCTAGGCACAGTCAAGTACTTAAGAAGTCGGTATGTGAATCAAGATGGGATTGACCACTCTGATTCAGGAGTTATATTTAATTATATTTTAATTTAGTAAAATTTTGGTCTGGATAGTCCTTATGAGGGGTCACAGATTGATTGCTTTGAGACACGATTTAGATATATTTTTCAGAGTTGATAATTTAACTCTGAGTCATCCTATACGCAGAGGTCGAATGGATAAATTATGTGATAACCATATTCACGTAGGTTCTGAATATTATGATTATGCCTATTCAACCTATCCGAACATCGGATATCATTGCTAGATGGTCACTTTGATTAGTATAGAAAGTAGTTCCTGTGCTACCGACTTAGGTTCGAACTTGTGGGATCACATACACTAGAGGTTCCTACCTGATCTGATGGCTGGTGAAGAGTTTCACTGGACTGAGACTCTATGATTAAGAGTTTTATTAGACTGAAACTCTTTGATCGAGAGTCTTACTACATTATAACTCTGAGTCCTGGTTGTCTGGGACTTTGTGATTAGGAGTCCCAGTGGGCTAGGACTTTATGGTCAAGAGTCCCACTAGATTGAGATTCTTCGACCAAGAGTCCTACTTCTCTGGGACTCTGAGCTCTACTTATCTCAGACTCTATGATCGAGAGTCTGATCTCTGTGATCATGAGTTTCACTCATTTCGAATATCGAGATCAAGAGTTTCACTGGTTTGAGACTCTTTGATCAAGAGTTTCATTTTGATGGAACTTTATTATCCGGACACCTACTAGATTTGGACTCTATATTTATGATAGGATTAATTAATGATTTGATCACTAATTAACTTAATTTGATTGAGTATTAATTTTTGGTTCAAGTTCAATTAAATTGGATTCAGTTGGATTTGACCAGATTAGGTTATAAGATGACCTAATCGCCAAGGAGGTTTGATTTCTGATTTAATCAAGGGTTGGACTTAATCAATTTCTAATTTAATTAGGATTCAATTGAGCCTAATTAAGCCTAAATTTGTTAGATTTAATTTAGTCTAATTGGATCTAACCAATTTTAATTGGAATGGGTTCAATTGGATAAGTTTTCATTTTGACTAGTTTGACTAGTCTACCCGCCACCTCACCCTTTGTCCTGCACCCATATTATTCCATGAGAAAAGGTTTCTCATAAACTTTCTCCATGCTAAGAAGGGTGTACGCCTAGTTTTCCCACATTCCAAATGGATAGAGATGGGTTGTTGGTCTTTCAAATTCAAATAGGATTTAAACTTGAATGGGCAACAACCTTATCTCTTCGCTACACCACCTCATGTTTCTATGCCCATTATTTTCTATGAGAAAGAGCTTCTCATGAGGTTTTCCACGTGCAAACAAGGATCACACCCTCCCCTTTCATGCCCTTAATGGATAAGGCTAGGTTAGTTGCAAATTGAATTCAAATCGGATTTGAATTCAAATGCTAAATTAACATATCTTATCCATCCTACGCGTATTCCACACTTATGATGGTTTTTATCGCTGATTTAAAAGAGGCTAAAGAGTGGGGCATGCACACATCAGAAAAGTATCCTTCTCAAACTAAATCACCTTTTATGTGTGAGAAAGAAATAAAAAAATCCTCAGAGAAAAAGTCCAGAAAAAGTAAGAGGCATAGGGTTTCTGAGTGTTGCCCTAGGGTTTTGACCTAGGGTTCGGGAAGGGTTTATGTGAGCTACGAGTGTCGTGAGCCTACCAAATTTTATGAAGAACCTCCTCTACCTCTCTACTACATCTACTAGCAATTTAGAGTATTCAAAGAATCCATAGATGAAGATCGAAAGAGTTTGATCGATATCATCCGTCGAAGGGATCCGGCATCGAGCTAGCACTCGATAGGAGTCGATCGGATTTTGAAGCTTCGTGTGGATTATCCGTAGAGACCAAATACACTATGTGGCTACAATATGATGAGTGTACCTCCCTGATGGTGATTGGATTATGGAGATCGGCTATCCATATAGGTATCATATTCTGAACACGTAGCTATAGTAGTAAAATATTTACTGCTATTGATTTAGTTTTTCAAATTCAAAGTATATATATCATATTTAGATCCTAAGTGTAAAATTTTTTGATATAATCAGTAGCTTATAATTAATTAGATTAATTATATTTTTACTATATTTAATAAATTTTTGAAAAAGTTTTGAAAGTAGGGCTAGAAATCATGCACTAGAAACCATCAGTGGTGTGTACCGACGTCAGGTCAGTTATGATCGAGATATTAGCATGCTGTAATCCGAAATGGCAATCACTATTTAGGTAGGCCCAAGATGGCTCAGCTATGATCGATAAGGGTTTGGAATTTGTAGAGATGGCGGCTAATTCTCCAATCATGACTTCTAAGTCTTAAGGTCTTTGGCAGAAACTGATTTATCCCCAACACTTTCCTTCCTACTTCCGAGTTTGGGCCAAAGTAGGCTCGGGCAAAGGGAGTAAATCGAGTTGGGGATGCCAAAGACTTGCAGTAGGATTTTTTCATCTAAAATGATGCATCTGCAGGCTCCACCAAAGATGAAAAGTCATGTTAGGAGGCAATCATGTGGAGCTCTAATTTTAAAGGGTGGAAAAAACTATTCTGGGCATAGTTTTTGAAATAAGGAGGTTGATGAGACGTCTAGGCTAACAGATAGTTGCCATGTGGCACAGCAATAATGGCTAGAGGGGATTTGACATCCGGCTGTATTTATCTATTTCAACTATAAATACCATCTTTCTCAATTTTCAGCCCCATTTCTTTTTCCATCATCTTTTTCTTTCCTTCTTCCTCTAGTCCATCGAGAGCTTCCATTGGCTGCCCTTTCTCTATGTTTTCATGCATTCTTGTTATTGCCAAGGTCCTTTTTCTCTTTTTCAATCATCATTAGGGCCTTTTCCCTTTCTCTTGATTGTCATTAGAGTTTTTTTGGTGTCTTCATCTCTTCTCGCCCTTCATTGTAATCATAGGTTGGTCTTCTAGTCTTATTTTTCTTCTAAATTGTTCATCTTATATTTTTGCCTTCATCCTTCCTTTTTTTATACCTCATTTTATTTTGCCTTTTTGATCTGTTTTGCCTTCTTTATGGTGGACTCTAGGAGTTCTGTCGAGGATTGATCTTCGATTCTCCCTTATCTTCAGGGAAAAATTTGGTAGGGTCGAGTATCGGGCATGAGGTTGACCCAACTTTTGCATCCGATACTTTCAAGTCCATCCGAGGTTCGGATGACTAAAGTTGGATCTGAGTCTAGTTCGGAATTTCTTTTAACTTTGAGCTCGATATGCTAGGACCAAATGATCGAATTGGCAGTCCATCCCGAGGTCAGATCGAGCTCTACAAGGAGTCATTTTAAGCTGGACTTAGGCTTTCTCTTCATCCATTCCTATTAATCTCTTTCATTTTTGAATATTTTTTTGTATTTTCTTATCCCTAATTCATTCCGATTCATTGTTGGCTTTTTGATTGTTTGTTCTTTGGTCAAAATTGATCTGACTATTTTTCTCTTCTGATCTTTTTTCACCATTAAGAATCATCCTAGATTTGAGTGTTGGTGATACGTTTTCCCTCAGAGGATGTTTCTTTCTCTAATAAATGGTGCTTCTTCCTCGGTTCATAGATGGAAGGAGCAATTTTTGTTTATCTCGGGTTTGGCTATTAAAGGCTGGAAGATGCAGAGTTGGGATTGGCCGATGGGCTCCGTTATGAGGAAGATTCCTATCTTAGGTAAGGAGGGTATCGAGTGGTTTTAAATTTTGTGGAAATATAAGGTTCCTGCATTGAGGCAACTTTTGTCTGAGCAGATCTTGTTTAACATAGGTCTAAGTCTGGCCGACCCTAGAGGTATAATAGCTTTTGTAGTTTTTGATATCTCTTTTTTAATTTTGAATTTTGATTTATTTCATTCTAATGCAGAGATGAGGCCTGAAGAGTTTGAAAAGTTGAGAAAGGAGTTGGCCAAAAAGCGGAAGGCTTTGATTGCATCAAGATTCTAGAAGAAACAAAAAAATTGTTGAAGCCATGTTAGAGTCTCCTTCTAAGGTTCCCTCTGCTCCGATCGAAGAGGTGCTCACATCATCGATTCCTACTAAATCAGTAAAACCTATATCTCTTCCTTCCCCATAGGCTGTTGGGAGTTGGCAGGGTGCGACTCAGGATAGCAAGGTCAGGCTACCGCTCGTCGAGCCCTCTGATGACTAATCTGATTCCTCCATGCCACTCTCACATGTTTTCTTCGAAGATCCATAGGTTAGTCATGATTTGTTCGAGGCTTTTCTTGTGGATGAGGACATAGACAAAATAAGAGAGGTGAAGTTCTACAAGTAGCAAAGAAAAGTTGTTACCATCGCTGTCCGAATAAGTTTTATTCTTTTTTTTTTATCATTGAGCCTCCCCTCTTCAACCAATTTCATTATTTTTTATATATCTATTCTTTTTTTGGACTCAGATGTGCCATTATGTGGCTGCCTTTGCCAACACGATAAGGGACTTTTGCGATGAAACCTGCAGCGTGAGGGAAAAGTGCAAAGAAGCCGAGGTTGCTATGGTTGAAGCAAAGAACGCTGCTGCCAAGGCTACATCGATAGTGGAGGTAGCAGAAGCAAAAGTGTAGGGACTGAAGCAAATGCTGAATAAAGTAGAAGGCGAGTTGGTTTTGGAAAAGAAGAAAGTCATCGAGGCCAAGAAGGAGATGGAGGAGAAGGTTGTGGAGGTAGGTCATTTGGTGGTGGAGGCCTTCAAAGGTTTAGAGAAGCTTTTTGATGAAAAAATCTAATTCAGTTTGGAGGATTTCGCTGCTAGGCAAGAAGAATATCGATAGAAGGTCTTGGCTTATGTTTCGGACCTTGATCTTTCTTTTCTGGGTGAAGATGCCCTAGGCGATGATGACCAATAGGTCTCTGGTTTAGCTGGTGCTAAGGATTTTCATGTCAAAGCTCCAGCACTTGCGACATCTCCCGGAGCTAAAGGATCCACACTACGGTGGATACAACCTTGAGCTTTTCTGTCGATCCTCAAGCTTAGGTCACTGGGGCCTAACCTCTATCTTGTACTTTCATTTTCATTTTCTGTTAATGTAAAAAGCACTTTTTTATCAATGAAAAAAGAAATTTTCTTTCACATGTAGAGTCTTTTGTAATTTCTTGATTGTTATGTGTGTGTTAATCATTTTAATCAACATGCAAGTTTCAACAATCCATTGATAAATCTTCTAGCTGACCCTATTTCTTTGGGTATGCCGATTAGAGCTCATTTAGAGGCACTTCAAAAGGAGGCTAGTCGGGCAAAAAAGAAAGCTGCCAAGGTCAAGTGGATGCTTTCAAAGATGAAGAAGAATTTTAGGTGGCTTCAGCAGAAATCAAAGGTTTGAGATCGAGAATTTGGCCAACCACCTGAGCGCACCTCACCGAGAGGAATTGGCTACAAGAAGAATGTAAGAGAATAGTAAAGCTTGTTGATGAAAAGGCTTGGAGCTCCACTATGAAAATTGCTCAGCTTTAGAGTGAACTTCGTTTGGCATAGGAGAAGGCTTGGGAGCTGCCTTTCAAACCTGATAGGCTTGGTAAAGAAGTTAAGCATGAGGTTGCCAAGGAGATCACCTATCTCCAAATCCAACTTTGCTCTATTGAGGAGTAGATCGCTAATCTTAGGCATCATTTATGCTCCACCAAAAAGGAGGTTACTAGACTTCAATGCCAAACCAGCGAAGAGAGAAAAATCCCAACGAGCATCGAGCAAGCATCGAACACTAGGGAATCTAACATTGAGAGGGAGCTGACCTCGACTTGAAATCTTGTCAAAAATCTTTTAGAAATAGTGAGAATGAGTAAAGCTAAATTGGGTTGTCTCCACATTGACTTGGCGCTAAGTGAAGCAGCTAACAAGGAATCCAAAGTTTAACTAGTACGACTTCATGAGGATTTGGCTAGTAGCTTGGCAGCTGACAACAAATTCAAAGAGACAATCAAGTAGTTGGAAAAGCTACCTTTTATGATTTGGTGTGCTTCGACTCTTGAGGTGGCCAAGGTCTCAGCTATGGAGCATAAGTCTGGGATTGAGAAGAGTAGGCATTTGGTTGCCAACCTTTTCTTCGAAGTTGACTTTTCCACAGGTAGTCTTTTAAGTCTAGAGCAAGTGGTGATGGATGTTGTCTTATTGCAATCACTGCCACCCAAAGAACCTAGGAGTACTTAGAATCTTGTATTTCTATTTCTTTTTTTTTTTTTTTTGAGGTTGTCTATAACTCTTTCACTTATGAATGAAATGCACTCTCTTTTCATTTTTATTGAAGTCTCCTTTTGATCTTTTACTTTTCTTGGGATGGGAATTTCTGAACCTGCCTCATTTGGGATATTTTGTTTGACATGGAAGTCTCCAAGCATGCTTCGTTTAAGAATGTGGTTTCTCCTTTTTTTGGAGCTTCTTCTTTTGAAAATGAGGACTATCCAAGGACACTTCATTTGAAAATAGAAATTATCCGAGGACACCTTGTTTGAGAATGAGGGGTTTTCTCTATTTGATGCTCTCTCATTCAAAAATAAGGCTATTTCGCTTCTTTTCTTGGTGTTTTCTCATTTGAAAATGAGGCCACGTTGTTATTGATGCTTTCTTGTTTGAAAACAAGGGCACATTGCTTTTTCTTTTAATGCTTTCTTGTTTGAAAATGAGGGCACATTGTTTTTGGTGCTTTCTTGTTTGAGAATGAGGGCATGTTGCTTTTGGTTCTTTCTTATTTGAAAATAAGAGCATGTCATTTTTTATACTTTCTCATTTGAGAAGAACACATCACTGTTATTTTGCTGAACAGTTAAGATTGAATTGCAAATATCTTATGCAACTATTTGAAAATAAGTTCAAACACATAGATTGTTATTTAAAAAGAATTTTTTATATATTAAGTCAAAATTATTGATAATACATCATCAGATTTTCAGCATTCCATGATCGAGGTAGCAGGGTTCCATCCAATAGTTTCAATAGATAGGTGCCATGTCTGACAACCTTTTCCACTTCATAAGGACCTTTCTAGTTCGGCATTAGCTTGTCTTGCATGGTTGGCTGGGAGACCTCCGCTCAGCATAGCACCAAGTCTTTGACTCTAAAGTGCTTTCTCCTGATTAGAGAGTTGTAGTATCGAGTTATCTTATGCTGATATGTCATCATCCTGATTTGAGCTTTTTCTCAAGCTTCCTCCAATAGGTCAAGGTTTGCTTAGAGATCCTCTAGATTGCTTTGCTCATTGAAGTTTTCTACTCATGCTTAAGGTAGTCCAATTTTAATAGGTATATCGACTTCAATCCCAAATGCTAGATTGAACGAAGTTTTCCTAGTAGGAGTTTTTTGGATGGTTCGGTAGGCCCATAATACATGATGAAGCTCATCTACCCATGAACCTTTTGCTTCGTCAAGCCAAGTTTTTATGCCCTACAGCAAGGTTCGATTAATTACCTCAGCTTCTCCATTTGCTTGGGGGTGGCTCACTGAAATGAGGTAATGTAATATATGTAGATCATTGCAAAATTTGGTGAAGTTTTCCCAATGAATTGGCATCCATTGTCCATGATTAGCACCTTCGATAATCTGAATCGGCATATGATCGATTTCTAGATCAAAACTATCACCCTAGTTTCGGTGATGTGAGTGAGTAGTTTAGGCTCCAACCATTTAGTGAGGCAGTCCATTGCAATTAGCAAGAATTTTTGCTGCCCCAATGCCATTGGAAATGGTCCAAAGATGTCTATCCCCTATTATGCGAATGATCAGGGTACACTTATAAGGGTTAACAATGCCGCCAGTCATCACTGAATGTTGGAGTTTCTTTGGCATCGTTCATATTGTCTAACCAGATTGATCACATCTTGTTGCATCGTTGGCCAGTAGTACTCTCATCGAAGCAATTTGTAAGATAATGATCTTGCTACCAAATGACTCCTGTAGATCCCTTTATGTACTTTCCATAAGGCATAGTTAGCCTCGAAAAATCATAAACATTTGAGTAGTGGTAGGGAGTACGATCTTCTGTATAACTTTTTTTGAAAGAGGACATAGCGGGAGGCCTAATTTCTTAGTTTTCGAGCTTTCTTTGGATCTCTTGGGAGTGTACCTTCTTTTAAATATAGGACCAATGAATCGATCCAGTTTGGCTCATGGTCCATTTATAGTATTGTCGAGGGTTCTTTAATAATGTGTCTCGAAATGACTTTGAAGAAAGTCTTTTTCGATAGATCGATTGGTGCTGAGGTTACTAACTTGGATAAAAGATCCATGTGAGAGTTTTCTATCCTCAGAATTCGCTAAATGTCAAAGCTACAAATCCTTCACTTTTTGTAGGTCTTTTCTTATATTTTCTTACCAAGCTTTAAAATCTCCTTTAATGTGTTCGACCATTAATTGAAAATTACTATAGTCTTTCAAGTGTTCCACTCCCAGTTCTTTTGCAATTCTGAGTCCGATAGTGAGCACTTCGTATTCAGCCTCATTATTGGTTGTTGGGATTTGAAGTGTAAGTCATATTCAGCAACGACTCCCTTTGGACTCATAATAATCAATCCAGCACCTGAGTCTAAAGAGTTTGATGACCCGTCAACATGAACGGTCCAAGAATTTACCTCAAATGGACTTGCTTCTGCTTTTGGTAGATTTGTTTTGGCTTCGGATGGACCTATCTCGGACTGTTCAGGCTCTAAAGATTCTTGGATAGTGCACTCCACTATGAAGTCCGCTAACATTTGTGCTTTAATTGAAGGTTAAGCCCAAAATTTGATGTCAAACTTGGTCAACTCAATTGCCTATTTTACAATTCATCCAGATGTATCTTGTTAATGTAGAACTACCTTAAATGGTTGGTCTATCAGCAAAATTATGGTGTGATCTTGGAAGTAGGGATGGAGCTTTCTGGCCATAATTAATAGAGTATAGGTTAGCTTCTCTAACTTTGTATAACTTGTCTCAGCATCTTGCAGGATTTGTCTGACATAATAGATCAGATGCTGAACCTTGTTTTCTTCTCGTACTAAGATGGTGCTTATGGCTATAGGAGAAACCACAAGATATAGGTTCAATTCTTTCCTAGGCTCTGATTTACCTAGAAGCGAGGGAGAGCTAAGGTAACTTTTTAATTCTTCAAAGGCCCGCTGACATTCTATGATCTATTAAAAATCCTTCAAGTTTTTAAGGATCTAAAAGAAGGGAAGACAGCATTTTGCCAATTTGGAGATGAAGCGATTTAACGTTGCCACTTTTTCTATAAGACGCTGAACTTCTTTTACTGTCCTCGATGGGGTCATCTTTTGTATGGCTTGGATCTTCACCGAATTCATCTCGATCCCTCGTTTTGACAACATGAACCCTAGAATTTTTTTTAGGTAACTTCAAATGCATATTTAGTGGGGTTTAACTTCATCTTATACTACGGGAGGGTGGTGAAGGTTTTCTCAAGATCTTCCATAATTTCTTGCAAACTTTCTTTTGACGAGCATATTGTCTATATATACCTCTATATTATAGCCAATTTACTTCTTGAATATATTGTTTAAAAGATGCTGATTAGTTATGCTTGTATTCTTTAAGCCAAAAGACATCAACCTGTAACAAAAGAGGCCTTGATTAGTAACAAAGAAGATTTTCTTCTCATCTTCTGGTGCCATCTGAATTTAGTTGTAATTCGAGAAAGCATCCATGAAGGCGAGAAGATTATGGCTCGAAGTAGCATCCACCAGCTGATTGATCCGGGGTAACAGATAGCTAGCTATCCTTTGGGCAAGCTTTATTCAAATTGGTGAAATCCATACACATTTGTCAATTTTCGTTTACCTTCTTTAGGAGGACCATGTTTGTGATCCAATTTGGATAGATTATTTCTCAAATTAAATTTGGCTTCTAGAAGCTTGTCAACCTCTTTCATGATCACCCTCTAGCGTTCGAGTGCAAAGCTTAGCTTCTTTTATTTCATGGGTCAGTAGGTGTGGTCCACATTTAGATGATAGGTCATCACCATGGGATTAATGACTGTCATGTCAGCGGGTGTCCAGGCAAAAATATTAGCGTTCTCCTACAAAAAGTGGTTAGTTGATTTCTAGTTACTTGATCTAGGTTTGAACTGATCTGGATAGTATGGTCTTTGTTTCCATCTCTTAAGAAGACCAAAATAGGGTCCTCGATCAACTCCCCTCATTCTTCAACTAGATCATCCTAAGTGTACAACCCTTCCATAGGGTAGGCCTCATGTTGCTTGCCTCGTTGGAGGGCAATAGTATAGCATTACCATGCTAAAGCTTGATCACCTTGTAATTCTCGAATCCCACATGCCTTCGGAAACATTACTTTCAAACAATATGTAGAGACTACTGCTCAAAGCGCATTGAGTTCAAGTCTTCCAAGGATGGAATTATGGAAAATGGATGCTCATGTTGGAAAATATATTTCAAAGCCAATCATCTAGGTTGTAGACAGTTGTGCTCATTGTAAATATATATGAATTATAAATGAATAAAAGTTATTCTGACTTTTTCATCACATAGTGTACATCTTCTAATGAACTCCTATGATGTGATGAAGTCCTTAGGACTATATTAAATTAATAAAGAAGGATTTATCATTTAGTTCTTAAATTTGTTCATGACCAAATGATATACTATTACAAGGATGATAATTATATCAAGTATAGATCGCTGTGTATATGGATTGGTTGTCTTCTTAATCAAGAAGTATAGAAATATTGATATGGCATATAGATGAGATATAGAGGTACATCTGTATTGAATATAATCATTTTGAAGCACTCTATTATCAAAAGTATTTTTAAGGACTATGGGTATAAGTATTCCTTTGATCTGAGATCATCATGGTGACTTGCAAGCAATTTACTATACTTTGGTGCCTGAATTTCTAATTCAATGATAGAAGATTTCTGGATGCAGTCAAGTACTTATTAAATCAGTGTGTAAATCAAGATGGAATTAATCTCTATAAGTAAAACTGGAGATAGTTAGTTTGCCATCATTAAATATCTGATAGATATATCTTTATCGATAATTACTATTATTAGCGATAACATTAGCGACAAAGATGCCATTGCTAAAAAATTTAATTTTTATTAATTAAATTAGTAAAAATCTATTAATGATGATATTTTTATCGCTAATATCATCACTAATAATTTTTAATTTTTTAAAAAAAATTTAAAACTATTAGTAGTGATAATTTTATCACTGATGCCATTACTAATATATTTTTTATTTTTTTAAATTTAAAAAATATTAATGATAGCAATCTACCATTGCTAATGCCGTCACTAATAATTTTTAATTTTTTTAAAAAATTATAATGAAATAATTTAAAATCTATTAATAAATAATAATATCTTTTAAAATCTATTAAAAATAAGATAATAATTATTTAATATAATATTAAATATAAAATTAATTATATTATATTAAAAATATAAATTATATAAGTTTACATTGAGATACTACTTTATCAAGTATCAAAATTATATACAAATTAAAAAAAAGGTAACATCCTCCTCGTTCTCCTACTCATCTTCAGCAGTCGGTGGATGAGAGTCGGATATCCCAACATCTTGAAATAAAAAAAATAAAATATTATTCATAAGTTTCGATATGGTGGCATAGCTTTTGATACGAAGGCTTATCTTTTGATACTCTCCTTTGATTCTTAAACAGATTATTCCTACATATTTTATTCTATGATATGAAATTATAGACACTTTCGACCTATTAATTAGATGGTTAGACTAAATTTTTAGCCCCTACATCTCCTTTCTCGACTCAAGCCTAGTCTAAATATGTGAAGCTTCTAACTATAAAAACTTAAAATAAGTAAAAAAATTTACTAATAGAATTACTTGATGTGATAGTTGGGACAATAAGCCCAATTGGTCATGCAGCTACGGATCCTGAAGCACCTCCACGATCGCATCATGGATGACATCCTGAATGCTCTGAGGTTCGCTCAAAAGTCTCTGCACGACCTTCTCCACATGGACGTCGCTTCAAATCTAGGATGTTGAGGCCTGTGAGGGCACCAAAGAGGATCGAGCCATTGAAGGATCGAAGCTATGGCTGATAATATGACCCGACTCCTACTCACCCCTCCAATGATCCTAAGCCATCCCTTAAGATCAAGGATGGGCTGAATAGACAGGTCATTGCCATTTCATGTAACAACGTACTCTACATAATTCATCTACATAGTTTAAAAATATATTAGTTCTAATATACATATTAAATCTTGTAATAATTTAATAAATATAGTTTGAAATTCTTACTGCGATCTATCACGATCTAGAATCTAAATAATCACCAGTCCTCCTAGACCAGTATGTGGCCTCCCATAACTACAACTAGCTCGGTGGATGACCTAGTTGCCATATCTATAATAAGTAAATAATAAAATTAAATTAATTAAAGTATACATATAAGAATTTTTATAGTTCTAGTAAAGAGTTTTGGTATAGATTTCTTACCAATCTATCGATCATAATATGTGCGTTGATGGAGTCACTCGTATGCTTGATCAGATCCTGTTGAGCAGTCAAGTTCTACCGGGCCCTCTGCCGCCTACCGACATATTTCTTGCTGCTCCACTGGGGCATATAGAATAATAATGTAATATATAAGATATAACTATATTTTTTTAATAACAAAACATCAAATATCTATACAATATTAAATTATCTGTGCTTAACTCTTTCTCCTAAAATCCTCTCACAGTTTATTCTCTCCCACAAAAGACTCTGCAACTAGATGGATCGTCTTCTTGCATCTACTCTTCTTACAATTATCAATACTCATTGATAAAATTTATAGATCTTCTTTCTAGTATATTACACTCACTTTAACTACTACTATCCAGTTGCAAATCCTTCTATGTTGCATAAATTTTTTGGTATAAATACATAAATTATTTTTAATCTTTTAAGTTGTTGTTCTTCACTTCTAAATTGAATCTTCAACACATCACCTCTTAACCCATTTATAGTTAAAGTTCCAAATTCCAAATAGCAATCAAATCTTCTTCTTTTGTGTAATTTATTTACATACCATTGTTATAATTGATGGGATTTATCTTGTGCCCTTGCCAATATAATTGGTTGTCACTGTGCCAGAATTTCTAGAGAACACCCTAAATCTAGCTAACTGGCTCTTTCGTTACCATAACCAGGTCATGTTGTGGCATATTGCTTATGGTGATGACCTAGCCAACCCTTGCCTGCTTATCATGACAAGTGGGTAAGGATTGTGGTGCAAATATCGTATGAAACAAAGAATGTCATAATGTTCTTGCATGTCAAGTATGGATCTATTTCATGATTGATTATCGACCAAAAAATCAAACCCCCACCTCTCATCTAGGCTTAGGATCATTGGTCATTTACAAGTAATTTCTTGATTCCATTAATAATATCAGCGAGCCTCCAGCATTGCACTTTCTTAACTTGAGATATGCATTAAGGCAATCACTCAAAGTTAGGAAATGAACAATAAGTCTCACAAAAGTCTTTTAAAAGTTCTATCAGTCTCATTCATGGCCAACATAGAGATACAACCCACGAGATGTCACCATAATTCAAATTTTTAGATTAGGTACATGACAAAAAATAAAGATTAGGTGAACATGATAAAAAATTGAAGTTGTAATGGACAAAAAGCAATTGAGTGGGATTATTTAATATGATGGTTTGAACATGATATCGGGCAAACTCATGGAAAAATTTGGGGCTGGGGATGGGGGCTCAGGGATGCAGTCATGAAAATGAAGGAATAGGGATGGAGTTGCAAGAAGGCGATGCAGGTCGGGGCCATAGGGTCAGGCCAGCAAGGAAGGGCCGTGGCTAGGGGTGGTGGGGTAGGGGCCATGGGGTCGAGCCGACGACGTCAGGGCCAGCAGGGTCGCGGTGAATGCGGGCATGGAGGGACATAGGCTCGGGGCTACAGGGTTGGGCCGATGGCATTTGGGGTGGTAGAGTCAGGGTGGCCGTGATGTCGGGGCCGGTGGGTCAGGGCGGCCCCAGATTTGGGTTGGCGATGTTGGGACCGGTGGGAGTGGGGCAGCCGCGAGCATGGATGGATGTGAGCTCGGGGCCAAGGGGTCGGCCCGGTGTGGGGATAGGGCCGACGGGATCAGAGTGGCCATAGGACACCAAAGGGACAGAGTGAGGAGGGAGGAAAGGAGGGTTGGTGGGTGAGGGGGTTTTAGGTGCCGACGAAAGAAGGATGAGGGGTGGGAACGAGATAGGATGAGCACGGGCAAGCAAAAATTTTTTTCCTCATGGTGGTTTTGAGGTTATCGTCACTAATGCCATCAGTAAAAGCATTAGCAATGGAATTCCATTGCTAAGAACAAAAATCCATCGTTAATACTTTTATCAGAGAAATTTTTTTTTCATAATTTTTATTAGTGATGGTAAACTTATCGTCGCTAATGCTGTCGATAAAAAATCCATCATTAATACTTTTTTCTATTTTTCTCTTAACATGTTATAATTTTAAAATTTAAATTTCATCTTCATCATTTATTATCTAAATAATTATTATTAAATTAACATCATAAAAGACTATCTCGATCCAATACCTCTAGCTATGTCAATCAATAAAATTTAATTTTGATGGCTACTAATGATCGCTTGATGATCTGATAGTTAGAGATCATCGTTGGATTTGAAAACTTGCAACAATAATCTTGATAATATTTGTAGCATACTATCAAAATTTTACTTTAATCAGATATCACTTTTATGATCAATTTAGTAAAGAATGATTTTGATCGTTAAATAAAAAATGAGTGATCAAAAGGCTAAACAACATCTGATTAAGATAATTTTTTAGATAAATAATCTTTGCTACTTCTTTAATTATTTGTATGGTGGTGATTGTAAAATCTAAACCATACATATATGAACCATCTACGTTAAGCAAATCTTACAAAAGTACAAGTATAATTACTTAAAGACTTTAAGAATGAGTATCAAAAGACATTATTTTGGATCGTTCATATACACATAGTTTAAATTTTATGATCATCACCATCTAAATGATTAAAGTAGTAGCAAAGATCATTTATTTAAAAAAATTATCTTAATCTGATGCCATTTGATCTTTTGATTTTTGATTTTTTATTTAACGAATGAAATAATCTGATGCTATAAATTGACCATGATAATGATGTCCGATTGAAGCAAAATTTTAATAGTATCTTATAAATATCATCGAGATTATCATTATAAATTTTTAAATTTATCAGTGATCTCTATCTATCAGATCATCAAGTGGTCATTCATAGCCATCGAAATAAAATTTTATTGATTGACATAGCTAGGACTATCTGATTGAGACGGTCTTTTGTGATGATACTCTAATGATAATTATTTAGATAATAAATGATGAAGATAAATTTTAAATATTAAAATTATATCATATTCAAAAAAAATAAAAAAAATTATTTTTTATGATGGCGACTCCATTGGAAATAGTGCCATCGCTAATGATTATTAGCAATAGCAATTATAGTTGCTAATACATTTTATGCCATCGCTAATAAATTTAATAAATAAAAAAATTATTTTTTTTTTGCGATGGCCAAGGTCGTCGCTAATATGCCACTACTAATGCTAGTAATTATGATAAATAAATTTTTCTATTATTTATGATGGTTATTTTTATTACTAGTAATGCCATCACTAAAGAATATTAGCAATGGTATTTACCATCACTAATACTTCTTGTACCATTGCTAATAAATTTAATAAATATTTTTTTTTTATGATGAGGATTTTTATCGCTAAGATTATCGTCACTAATGATCATTAGCATCAGCTTTCATCATTGCTAAAATTCTTTCCACCATAGCTAATAATTATAATAAATAATAAAAAAATTATTTTTTCTGATAGCATGTTTCTTGATCACTAATGTTGTTAGTAAAAAGTATTATTAGCGATGACAAATCTATCATTGCTAATAGCCCTTGCTAAAAGTTATTTTTCTTATAGTGATAGTGCATCACTATATTTTAATTTAGCAATTTCTCAATCAGGATAATCCATGTGATGGATATAAAAGATTGATTTATAATGTGGATGACTCATTCAGGGTTGATAGTTAAATTCAAGATCTTTCTAAGCACTTGAGGTCAAAAGGATGAATTATGCGGTAACCATATATCTTTAGGTTCTTGGATGTTGCTTAGCATACATTCGACATATCCGGATATCGAGTACCATTGCTAGATGATTATTTTGATTAGTATAAAAAAGTTATTTCTATGCTACTAGCTTAGGTTCAAACCTATAGGATCATACTCAAAAGAATTTCTGATTGATCATATAGCTGATAAATGATTGAGAATCATTTAAGAATTTAATCATCAATTTGATTGATGATTAACCTTGTGCAAAAGTTGCAATGACTTAATTCTCGAAGGATTAGTGAATTATAGGAAAATTAGTTAGCAATTGGATTGTTAATAAGTTTAATTTGATTGAACAATAAGGATTGGATCAAATCAAATTGAATTGGATTCAATTCAATTTGACTAGATTAGGTTATGGAATGATCTAATCACCAAGGGTTTATGATTTTTGATTTGATTAGATCTTTGGCTCAATTAATTAAGATTAATTGAAGCCATAAGGTACCTAATTAGATTAGGTTCACTATGGTTTAGTTTGGATCTAATTGGATGAGATTTGATTGGAATCAAATAACTAAAACCTAGAGTTTGAAAAGTTTGGATTGCACCCTACGCCACCTATTCTTATGTGTGAAATTTTATCCATGCCAAAATTATTTTTGCATGAAGAAATTTCATGTGAATACATTGGTTGTCGCCCACTCTAAGTGCTCTTATAAGAGAATTGAATGGGATTTAGATTTGATTTGAATTTAATTTGAGATAAGGATGAGTCATAGTTTGAATTTGATTCAAACTAGTCCATGACTCATCAACCCTATCTACTCTTCTTTATAAGGGGCCTCGTGGATGTAGGAGATAAGTTTGGAAGATCTTTTGGCCAACCAAAGAAGGGGTTCCAGGGTTTTGGACATAAGGCTTGGGTGGTATTCTCTCTTGGTGTGAGTTCTAGAGAAAACTAGTTCCTCTTTGGGTGAGAGAGAGGCCTAGATCTGATCTAGATTTTCATGTGAGAAAAATCTTAGAAAAAAGATAGTTCTCCTCTCTCTTCTTCCACCATCAAATTCTTCTTGAAGTTTTTCTTTAGATCTAAAGGCATTCAGAGGTTTTGTAGAAGAAGAAGAATCAACCATATGGCAGCTTTTTGCGTAGCTAACACTTCTGGGAGGGCAGATCAGATCGGAGCTTCAAGTAGATGATTCATAGAGGCCAGATGTCTTGTACGGTTGTGAGCAACCATCAAGAGCTTTAGATCTTTGAGATCAATATCAGTGTTCAATGATTCGCATAGAGGTAATGAGTTTTGAACTCATTAGATTAGAACTAGATCAGTTCTAAAAATTAGACCTAATCTAGGGCATCAATATGATTTATGCAAGATTTTATTTTTTAGATTTTTATGCATCATAAATCATGTTAAAGGTCCTAGGTAAGGTAGTTTAGATTTTATGTCTTGCATGTAATCTAGATTAAATTATTTAATCTAGCCTATTCCATTACAAAATTCTAAAATTGCATGCATGGAACTATCCAACTTTTTTTAAAACTGGTGTCAGAGTAAGCATTGCATAACATGATTTTATATGCTGTGTAGATCTGATTTCTTATTGTTTAGATTAGATCTAAATAATATTTATGCTTAGATCTAATTTTGATTAGATATATTTTGTTAGATTAGATGATCCGAGTAGCAAGTACTTTGATTGGGTTGGTCACTAAGCCGTCTAGTCATAAGAGAAAGCATGGTTTAAATGCTATCTCTTTTCATTTGATGGAGTGCTCTTATGGTGTGTAGGGGTGCCAAATGATTTTATCTCTATGAAGATGAAAGTGAAAGAAAGAACTTATTTTTTTGCAAAATCCTAGATTTTTGAAATCCTAGAATTTATTGTATAAGATACAAATATTTGAAAAGCAATAATCATCTAATCTTAATGATTAAAATTATTTTAATCACTATAAATAAAATCTAAATTCATAAATTAGTTTAGATAAGATCTAAAAAGATTTTATAATTGATTTTATTTTAATTTCATTCAAAAATCAGAAAGGTTGAAACTCTTCAATAGTTGTTGGCATGCCTACAGGGGTCGACCCCAGTCCCTAGGGATCGACCCTTTTCTCTACTGGGGTTGATCCATTTACTGTAGATAGAATTTTTTAGCTTTTTATTTTCTCACAGAGACCGACCCAAAGGTTGACCCACTGTGAGGAGTCGACCCCTTTCAGGAAAGGATCGACCCCATTTTCTAAAATAGAAAATTTTTACATATAAAACTTATAAAATTATCTTACAAAATTAAAATTATTTCAAATCCATGATTGAATAATATATTTAATTAAGAATTAAGAAATATAGATTGGAGAATCAAAGATCTAGTGTCATTTTTTATAAATCATGGGGGCATAGGATAGCTCAAATTCGATCCTCTTAATTGGGTTAGACCTATAATTAGAATCAAAAGGTTAATGGACCATTTAGAGAAAATGATTAAATCTAACTAAAAATTAAATTAGATTAAATCAAAAGTTTTCTAGAGCCAATACAATAGTGGTAGTTGCTCAAGTCCATATCTTTGATTAGATCTAAATGAACTTTGATTGTGGCTCAGTGGCCGAGCCTGAATTATTAGGTAGATCAAATTAAGACTATTTAATCAGATGGTGTCTAAGGTAAGTTTAGTAGAGTTGACTGGTGGTTTTTAATTGGGAGCTACTCATATTGGTGAGTTTTTGATGAGTTAATGGCATATTCCTTCCACCAATCTCACTTACTTGGCCATCATGTTGGATTATATTTTGATTAGATCACTTAATGATTCAAGCTGACTCATGTCATTAAGGTTGATTAGTATGACTAATTTAGGTGCCTCTAAATTGGTTTGATCGCTAGTCCTCTTTAAGACTTGGTGAAGTCAATGAGAGGATTGTTGACTACTGATTAATCATTCCTTTGCTTCTCTAAATACTTAATTAAATCATCTAAATTATTAAGTCCTTAAAATGAAGTTATTATGAGAATAATAAGTTCATAGCCTCTTATTACGGTGAATGATAATGGATCCAATTATCTGGGCAAATGCCTTACGCCTAGTGTTCATCTGGATATTGGAATTTTCATTCATTATATGATGACTTTGTTAGGATAGCTGATGAATGGTTGGGTTAGCCAGAGCTTTTCTCGAGCTTGATCATTCGTCAGTTAGATTCACTAAGTAGGTTCATGTTAATGGTTGGACCAAACTAGACCTTGCAGAGAAAGCCATAGCCAACTGAAAAGGCTCCTAGGGCAAGATTGAATACTAGAAGTTGTTTGGATAAATAATTAGTTAAGAACCTACCCATAGATATATATAGGTTAGCCAGAGCTTTCCTCGGGCCCGTATGCAGTTTGTGTAGATTCTAGTATCCACTAAGTAATTAGGATAATTCCTTGAATTAGAGGTAGAGACTATCAATTCATATAAAATAGTGAAAAAATCTTTAGGCTAAAGTTCATATTTTAAGGCTTAAATAATTCATATATTAATAGGTCTGTTGTTCTTTTTTTAGATATCTCTAGTTGGTCATCTCTACTTTCACTATTAAATAGTGATAAACTTGTTGGACCCAATTTTGATAACTGGTATTAAAAGTTAAAATTAGTTCTAGAGCATAAAAAGATTTTGTATGTTATTATAGTTCCTGTACCTAAAAAACATGTGTCCAACACATGTGATGAAGTTAGAGACATTTATCAGAAGTGGGTAAATGACTGAATCATAGTGCTGTGTATAATGAAGGTAGCTATGAATAATGAATTTAATAGTAAATTCAAGGATTCATAGCCTGAGAAAATACTTCAAGTATTAAAGTCCTCAATAGAGAATAGTTTCTTTGAGAAAGAAAATAAGAATAAGATGCAAAAGTTTCGTGCTGGGGTGTCTAAGTCCAATTAGACTAGGAAGTTCAAGGTTGACCAGTGTAAGATAAAGTCACTTGACCCAAACAGGCATAACAAGAGAAAAGAGCAAAAAGTTGCTTATCAAAAATGTTATATGATAATACCTTATAATTTTTCTATTTATGATACTACTATCTAGGTATTGATATCGATAGTCCTATACATATTTGCAATTCATTGTAAGAACTTTAGGTAAGTAGAAAGTTTGAAAATGATGAGAGATTTTTGAACCTTGGGGATGGAAGTCCTATTCCAGTCGTAGCTTTAGGAATTGTTGAACTTGTTTTCAATTTTAAGATTGTCATTTTGAGTGATTGTTACTATTATCCATTATTTATAATGAATGTAATATCCATTTGCCTTTTGGCCAAAGATGATTATTATTTATCAATAAAGGATGATTATTGTGATATCATTATGAATGATGTTACAATAATGCATAGACAATAAAGAAATGGTATATACATTTTATCATAGCTTGTAATGTAATGTACACTTCTAACAAATGCCTTAAACTAGATAATGTCTCTGATGCCTACCTTTGGTATTGTAGGCTTGGTCATATAAACAAGAATAGGATAAATTGATTAGTTAAAGAGGGATTTCTCGATGTTAATGATTGTAAATTATTGTTGACCTATGAATCTTATCTTTTTGGAAAGATAACCAAGTCATCCTTTACTGAAAAGGATGAACGAGCCACTGATGTTCTAGATCTTGTATATAGTGATGTATGTGGATTAATAAATACTAGTGCTAAAAGAAGGTATAACTATTTTATTATGTTCATAGATGATCTATCGAGGTATGGATATATATATCTTATAAAGAATAAATCTGAATCATTTAAAATGTTCAAACAATTTCATAATGAAGTAGAGAAACAAACTAGAAAGAGTATTAAAATTCTTCGATCTGATCAAGGAGGTGAATACCACTCTAGTGAGTTTCTAACATATTTAGGAGAGAATAAAATTCTCTCATAATGGATCCCTTCTAGAATACCATAATATAATGGAGTGTCAGAAAGAAGGAATCAAACTTTATTAGACATGATTCAGTCCATATGGGGTTTGCATCTCTACCTATTTCATTTTGGGGTCATGCGCTTGAGACAGCCTGTTTGATTTTGAATAATGTTCCAAGTAAGTCAGTTGCAAAAGCTCTATATGAGATACAGACTGGATGCAAACCAATACTCTCCTACTTTTAGGTTTGGGGTTGTCCAGCTTACGTTAAGTATTTATAGATTGATAAGCTTGGACCACGGTTCGATATATAGATATTTGTTTGTAGGGTATCCCAAGAAAACTAAGGGATATTACTTCTACCATTTTGAAGAACAAAAGTTGTTCATCAGTAATAGGACTGTCTTTTTGGAAAAAAAGTTTTTTGAAGGAGCTAAAGCTTCTAAAGTTGAACTTGAGGAAGTTCAATAGGTAGAAGTACCGACACAATCTAGTGAACCTATAAAACTGTATTTGATTATATTAAATCTAGAACCCATTGTAGAGCCACCATTAAGGCGATCTGGTAGAGTACCATATCAACCAGATAGATACTATGATTTCTTAGTCTAGAATGGTGATTTTATTGAATTTGATGAGAATAATGAGGATCCAATCATTTATATGGATGTGATAAAAAGTCCTGATTCTGAAAATGGCTAGAAGCCATAAAATTGGAAATAAAGTCCATGAATATTAATGATATATGGACATTAGTTGATCCACCTGAAGGGATAAGATTCATAGGGTGTAAGTGAATCTTCAAATGAAAAAGAGCTACAGACGAAAAGGTGGAGACTTATAAAGTCTGTTTGGTTGCCAAGGAGTATCATCAGCATTATGGTATAGACTATGATGAAAAATTTTCTCCTATGGCAATTCTCAAGTCCATTCGGATTATGTTTATGATAGCAACATATCTGGATAATAAAATTTAACAAATGGATATGAAGATAATTTTTCTAAATGGAGAGCTAGATAAAGAGGTGTATATGATATAATCTGAAGGATTTATATCCATAGATGAGTTTAAGGTGTGTAAGCTTTAGAGATACATTTATGAATTGAAGCAAGCATTTCAGAGTTAGAACATACATTTTGATAAGATGATCAGAATATATGACTTTATTAAGAATGAAGAAGAATCCTGTATCTACAAGTGAGTTAATGATTCTGTAGTTGTATTTCTTGTACTGTATGTGAATGACATTCTCTTAATTAGAAATGATGTCTCAGCATTATATAAAATAAAGATTTGGCTATCATCATAGTTCTCCATGAAGAACTTGGGCGTAGCATTCTATATTCTAGGGATGAAGATCTATAGAGATAGATCTAGAAGATTGCTCGGGTTATCCTAGTATATGTACATTGATACCATGCTGAAGTGGTTTAGTATGGAGAATTTCAAAAATAGCCATCTTCATGAAATTTTTCTTTCAAAGAGGGATTGTCTAACAATACCTCAAGAGAGAGAGAGCATATGAGTAAAATTTTATATGCTTCAGTAATGAAATCCATCATATATGCCATGATATATACACAACCGTATATGGCATACTCACTAAGGATAGTGAGCAAATACCAATCTAATCCAAGAAAAAATCACTGGAAGGTTGTAAAGATAATAGCAAGAGTGTGGAGACTCCAGTTTTAAAATTTATGAAATTTACAGACTCTAATTTTCAGTCTGATTATGATGATAGTAAGAGTATATCAGGATATGTATTTATCCTAAATTATAGAATGATCTGCTGAAAAAATTTCAAGCAAAATGCCATGGCTGACTTAGTTTATGAGATGGAATATATTACCATATCTCATACTGTAAAGAAAGCTATATGATTATAAAAATTCATCAGTAAGCTTGGAGTAGCACTCTCTATAGATGATTCAGTTTTGCTTTATTGCGATAGTTCTTGAGCCATAGCTCAAGCGAAGAAATCAAAGTCTCATTATCGCACCAAGCATATTCTGCACTGCTACCATCTTATCCTAAAGATCGTGGATCGAGGTAACGTCGAGCTTCAAAAGATCGATGGAAAGAAGAATCTGATCGATCCATTCACTAAAACCCTCGAAGTCAAGAAGTTCAATGATCATAAATTGAAGATGTGTATATGATACTGTACTGATTAGCTTTAGTTCAAGTGAAAGTTATTGAAAAATATATCCCAAAATTAATCATCTAGATTATAGATGGTTATACTCATTATAAATATATATAAATTATAAATAAATAAAAATTATTCTAGCTTTTTCATCATATAGTATATATTTTCTAATGAACTCTTATGATGTGATGAATTTCTTAAGACTATATTAAATCGAAAAAGAAGGATTTATTGTTTAGTTCTTAAATTTGTTCATGACCAAATGATATACTATTACAAGGATGATAGTTATATCAAGTGTAGATCGCTGTGTGCTATATAGATTGATTGTCCTCTTGAGCAAAGTATGTGGAGATACTAATATGGCATACAAGTGAGATGTAAAAATACATCTATACTAAACATGATCATTCTAGAGCACTCTACTATTAAAAGTATTTTCAAGGGCTATGGGTATAAGTATCCCTTAGATCTGAGATCATCATGATGATTTTCAAGCAACTCACTGTACTTTGATGTCGGACTACTTTAATTTTTAATTCAATGATGGAAGGTTTCTAGGTGCAGTTAAGTACTTGTTAAGTCAATGCGTGAGTCAAGATGGAATTGATCCTTCCAAGTAAAACTGAAGATAGTGCATCACTATATTTAAATTTAGCAATTTCTCAATCGGAATAATCCATATGATAGATATGAAAGATTAATTTATAATGTAGATGACTCATTCAAGATTTACAGTTAAATTTTAGATCTTTCTGAGCACTTGAGGTCAAATAGGTGAATTATATGGTAACCATATGTCTTTAGATTTTTGGATGTTACTTAGCATACATTTGGCCTATCCAGACATCGGATATCATTGTTAGATGATTATTTTGATTAGTATAGAAAGTTATTTCTATGCTACCGACTTAAGTTCGAACCTATGGGGTTATACTTAAAAGAAGTTTCTGACTAATCATGTGGCTAATAAATGATTGAGAATCATTTAAGGGTTTAATTATCAATTTGATTGATGATTAACATTGTGCAAAAGTTATAATGATTTAATTTGCTAGGGATTAGTGAATTATAGGAGGATTAATTAGCAATTGGAATGCTAATAAGTTCAATTTGATTGAACAATAAGGATTGGATCAAATCAAATTGAATTGAATTCAATTTGGTTTGACCCAATTAGGTTATGGGATGACCTAATCGCCAAGGATGTATGATTTTTGATTTGATCAGATCTTTAGCTCAATTAATTGAGATTAATTGAAGCCATAAGATACCTAATTAGATTAGATTTACTATGGTTTAGTTTGGATCTAATCAGATGAAATTTGATTAGAATCAAATAATTAAAACCTAGAGTCCAAAATGTTTGGACTGCATCCTGTGCCACCTATTCTTGTGCACCAACTTTTCTCCATGCCAAAATTATTTTTGCATGAAGAATTTCCATGCCAATATCCTAGTTGTTGCCCACTCTAAGAGCCCTGAAATGAGAATTGAATGGAGTTCAAATTTGATTTGAATTTAATTTGAGATAGGGATGAGTCATAGTTTGAATTTAATTCAAACCAATCCATGACTCATCAACCCTATCTACTCTTCTTTATAAGGGGCCTTTGGATGTGGGAGATAAGTTTGGAAGAGCTTTTGGCCAACCAAAGAAGGGGTTCTAGGGTTTTGTGCATGAGGCTTCGGTGGTCTTCTTCATTGGTGTGAGTTCTAAAGGAAACTAGTTCCTCTTTGGATGAGAAAGAGACCTACATCTGATCTAGGTTTTTATGTGAGGAAAATCTTAGAGAGAAGATAGTTCTCCTCCCTCTTCTACCAACATCAAATCCTTCTTGAAGTTCTTCTTCAGATCTGAAGGTGTTCAGAGGTTCTATAGAAGAAGAATGATCAGCCATATAGTAGCCTTTTGCACAAGCTAGTACTTCCAGGAAGGTAGATCAGATTAGAGCTTTGAGTAGATTCGTAGAGACCGGACATCCTATGAGGTTATGAGCAACCCTCAAGATCTTTAGATCTTCAAGATCAATAGTGGTGTTCAACGATCCATGCAAAGATAATGTGTTCTAAACTCATTAGATTAGAACTAGATTAGTTCTAAAGGTTAGACCTAATCTAGGGCATCGATGTGATTTATGCAAGACTTTGTTTTTCAGATCTTTATGCATTATGAATCATGTTAAAGGTCCTAGGTAAGGTAGTTTAGATTTGATTTCTTGCATGTAATCTAGATTACATTATTTAATCTAGCCTATTCCACTACAAAATTTTAAAATTCATGCATGGAACTACCTAACTTTTCTTTCAGCTCGAACTACCAGAAAATCCATATAAGCCAAGGATTGTAGAGGGGGTCGACTGGCTATCATTGGCAAGGTGATCACTCCTTCGATCAATACTGGGTCTCCAAAGAATCCCCTGAGCAGAGAGTTTAGTGGTCCTTGGTGATTCTCAGATATTTCCATTTTCATAAAAGCATCGTAGGACAACATATCTATGGAGCTTCCATTATTAACTAAAATTTTACATATATTATAATTTGTAATGTTTAAAAAAACTATGTCTACATCATTGTGTAGGAATTGAACTCCTTCAGCATCTTGATCAGTGAAAGCAATTGGTTCTTTAGTTCATTATCTTTTAGCAAACTCTTCTGATCCACTGGCTCTGCTACTCCGACGCCCCCTAGATATTGTATTTATTATCCCCATTGGAGGTTGGTTTTCCAAAGGTTCTTCCCATTGAGGTAGCTCGTGCTATCGATGTTCGGGCTATTGATGCTCCCTCATTTGTTCTTCATGCTTCTCTTGATAGCGGCAAATAAATTGATCCAGCCATCCATGCCGAATTAGCTCCTCAATTTTGTCTTGGAGCTGGATGCACTCATCTGTATCATGGCCATGGTCAAGATGATACAAGCAAAACTTGTTGGGGTCGCATCAGTTTGGAGGAGTTTCATCCTTTCTAGCCTTGGCAAGTATTATCTGATTTGCATCAAAACTTGGATCTCCAGAGCATTCAGTAAGGCATAGTTATTGAACCTTCTCGGGGGGGGGGGGGACTTCGCTATTCTTCCATTTGGGCTTTGAGGTCAATGATTTCAAGGAGGGCTTCTTGATCTTCAGCATTGAGGTAGAGTTCTAGAATGCCGAGATTTCTCTTTTCGACCCCCTTTGCTCCAAAGAGGTCCTGTTGGATTCTTTTTCTTTTTGTTCTTCTTCATCATGTAGTTTGAAGGTTCCTTCGGTGTGCACATATTTATCTACCTAGGTCAATACGTCGGCATAATCTTGGATGTACTTCTTTTCCAACAAGAAGAGGACATCATTCTTTTGGACATAGGACTTCAAAGCGGTCATTGCTATAGATTGATCTAAGTTATGGACCATAAGTACAGCCACATTGAAACGACTGATATAATCGGAGATGGACTCTCCTTTTTTTTTGTTTGATATTTATAAGAAAATTCGATCCCTTCTTCTGCCTTTGGTTGCCAGCAAAGTGGATCATAGATTCTCGACTGAGCTGCTCGAAGGAATAAATGATACATGGCTTCAGGCTTGAGTGCCATTGTCGGGCCGAACCTCTTAGGGTTGATGGGAAGGCCCTACACAAAATTGCATCTGGTGCTTCATGAACAAGCATTGTAGAGTTGAAGGATGCCACATGACCGATGGGATTGATTGTCCCATCATAGCTTTCCAACTATGGAAGCCTAAAATGAGTAGGCAGTGGCTCCTGCATGATTTGAGTGCTGAATGGTGGGTTGAAGCAAAATCCATTGTTTGGCACTGGTTGCTGGTTGCACAGTGCTTCGATTCGCTAGTTCATTTCTTGCAACCTTTGATCTACCAGTAAATCTCTGGCAGTATGAGCTTCAGAGCATGGTGAGACTGCTCGTCCAGGGGTTGAACCCTACCCAAATTATGGGCTTGGTGGGTGCTATCTTCTTTCCTCCAAGCTTCTTTGCCGGCTATGGTGGGTTTGTTTTCTCCGCACGAGGCTTTGCAGGAAATCTGGCAGTTGCTCTATTTGGAAAACTTCTTATGGTGTTGGAGGGGGTTGTTGCATTGTTTGCACTACCTCTGTCAGGTTTTGCACCTACTAGACTAGCAGATCAAACTAGGCAATGCTAATAGTGCCACTTATGGTGGTGGAGGTGGGACCTCCAGATGTTGCTGATGGTTTATCGGATTCTCCACCGACCGGGAGGTGGTGGTGTTGGAATGCCGGGAGGATGTTCGTTTGGGTGGCATCGTTCTTTGATCATATGCTCCTTTTAGAAGGCAACGGGTGCAGAAGACTCAGACCCTTTCTCTAGTGTCAATTCTGTTGCTATAGGATCTCGACTCTCGTCAGAGTTTGCTGGAGTTGGCGGCATTAGATATCTTGGTAGCAAGACCTACAAATCAAGTCCTGATCGCCCCAGTAGGGACCCTTCGATGCCTAAATCAGAAATTCGATAATAAAAATAGAGCATGTGAACTTAAAAAATGCATCCCATTGAGATCCCTATTTATAGTTAGGGATCAGAACCATCCACGGGAAGAAATTGTTGGGTGGTTCTGACCAAATTGGGCATAACGTGCAATATTTATGGTCAATATTTATGAGATTGGATAATCATGGTTGCCTTATCAGTATCGTGGCTGGCTGGAAATAATTGTCACTTGAAAGAAGATTTGAAATTGGTCGAAATTATTGATTTGAATAGTCATCCACGGTAAGGTCGGCATATAGCCAAGGATAGGTCGGAGTTCATCTAAGGATGGATCGGCGATGAGTTGGAGTAGAAAATTGATTCTTCAGCTTGTGATGGGTGGCTATCTAAGGATGGATCAGAATCTGATGAGAATTCGATAGAGGGTAAGAGCCATTGCTGAGGTGTCGACCGTTTGCAGCAGAGATGTATAATTGACTATGGGGTGGCTGGAGCCGAAGATAGGTCAGTGAGAACCATAAACTGTTGGCAAACGATGATTTGAGGGTTGGTTATGGGCAAGAGAAGTCAAAGATGAATCAATGAGTCTCGAGGTATGGTTATTGACATTATATTGGTGAATAGTGAAGCGGGTCGATAACCAGAAGGAATCGGTGTATGCCGATGCTGGGTCTGTTACAACCAAGATATTAGCACACTGTAATCCGAAACAGTGATCACTATTTAGATAGGCCAAAGATGGATCGGCTATGATCGACGAGGTTCAAAATTTATAGAGATGGTGACTAATTCTCCAATTATACCTTTCAAATCTTAAGATCTTCGGCAAAGACCGATTTACCCCCAACAATCTTTATAGAAATTTTGTCACTTTGAAGTTGATGTCGTCTAGACTAAAATTTTGTTGTGCGAATGCGATTTGAAAGACATGCTAGGTTGGCAAGGAACAAGGGTCTATGTCCGAGTTCGTTGCAAGGCAATGAATTCAACATTCATAGCAAATTGCCACTCAGCTGATTTTGATGCCTGTGTACAGCAGGTGGGTTCGATGGGATGCACTGCCGGTAGAACCTTAAGTAGAGCATATCTCGGGTTTGACTTGACAACAGCAGACTGTGATCTTGCCATCATTGGATGAGTACAAGCAGGCGTGGTTGGGACTGACTGATATAGTTGTGATGTGTTCGAGGTAGTGGTAGAGCTATTTGGGTGATTTTTTGGGGTTCGGTTTAGCATTAGCTGGTTGCTAAGCTTGAGATGTTAGACTTGTAGCAACTGTTGGGATAAGCGAAGGTGTAACAAAGATATTGATGTCGTGTCAAGATGTTAAGATGGAAGATGGGCTACAGGATAGGACCTACTACGGTCGGTGGCACTGGATGACTCTACTTGAGAAGCATGCAAAGAGGTCCCATAGAAGGATGATAGGTGGCAAAAATGCAAGCCATTCATCAAGAGAAACATTAGGACAAACTGTAGAGAAAGGAGAATTGGATTGAAATGGGTAATATGATTCATCAAATGCTATATAGTGGGAGACATAGAGACGTCCAGACTTGGGGTCTAGACATTTGTATCCTTTTGGAGTTATTCAATAGCCTAGAAAAATATGTTAAACCATCTTAAAATCCAATTTATGAGTGCAACATGAGCGAAGGCAAGAATAACAAGTGCATCCAAAGACACAATGATGATGATAGTCTAGTTTGGTATTGAACAAAGCTTTATATGGAGAAATTTTGTTATAAAGTATTGGCATCTGGTTAATGAGTTACGTAGCAGTGAGGAAGGCATTGAGCCAGTATTTGAGAGAAAGTGAGGAATCAACTATATATATATATATGTTTATGTTCTGAAATTCCATTTTATTCTAGGGTGCACGGATATATAGTTTTTGATGGATGATGCCACGTGAGTAGAGAAAGGAAGAGAATGAGGTACCCACATATTCACCCCCTCCATCGAAAGTAGGATTTTATGCTTCTATTCAAACAATATTTTCACTTGGGCTTTAAATGATACAAACATAGAAAACACGTTGGACTTAGACTTCAAAAGGAACAACCATGTGTATCATGAAAAATCATCCATAAAAATAACATAAAATATAAGAAAGATTTAGACACAATGAGAGTTGATCCTCAAACATTACTATGAACTAACTCAAGAGGTTTAGACAAAACATGTGCTGACAAAGAAAAAAAGCAAATATCTACTTTTTCCTATCTAACAAGAGAGCAGATAGAGGAAGACTCTTTTAGTGAAAGAGATACTCGAGATGACATCGAACGTTGAATATTTTTAGATGGATGACCAAGACACTTGTACGATACCTCTGACTGAACCTGGTGATTGATCAGGGACATAAGAGATGTGCTTGAGTGTCGAAAGGAATAGAGATCATCTTCAATCTTGCCTTAGTAGAATGCCTGCCCTAAACACTTGTCCTTTGTCACAAAGCTACAACCATCAAAATATAAGTAACAATGATTATCATGAGATAGTTTTTGTATAGAAGTAAATTAACAGAAGCACCAGGATAATATAAAACATCTAAAAGTGCAAAAGTATGTGAGGAGGTCAAGAGTGAGGTAGATTCCAATTATGAAAATTTTCAAACCTTTTCTATTTCCAACTTGGACATTATCTATACCCTAATATGGTGAACTGATGGATAGACTGATTAGATCTACAGTAATATAGTTTGTAGCTCTAGTATCGATGTACCAAATAGTTTCTTTTAAAGTTTGAGGAATAGCCACTGTTGGTGCAGAATCTGATCGATGCCGGAATGAGCTGGAGTAGAGGAGGACGAGGTCGCCGCCGATGACCTGCAAAATAAAGTTTCATCCAAAGTCGGTGGTGGTGGCTCCAGCGGAATCCTTCGACGATCAAGTAAGCTCTTCTGACCAACAGAAATAGAGTGCTCAAGTAAGAGTTCGGCAGAGTTTTGGAAAGGAGAAGAGAGCTTAGAGAAAATATATCTGAAGGATCCTTTTTATAGATGGAGCTTGATTGATGGTGATAACTGCAGCTATTTGATAGCAGATCGCTCGAGACCTGGTGGAGTCCGATATGGAGAGGAAGGTATTGTCAGGCTGATAGTGACAGCATGCCATTCAGTAGTGGGCCGCTCGAGGTCTGGTGGAGTCTATCATGGAGGAAGGCACCGCCTGTAGCATCGCTTGTAGCAGACTGATGGCGATCGTTCGTCGAGATCTAATAGCCGTAGCTCGGACAAAGCAGGCGTTGGTTGGTGGACTTTGACATATATTAATTTTAGAGGAGTTCAGACTCTTGAAGAAAATACGTCTGGAGGGGATCATCCGGGAGCAATCCATTGAAGAAATCTGACTGAAGGAGAAGTTCGGAAGGAGTTTAGCTCCTGGAGGAGTTCGATCAAAGGAGATGTTCGAAAGGAGTTCGGCTCTTGAAGGAGTTTGGCTGAAGGAGAAGTGCAAAAGAAGTTCAGATCCTGTAGAAACTTGACTGAAGGAGGAGTCCGGAAGGAGTTCGGCTCTTATAGAATTTCGACTGAAGGAGAGATCTGAAAGAAGTTTAGGTCCCGTAGAAACTTGACTGAAGGAGGAGTTCGAAAAGAGTTCGTCTCCTGTAGAAATTCGACTGAAGGAAGGATCTAAAAGGAGTTCGACTCCCATAGAAGACTGACTGAAGGAGAGATCTGAAAGAAGTTTGGCTCCTGGAAGAGTTCGAATGAACGAAAAGCTGGAAAGAAGTTTGGCTTCCATAGGCATCCGACTGAAGAAGAGATTCAGAAGAAGTTTGACTCCTATAGAAGTCCAGTCGAAGGAGATGTCTGGGAGGAGTTCGGTAGAAGAAGAAGTCTAGGAGGAGTTCGACCGAAGGAGAAGTTTGGAAGAAGTCTGGATCCTAGGGAAGCCTAGTTGAAGGAGAAGTCTGAGAGTAGTTCGACTCTTGGAGAGTTCAGTAGGAATTCGATCATTGGGAAAGTTCGACTGGAGCTCGATCACTGAGAAGTTCGATCGACTGAAGGGGTTTGACTGGAGCTTGGTCGTTGAGAAGTTTGGTTGGATTCGATCGCTGGAGGAGTTCGGCCACTGAATGAGTTTGGCTGCTGGGAGAGAATTTTCAATTGAAGTTCTTCCGTGATTACCAGCTGCATTAGGCTAAGCACCAGGTTGGACTTTAGCAGGAGTGGGGTTTGTCCCTAACAATAGTTTCTCCACTTTTGAGTTCGAAACTCGAAGGAAGGGAGTACAAAAAGGATGACTATCAAAGTCCTCTTTAGGGCTCTGCACCAGTTCAGATTAAAGCTCGGGAGAGATCTTATCTTCAGCCAAAGTTGATGTTGAATTTGAGGCTCGGGGGGGATCCCATCTCCAGCCGAGGTCTAGAAAAATCTTGTCTTTTGTTGACGTTATGGTTGAAGCTTGTGGAAGATCTTATCTTCAGTCGAGATTGAAAGAGATCTTCTCTCCTATTGACGTAGACTTTGAAGCTCGAGGAAGATCTTATCTCCAGCCGTGGTTGACGTTGAAGTTGAAGCTTGGGAGAGATCTTGCCTCTAGCTGAGATTGAAGTTGTAGTTGAAGCTCGGGGGAGATTTTATCTTCAGTCGAGGTTGAAGAAGATCTTATCTCCTATTGACGTAGACGTTGAAGCTTATGGAAGATCTTATCTCTAGCGGAGGTTGAAGAAGATCTTCTCTCTTATTGACGTTGACTTTGAAGCTTGAGGGAGATCTTATCTCCTAGCCATGGTTGACATTGAAGTTGAAGCTCAGGGGAGATCTTATCTCCAGTCGAGGTTGAAGGAGATCTTATCTTCTATTGACATAGACATTGAAGCTTGGGAAAAATCTTATCTCAGCGAGGTTGATATTGAAGTTGAGCTCGGAGGAGATCTTATCTCCAACCGAGGTTGAAGTTATAGTTGAAGCTCGAAAGAGATCTTATCTCCAGCTGAGGTTGAAGGAGATCTTCTCTCTTGTTGATGTAGACTTTGAAGCTCGGAGGAAATCTTATCTCCAACCGAGGTTGACATTGAAGTTGAAGCTCGGGGGAGATCTTATCTCCAGCTGAGGTTGAAGTTATAGTTGAAGCTCGAGGGAGATCTTATGTCCAGTCGAGGTTGAAGGAGATCTTCTCTTCTATTGATGTAGACTTTGAAGCTTGAGAGAGATCTTATCTCCAATCGAGGTTAAAGTTGTAGTTGAAGCTCAGGAAAGATCTTGTCTCCAATCGAGGTTGAAGTTGTAGTTGAAGCTTGGGAAAGATCTTATCTCCAACCGAGGTTGACATTGAAGTTAAAGTTCGAAGAAGATCTTATCTCTAGTCAAGGTTGAAGGAGATCTTATCTCCTATTGTTGTCGGACACAATAGGGCCATTGTCGAAGCCTTTTCTATCATTCTATCTAAAATGAATGAGGCCTTCGACTTTGCTCGCATTAGAATGAGATCCTCTTCCTATTTCTAACGGACTGTGGGGGCATATAAGGATCATTATCGGGGTCTCTCCTTCCATCTCATCTAAAATGAATGAGGTCTTCGACTTTGCTCGCATTAAGATGAGGTCCTCCTCTTATTCCTAATGAGCTATTGGAGCACATAAGGATTGTTGTTAGGGCCTCTCCCTCCATGTCGTCTAAAATGAACGAGATCTTCGACTTTGCTCATGTTAGGATGAAGTTCTCCTCCTGTTTCTAATGGACTGTGAGGGCACATAAGGGCCATTGTCAGGACTTCTTCCTCCATCTCGTATAAAATGAACGAGACCTTCAACTTTGCTCACATTAGGATGAGGGTCCTTCTCCTATTTCTAATAGACTATGGGGGCACATAAGGACCGTTATCAGGGCCTTTTCCTCCATTCGTCTAAAATGAATGAAGCCTTCGACTTTGCTCACATTAGGATGAGGTCCTCCTCCTATTTCTAATAGGCTGTGGGGGCACATAAGGGACCATTGTCAGGATCTCTCCCCTCATCTCGTCTAAAATGAATGAGGTCTTCAACTTTGCTCACGTTAGGATGAGGATTCTCCTCCTATTCCTAACGGACTGTGGGAGCACATAAGGACCATTGTCAGAGCCTCTCCCTCCATCTCATCTAAAATGAACGAGGTCTTCAACTTGCTCATATTAGGATGAGGTTTTTCTCTTATTTCTATCATGACCACTATTGATTGCTTCTTTTCTATCATCAGGTAGTTTTTACATCGAAAAATAATAATGTTAAAATAGAGGAGTTTTATTAAAGAAAAAATATCGATAGTACATTCTCAGATTCTCTAAGTCTTGAATTCGTGGGGGCATTATTCCTTTGAGCTTCTTTATGCGGTAAGTTTCGAACCGAATGACCTCTTCTATTTCATATGGGCCTTTCCAATTCGAAGGAAGCTTTTCCTGGCTCTGAGGCTGAGAGATGGTGATTCATCGAAGTACTAGACCCCCCAGAGATAGCATCGATGATGCCAGAACGTGGTCGATCTTTTTGTTGTTCCTTCCTCATTGGTGGTTCTAGCTGTGGTAGCGCCATTGGCTTGCTTCAGGCCGACGTCTGTGGAGCATTGATGGGAGCGCAGTTGTGAAACCTTCTGGGGAGAACTTCTTCATGCCCTTCCATCGGGGCTTCCTTGACGATGAGCTTGAGGAGAAGTTCGGCCTCACTTGCACTCGGACGGAGTCCGTGAGCATGGCTGAGCTTCATTCGGCCCTCCTGTGAAACCTCCTAGGGGGAGAACTTCATGCCCTTTGTCGGAGCTTTTTTGATGACGAGCTCATGGAGGAATTCGAGCTTGCTTGCACTCAGGGGGGGTCCGTGAGCATGGCCAAACTTCATTCGGTCCTCTTATGAAATCTCTTGGGGAGAACTTCATGCCCTTTTATCGGAGCTTCTTTGATGATGAGCTCGAGGGGGAGTTCAGCCTCGTTTGCGCTCGGAGGGAGTCCGTAAGCACGGCCAAACTTCATTCGACCCTCCATCCCCATATAGGTACCAACACTTGTAATTTGGGATAAATCTACTCCTATATAAATGGATAACTATTGTATCCCTATCAAGCATTTCTCTATTAACACATCTCTTACAAGAAAAATGAGCCTATTCTTTAACTAAGAGTACAGTATTTTCAAAAGCATAATGGCAAAAGTAAGGAACATCATTGCAAATAGGGATGGTCAGGATGCACATCCCGTGCATGCGGACTTGGAGTGTGCCAGACGAGCACACATGAATGGCATCCAGGCAAATCCCATCTTGAAGTCCAACCTAAAAATCAAAAATCAATCAATTTAGATATTATTAATTTAAAATTAATTTTTTAAAAATTAACACCATCAGCCTAAGTGCGCAAGGCATGTGAGGGTTGGATGCATTGCATGCCAGTTTGGACTCGAGGCCAGAGCGTGCAGGGTATGCCTTGGCTTTGTGTTTGTAATGCTCTATCTGGACCTTTCCTCAATTTAAGTGCTCTGCATGTTGACACCCAAGCATGCAGGACATGTCTCGGTCCTGTATATATAATGCTATCCAAACCTTTCTTTAGTTCGAGCGCTCTGCATGCCGAGACCCAAATCTTATACTATTTTAAATTAAACTAATATTTAATTAATTTTTTAATATCTTATTATATTTAATTAATATAATTTAAATAAAAAATTAATTTTTAGTAATGATATTAGCTGTCGGTAATACCATTGCTAATACTCATAATAGAAGGCAGGCTACCATATAGGACTGAGGCATTGACTGGCGTGCAGGGATTGAGCCACAAGAAGGCAAGGGCTGGTGAGTATGGATTGAGGCTTGAGGATGTGGTCAAGGATAGGAGCTTGGGTCGGGCTGGCAGGACAGGGACCACAAGGTCAAGGCCATGGGCTAGAAGTGGCAGGGCAGGGGCCATGAAAATGAGGGCCTGAGGATGGGCCAAGGGGAGGTGGGAGGTAGTCGGGTGCTCGCAGCCAGGAGCTCAGAAAGGCAGCCAAGGGGAGGTGGGCCAGGTGTAGCCGGGAGGAGGAGGTGGCTGGGGGCTCAAAGAGGTGGCCATGGAGAGATGAGCTGAGGAGAGGCGGCCGCAAGGTGGAGGTGAGAGGTAGTTGGGGAGGTAGGAGGTGGTCGAGGGGAGGTGGGCCAAGTGTAGTCGGGAAGAGGTCGGAGGGAGGTGGGCCGAGTGTATCTGAGGGGAGGAGGGTCGGGTTTTTGAGGAGGATGGAGGAGGCTGGGAGCTCGTAGCCAGGGGATCGGGGAGGTGCATGGGAGGTGGTAGGGGGCTTGAGAAGGTGGGCTGGGTGTAGTTGATGGAAGGCAGCCAAAGGCTCAAGGAGGCAAGAGGCGACTGAAGGCTCAAGAAGCAAGAAGGTGGCCAAGGGCTTGGGGAGGCGGACCGGATGTAGCTAGAGGAAGAAGGTTGGGGGAGAGAGGGGGTGGCGGGGGGACCAAAGGATGGGAAAAAAGAGGTTGGCGGTGGGGGATAAAACATGGGAGGAGAGGTATGGAAAAATGAGGGGGTGGTGGACAATAAGGTGGGAAAAAATGAGGACGCGCAGTGGGGTGAGAGAAAATAAGGACAAAAAGGTTATTAGCAATGATAAATTATCATTGTTAATAATATTCTTCCATCATTAATACTCAAAAAATTATTAGCGACAACAAACCACCATCGATACTAAATTTATCTTCGCTAATAATTATATTTTTAAAATAATATTTTTTTAAAGTTATTAGTGATAACAAGATCTCCATTGCTAAATTCTTTACTAATAATCATAATTTTTTTAAATTATATTTTAATATTAATTTTTTTAGGTTACTTTTTGGATGGTTAAAAATCAATATTAGATTTTAATAAATTTTTGGTCTAAATTAATTTATGGATCAAGTTCTAATTGGTTTAAATTAGATTTAATTTATTTAGGCTTGACTTAATTTGAGGCTATTTAGATTTTAATATTTTAAATAAGACTTGATTCAAAGTCTAATTGAATTAGATTTGATATAATTTTGAATTAGATTTGAATTGGTTCGAATTGGATTCAAATTGAATCTAAATTAAAAATTATTTTATGTAGTTAATTTAAATCAGATTAAGTTTTATTATACTTGACTTAATTTGAGGATTATTGGATTTTACAATCCAACTAAGACTTAGATTCAAAGTTTAATTGAATTAGGTTTGATAGAATTTCGAATTGAATTCAAATCGAATTTGAATTAAATTCAAATTAAAAATTATTTTTTTAATTAATTTAAATTAAATTAAATTAAATTAATCTTGATTTGATTTGAAGCTAATTGAATTTTATAATCCTTGTAGGACTTGTATTCAAAGCCTAATTGAATTAGGTTTGACAAGATTTCGAATTGGATTCGAATAAAATCATAGATCAAGTCTAAATTGATTTAAATTAGATTTAATTTAAGCAGACTTGACTTAATTTGAGGCTAATTGAGTTTTATAATCTATATAGAACTTAGATTCAAAGTCTAATTGAATTAGGTTTGATAGAATTTTTGGATTCAAATCGGGTTCTAATTGAATTTGAGTTGAACCTAAATTAAAAATTATTTTTTCTAATTAATTTAAATTTAATTTAATTTAATTTAATTTAAAATTAATTATATTTTACTATCTAAGTAGAACTTAGATTCAAAGTCTAATTGAATTAAAATTAATAGGATTTTGAATTAGATTCGAATCAAATTTGATTTGGATTCAAATTAAACCTAAATTAAAAATTAATTTTTTTTAATTTATATAAATTAAATTAAATTTAATTAATCTTGATTTAATTTGATACTAATTAAATTTTGTAATCTAAATAGAACTAGGATTCATAATTTAATTAAATTAGATTTGGTAGAATTTTGAATTGAATTCAAATTGGATTCGAATTGAATTCAAATAGGATTATTAGTGATGGTAGAGGATCACCGTCGCTAATTTCATTTCTAATAATATTTTTAAGTAAACTTATTTTTTAATTTATTCTTGAGATTTTTTTTAAATTATTAACGATAGCATGATTTTTGTTGCTAATAAATAAATTTTGCTATAATTATTTTATATTTAAATATTTAAAAAATTAAAAAAACTAAATTATATTAGAGACAGCTTATGTCATTGTTAATAACTAAGGAGCCATCGCTAATAGTTTATTATTAGTAATGGCTTTTTTTACATCATTAATAAACTAAATCTACTGTTGCTAATAAATTTTTAATATTTAAATATTAAAAAGTTATACTTTTAGATATGGTATTTATCATCACTAATAATAAAATTTTTATCGTTAATAGTATTATCAATGATATTTTTGTTTGTTGGTATTGTGGTAGAAAAAAGGTATTATTAGCAATGAAAAAATTTTTTATCGCTTATATTCAAAATTTTTATAGTGACAAAGAGAGTTAAGATAAAATTTTTATAGTGGCAGTCTGCTGGTTGAAGCTTGTTCGGTGGCCGCCCAGCCAAATTTGATGGAAAGAAGAGGTGCTGGTGGGCCCTCTCCTCCGTCGCCCAAAACACAAAAAAAAAACAACAACAACAAACAAAGAACGATGAGGGAGAGGAAGACCCTCTTAATGGGTTTCGGGTTTTGGATCTTGGGTTTCAACCCAACATCCAAATCCATTAGTTTCTTTAAGAGTTTTAATGCACTTTTGCATTTTAATCCCTATAAATATAAAAATTATATTTTAGTCCAAAAAAATTATAGTTTAGTCTCTATAATTATAAAAACTTGATTTTGGTCCTATAAAATTATATTTTAAGTCTTTTTAATGTAATTTATTGTTTGAAACCTCTATTTTATAGTTAAGCCCCTGTTGAAGGTTATTATTTTATATTTGTTTTTTAAAATTTTAGTTTGCTTCCTGAAAAAAATTATTTCTGAAAAATGCTCTTCAGAAAAATTTATATTTGATGTTATTTTTGACATAATATATCTTTTGAACTGTACAAACATATTACTGCAGCTTATCCAATGCAATATTTTATTGTGTTATGATCAGTGGGATGCATGTTATTAAGTATCCCATAATGGACTTGATCATCTTGGGCATTTAATTTTTGTATGGATAATTTTATGAATTAGTATGAATATTTATCACCAAAATGGTTTATTTATGTTAGTTCATAAAATTTTTCATCATTAGAGGTATATTTTCTAATTATGATATATAATCATCTGCCCAAAGAGGGTTATTGTATATTTTTACTAGAAATTATGTTGATCATTATGTTATAAGGGTACTCTAATTTTTAGGATCTATCTGCTCAAAGAAGATAGATTTTTGAATGTTAGGATATTTCTTTTATGGTTTGTGTAAATAGCTCTTATGCATATTGCATGTTCTGCCCAAAGGAGAATATGTGATATAGTGTTTGGGCCCTTGTTTATGGTTTATATCATTATATGACTATGTTGTTTGTAAATGCCTATTATCTAATATTTTACATTCATATTGTTTGTTTGCATAGTTTCATTTGATGTTAATAATAATAATATCATCGTTGAAGTCTTGACTGGATCAAAGATGGAAACAAGATATAGAATTTGCTTTAGGAATTATTGACATTGACCTGACATTGCGTGAGAATAAATTGGATGATCTTAAGGATCAGAGTACATCATAACAGAAAGATTATTATGCTAAGTGGGAAAAATCTAATAGGCTTAGCTTAATTGCTATTAAGAGGTCAGTTTCTGAGCATCTTCTGAGTGGTCTACTTGAGACCAATGGTGCTAAGAAATTATTTGATGCTATAAGACAGAGATATCTTGTATCTGAAAATATTGAGTCTGAATATCTAATGAAAGAATTGACAACTATAAGATATGACAATGTTGGAGGTGTTATGGATAAATTTTAAAAATGGTTCATCTTCAAACCAAACTTAAGGGTCAGAAAATTGAATTGCCCAACTTTCTTCTAGTGCCTCATGCTTTGAATTCTTTACCTGCTGAATTTTTTCAAATCAAAACTGCCTATAATACTCTAAATGAAACCTGGTGTATTAATGAGTTGATCACTAAATGTATTGCTGAAGAAGAGAAACTAAAGAAAGAAAAGAGTGAGATTGTCCTTCTTTCTTTCCAATCAAAATTTAATTCTGGTAAAGGTTTTATGATGAAGAAAAAGAATAAACTTACTGCTCCTAAATAATCTCAGGATGCTAAAGGACATGATAATAACCCTGGTCAGAATCATTCTGTAGGAGGTCCTAAAGTTGTCATTAAAAAAAGTGTCAAATATTTTCATTATAAAATGAAAGGCCACATAAGAAGTCAATGCTACAAGTTCAAGTCTTTGTTAGAAAAGAAACAAAAACAAGAAGATAAGCCCCTAGCTCTTGTTTGTTATGAGTCAAATATAGTTGATGTCTCTATTGATTCATGATAGATAGATAGTGGTACCACAACTTATGTTGCCATTTTCTTGTAGAAATTTATAAATAAGAGAAAATCAAGTATGAAAGAGACTAAGTTGAAAGTAGAAAATGATCTTGAAGTTGAAGTAGAATACATAGAACTTATCAAGTTATCTTTAGAGTTTGATTTTAAAATTTCTTCAGAAAACATCTTTTATGTACCTTCTTTTAGAAGAAATTTAATTTTTATTTTCTCTTTGGATAATATTGATTTTGATTTTGATTTTCATGATGGAAAAGTTAATTTGATGTTTAATTCTCAAATTATTGGTTATGATATTTTGAGTGATGGATTATATAAATTATGTTTATCTTATGATAATTTAATGCTTCTTTGAATATTAAGAATGTGATGGCAACATTCTAGAATCAAAAAAAGATCCTTTATATTATGGTACAAATGCTTAGGGTACATATCTAAGAAAAAAATTGATAGATTGATTAAGGATGATATCTTTCCTACCTTGAATTTTGGGGACATGGAGACTTGCATTTTGTATTAGGTGTAAATTGGCTAAAACTAAAAAGAAAGGAACAACTCATAGTTCAGATCTTCTAGTGATAATTCATACTGATATTAGTGAACCTTATTCTTCTACAATCTACAGCAATAAATATTTTATCATATTTATTGATGATTTTTCTTAATATAATTATATTTATTTGATTAAAGAAAAGTTTGATGCTTTTGAAAAATTTAAAATCTTTAAAATAGAAGTTGAAAATAATTGGAAAATGTCATCAAAATTATGAGATCTGATCATGGGGGCAAGTATTATGGCAAAATGATGTAGCATGACAGCATATGGGTCCATTTGCCAAATACTTATAAAATTATGGGATTGTAATCCAATATACTATGCTTGGTAGTCTTTAGTAGAATAGTATGGTCGAAAGACATAATCGTACCCTTAAAGATGTGATGAGGAGCATGATGAGTATGTCAAATTTGCCAAAACATCTATGGGATGAGGCTATTAAAATTATCTTGTATATTCTTAATAGAATTTTTAGTAAATCTGTATCCAAAATATTTTTTAAAATTTGGATTGGTAGAAAACCTAGTTTGAACCATTTTTGGATTTGGAATTATCTTGCAGAAGTGAAAATATATAATCCTATATAAAAAAAAAAAGACTGACCCTAGAACCAGTCATTGCTATTTTATTAAATATTCAGAACATGCTAAAGAATATAGATTCTATAGTTCTAGAAGAGGTAATAGAATTATAGAGTCACAGACTACAAAATTTCTAGAATTTGATGTGGCTAATATGGAATCCTCTTAAGTTGTTGATGTTGATAATAATTAGATTGAGACTGTGTTCATTCCTATGGCTGCACCACATGAAAATATAGTTTTTACACCCATTGAAAGAATGGATGTTCAGGTTCCTAGTCCTCCTGCTCCTATTTTGAATTCTCAAACTATTCAGCTTAATGATAAGGTGACATTAAGAAGATCCGTCCGATAGAGAAGGCTTACCATTCCTGATGATTTTTATGTCTATCTTGGAGAAAGTGATTATAACATTGGATATGTGGTTGACCCAATGACATATTGTGATGCTGTGATTTATCCTCAGTCTGATTTATGAATAAATGCTATGAAGAAAGAGATGCAGTCTATGGATAATAATAATGTATGGAAGGTTATTGATCCTATTGAGCATTGCAAACCTATTGGATGTAAGTGGGTATTTAAGACTAAGAAAGATTCTAAAGAAAGGATTGTGTGTTTCAAGGCTAGGTTGGTAGCTAAAAGATTTACTCAGAAGGAATTGATTACACTGAAATTTTTTCTTCAACATTCATAAAAGATTTCTTTAGAATCATCATGTCTTTAGTGGCTCATTATGACTTAGAGCTTCATCAGATGGACGTAAAGACTGATTTTATAAATGGTAATCTCAGTGAGAAAGTATATATGAAATAACCTAAGAATTTTTAAGAAAGTGGGAGAGAACATTTAGTCTGCAGATTGAAAAAGTCCATCTATGGCTTGAAATAAGTATCTAGATAATAGTATTTAAAATTTGATGAGGTGGTAACCTCTCTTGACTTTAAAAAAAATAAGGTTAATCAGTGCATCTATCTCAAGACTAGTGAGAGTAAGTTTATCTTTCTTGTCTTATATGTTGATGATATCTTGCTTGCTAGTAGTGATTATAGTTTACTGAATGAGACTAAATAAATATTATCTAGGATTTTTTGATATAAGAGATCTTATAAAGAAATGAGATATAACTGTTGAATACATAGATATAGAGTCAATGTTAGCTAATCCCTTGACTAAAGATTTGAGGCCCATATATTTTATAAGACATGTTGAAGATATGGACATACTGAGCTCTTTTGATGTACTTAGTTAGTGGGAGTGACTTTATATTTATGATTTAGTGTTGCTTTATTATTATGGACCCTTTACATCTCATGCATTTTTGACATACATTGTTGGCATGATAAATTAATAGTATATTTATTTTAATTTTTTTGTTTATATGTACATATTTATTTTAGTACACTTAGAGATATCTTTTATTTATGTATCTATTATATAAAATTTGAAATCAGGTGTTGAGTCTCAGATATGTTATGCTATCTCGTCATTGACACCATGTTGAGTATGTGAGGCAGAATGACTTGTTGTTAAAGTCATTAAAATTTTTCTTACTTATTTTGTACCCAAGCATGTTGAAAAGAAATTAGAGAACTGACAATAAAAATAGCATATGTTTGGATCATTTTTGGATGCTATTTTCTTGCTACACTACCATACCAAAACTCATGTTGATAGTATTAGTTATGTTTATAACCATGTATAGGTCTTATGTTAGATAAAGAATGCAATGACTTCCATGATTCAGCATGATTAATACCGTTGGTGCAGAATCTGATTGACATTAGGATGAGCTGGAGTGGAGGAGGATGAGGTCGCCATCGGTGATCTGCAAAATAAAATTCCATTTGGAGTCAGTGGTGGTGGCTCTGACAGGATCATCCGATGATCAAGTCAGCTCTTCTGGCCAACAGATATGGAGTGCTTAGGCCAGAGTTCGATAGAATTTTTGGAAAGGAGAAGAGAGCTTAGAGCTTAAAAAAATTTTATCTAGAGAATTTTTTTTTATAGACGGAGCTTGATTGATGGTGATAGCTGTAGTCGTCTAGCAGTGGACCACTCGAGGTCTGGTGGAGTTCGGTATGGAGAGGAAGGTGTCGTCAAGCTGATAGTGACAGCCATACCGTTCAGTAGCAGGTCGCTCGAGGCTTGATGGAGTTCGATACGGAGAGAAAGATATTGTCAGACTGATAGTGACAACCATACCATCCAGTAGCGAGCCACTCGAGGCCTGGTGGAGTCTATCATGGAGGGAGGTGCCGTCTATAGCATCGTCTGTAGCAGACTGATGGCGATCGTTCATCGAGATTTAATAGTCGTAGTTTGGAGGATGCAGGCGTTGGTTGGTGAAGAACTTTGACATACATCAATTTCAGAGGAGTTCGAACTTCCAAAGAGAATACGACTATAGGAGATCATCCGAGAGAAATGCTAGCTGAAGGAGAGATCCGAAAGGAGTTCGACTCCTAGAAACGTTCGATCGAAGGAGAAGTTCAGAAGAAGTTTGGCTCTTATAGAAATTTGACAGAAGAAGAGATCCGAAAGAAGTTCAGCTCCTAGAAGAGTCCGACCGAAGTAGGAGTCTAGAAGAAGTTTGGCTCTTCTAGAAATTTGACTGAAGGAGGAGTTCAAAAGAAGTTCGACTCTTAGAGGAGTCCGACTGAAGGAGAGATCCAAAAGGAGTTTGGCTTCTATAGAAGTTTGACTGAAGAAGGAGTCTAGAAGGAGTTCGGCTCCTGTAGAAATTCGATTGAAGAAGTTCGAAAGAAGTTCGATCGAAGGAGAGATCTAGAAGGAGTTCGACTTCCGTAGGAGTTCGACTGAAGGGGGATTGCAGAGGGAGTTCAGCTCCAAAAAGAGTTCAACTAAAATAGAAGTTCGAAAGAAGTTCGATTCCTATAGAAATCAGATTGAAGGAGTCTGGAAGAAATTTGGCTCCTAGAGGAGTCCGACTGAAGGAAAAATTCGAAAGGAGTTCGGCTCCTATAGAAGTCCAATCGAAGAAAGAGTTTGGAAGGAGTTTGACTCCTATAGAAATTCGACTGAAGGAGTTCGGCATTCGTAGAAGTTTGGCCAAAGGAGAGATCCGGAAGAAGTTTGGCTCCCGTAGGAGTCTGATTGAAGGGGGAGTATGGAGAAAGTTTGGCTCCCGTAGGAGTCCGACTGAAGGAAAAGTTTGGAAGGAGTTTAGCTCCTATAGAAATTCAACTGAAGGAGAAGTTCGAAAGAAGTTTGGCTCCTAGAGGAGTCCGACTAAAGGAGAGATCCAGAAGGAGTTCGGCTCCTATAGGAGTTCGACTAAAGGGAGAGTGCGGAAAAAGTTTGGCTCCCGTAGGAGTCTGACTAAAGAAAAAGTTTAGAAGAAGTTTGACTTCCATAGGAGTCCGACTTAAGGAGGAGTGTGGAGGGAGTTCGACTGAAGAAGAAGTATGGAGAAAGTTTGGCTCCCATAGGAATCTGGCCGAGGGAGTGATCCAGAAGGAGTTTGACTTCCATAAGAGTCTGACTGATGGAGAAGTTTGGCTTCCATAGGAGTCCGACTGAAGGAGAAGTGCGGATGGAGTTTGGCTCTCGTAGGAGTCCGACTGAAGGAGAAGTATGGAGAAAGTTCGGCTCCCATAGGAGTCCAATCGAAGGAGTGATCCGGAAGAAGTTCAACTCCCGTAGGAGTCCGACTGAAAGAGAAGTACGGAGGGAGTTCGACTCCCATAGGAGTCCGATCGAAGGAGTGATCTGAAAGGAGTTTGACTGGTGGAAAAGTTCGACTGGGGCTCGACCGTTGAGAAGTTTGGTTGGCTAAAAAGTTTGGCTAAGGTTTGACCGTCGAAGCTCTTTCATGATTATCAGTTGTATTGGGCTAAGCATCAGGCTGGAATTCGATGGGAGCGGAGTTTATCCCCAACAATAGTCCCTCCCACTCTCGAGTAAGAAATTCGAAGGAAGGAAGTACAAAAAGATGACTGTCGAAGTCTTTTTTTGGGCTTTGCATCCATTGAGGTTGAAGCTCGGAGGAGATCTTACCTTCAGTTGATGTAGAAGGAGATCTTATCTCCTGTTGATATAGAAGCTTAGAAGAGATCTTATCTCTAGCCGAGGTTGAAGAAGATTTTATCTCCTAATGACGTAGACTCTGAAACTCGAGAGAGATCTTTTCTCTAGCTGAGGTTGAAGGAGATCTTATCTTCTGTTGATGTATAAGCTCAGAAGAGATCTTATCTTTAGCCAAGGTTGAAGAAGATCTTATTTTCTAGTTGAGGTTGAAGAAGATCTTATTTTCTATTGATGTAGACTTTGAAGCTCGGAAGAGATCTTATCTCTAGCTGAGGTTGAAGAAGATCTTATTTTTTGTTGACGTAGACTCTGAAGCTTGGGAGAGATCTTATCTATAGTCGAGGTTGAAGATCTGAAGCTCAGGAGAGATCTTATCTCTAGCAGAGGTTGAAGAAGAGATCTTATCTCCTGTTGACATAGATTCTGAAGCTCGGAAGAGATCTTATCTCTAGCCGAGGTTGAAGGAGATCTTATCTCCTATTGATGCAGACTTTGTAGCTCAGAAGAGATTTTATCTTGAGCCAAAGTTGAAGGAGATCTTATCTTCTATTGATGCAGACTTTGAAGCTCAGGAGAGATCTTATCTCTAGTTGAGGTTGAAGATTTGAAGCTCGAGAGAAATCTTATCTCTAACCAAGGTTGAAGGCGATCTTATCTCTTGTTGACGCAGACTCTGAAGCTTGGGAGAGATCTTATCTCTAGCCGAGATTGAAGAAGATCTTATCTTCTGTTGATGCAGACTCTGAAGCTTGGGAGAGATCTTATCTCTAGCTGAGGTTGAAGATCCAAAGATTGAAAGAGATCTTATCTCTAGCCGAGGTTGAAGGAGATCTTATCTCCTGTTAACGTAGACTCTGAAGCTTGGAAGAGATCTTATCTCTAGCCGAGGTTGAAGGAGATCTTATCTCTTGTTGATGTAGATTTTAAAGCTCAGAAGAGATCTTATCTCTAGCCGAGGTTGAAGGAGATCTTATCTTTTATTGATGCAGACGCTAAAGCTCAGGAGAGATCTTATCTCTAGCCGAGGTTAAAGAAGATCTTATCTCCTATTGACGTAGACTCTGAAGCTTGAAAGAGATCTTATCTCTAGCCGAGGTTGAAGGAGATCTTATCTTCTATTGACGTAGAAGCTCGGAAGAGATCTTATCTCTAGCCAAGATTGAAGGAGATCTTATCTCCTATTGACGTAGACATAGAAGCTCGGTAGAGATCTTATCTCTAGCCGAGGTTGAAGAAGATCTTATCTCCTATTGATGCAGACTTTGAAGCTCAGGAAAGATCTGATCTCTAGCCGAGGTTGAAGAAGATCTTATCTTCTGTTGATGCAGACTCTGAACCTCAGGAGAGATCTTATCTCTAGTCGAGGTTGAAGGAGATCTTATCTCCTATTGACATAGACTCTGAAGCTCGAGAGAGATCTTATCTCTAGCCTTGGTTGAAGGAGATCTTATCTCTTGTTGACGTAGAAGCTCGGAAGAGATCTTATCTCTAACTGAGATTGAAGGAGATCTTATCTTTCTATTGATGCAGACTCTGAAGCTCGAAATAGATTTTATCTCTAGTCGAGGTTGAAGATCTGAAGCTCGAGAGAGATCTTATCTCTAGTCAAGGTTAAAGAAGATCTTATCTCCTATTGACGTAGACTCTAAAGCTCGGAAGAGATCTTATCTCTAGCCGAGGTTGAAGGAGATCTTATCCCCTATTGATACAGAGTCTGAAGCTCGGGAGAGATCTTATCTCTAGCCAAGGTTCAAGATCTGAAACTTGAAAGAGATCTTATCTCTAACTGAGGTTGAAGGAGATCTTATCTTCTGTTAATGCTATCTCTGAAGCTCGAAGAGAGATCTTATCTCTAGTCGTTGAAGAAGATCTTATCTCTGTTGGTTCGAAGTTGACGAAGATTGAAGATCCTTAGAAGCTCGGAAGAGATCTTATCTCTAGCCGAGGTTGAAGAAGATCTTAATTCTCTGAAGCTCGATCTTATCTCTAGCCGAGGTGAAGAAGATCTTATCTTCTGCTAACGTAGACTCTAAACCTCGAAAGAGATCTTATCTCTAGTCGAGATTGAAGGACTTCGACTTGCTCATGTTAGGATGAGGTTCTCCTCCTATTCCTAACATGGCCACTATTGACTGCTTCTTTCCTATCATCACATAGTTTTTGCACCAAGAAACAATAATATTGAAATGAAGAAATTTTATTGAAGAAAAATTACTGACGGCACATCCTCAGATTCTCTGTGTTTCATGGTCATGAGAGCATTGTTCCTCTGAGTTTCTTCAGACGATAAGTTTTGGGCTGGGCGACCTCCTCTATTTTATGCTGGCCTTCTCAATTTGGAGTAAGCTTCTCTTGGCTTTAAGACTGGAAGATGACGGCTCACCGAAGTACCAAGCCCCCCAAAGATAGAGTCAATGATGCTGGAAAGCGGTCGATCTCCTTGTTGTTCCTCCCTCATTGGTGGTTCTAACTGCAGTAGTGCCATTGGCTTGCTTCAGACTGGTGTCTGTGGAGCATTGAGGGGGACATAGTTGTGAAATCTTCTGGAGAAACTTCTTCACATCCTTTCGTCGGAGCTTCCTTGACGACGAGCCCGAGGAGTTCGGGCTCGCTTGAGCTTGGGAGGAGGGTACGTGAGCATGGCCGAGCTTCATTCGACCCTCCTATGAAATCTTCTGGGGGGAGAACTTCATGCCCTTTTGTCGAGGCTTCTTTGATAACAAGCTCAAGAGAGAGTTCGGCCTCATTTGTGCTCGGAGGGAGTCCATGAGCACAGCCGAACTTTATTCGGCCCTCCATTAGTCATGGGTTTGCTAGACTCGTCCGCTTGCCGCTCTCCTACGGCTTCTTCATCCTTCAATTTGAAGGCTTTTTCCGTACGGGTGTATCTCTCAGCTCGAGCTAGTAGATCAGTAAAGTCCCTGGGATACTTCTTCTCCAAAGAGAATAGCAAATCGTTCTTCCGAATGCCACCCTTGAGTGCGACTATCGTAACTGATTGGTCTAGATTTCGAACCTCCAACATAGCAGCATTAAACCAAGTGATATAAGCCCGGATGGATTCTCCCTCTTTCTACTTGATGTTCATCAAGGAATCCAAATCTCGATACGGACGTCGACTGCTGACGAAGTGAGCCACAAACTAATGGCTAATCTAATCAAAGAAGAAGATCATACCCGGCTTCAATGCCGAGTACTAGTTTTTCGCTGCTCTCTTTAAGGTAGATGGAAAAGCTCGGCATAATATAGCATCTGGTGCGCCATGGAGCAGCATCATGGCTCGAAAGGCTTTCTGATGATCGACCAGATTAGAGGTTCCATCGTAGCTTTCAAATTGGGGGAGCTTGAAGTTCGGTGAAACAGGCTCTTGCATAATTCGAAGAGAGAAAGAAGGATCGGTGTGGACGTTGTCATAGTGAGTTGGGGCGACGTGGCTGAGCTCCTTAATCTATCGATCCATCTCCCATAGTTTCTGATCGAGGTCGTCAACTCGATCATAGGTCTTGATAGGCTTCCGACCATGGATGGGGAAGGTCCCTTCTAGAGAAGAACTATGATCCAAGCAAGGATCCTTTGCTTTCTATTTCTCCTGCCCTAGGGCGACGAGTATGCTAGCCCAAGTATCCCTCCTTGGGATCGGCTCCTGACATTTCGATGGTGGATTTTCTAACAGAACCACCATCGGGGGCTGCCACATGGCCTGCACCATTTTGATGAGGCTCTAAATCTACTGCATCACCAGGTTAAACTACTCCGGATCTACCATGGCCGCCGATGGAGGTGGTGGTTGAAGTGCCGACACTGAAGCCGGAATAGATGGATCTGGCTCGGATATGATGGTAGAAGTGATAGATCTCCTAGTAGCCACCTTCTTTGGAGGTATTTCTTGAGATTGAGGGAGAGGATGGAGGTGAACCTTGGAGAAGAAGATCCATAGGGTCGATTGAGCACTCCTTTAAGAACAGGGGTACCTCAAAAATAGAGGCTCTTCCTTTAGCGCCCTTTCTATTGGTGCAGAATCTGATTAACACTGGGATGAGCTGGAGTAGAGGAGGACGAGGTCATCGTCGGTAACCTACAAAATAAAGTTCCATCCGGAGTCGATGGTGGTGGCTCCGGTAGGATCCTCCGACGATCAAGTCAGCTCTTCTGGCCAATAAAAATGGAGTGCTCAGGCAAGAGTTCGGCAGAATTTTTGAAAAGAAGAAAAGAGCTTAGAGCTTAGAGAAAGCATATCTGGAGGATCCTTTTTTATAGATGGAGCTTGATTGATGGTGACAGCCGCAGCCATCTGACAGTGGGCTACTTGAGGCCTAATGGAGTTCGGTACGGAGAGAAAGATATCCTCAGACTGATAGTGACAGCCATACCGTCTAGTAGCGGGCCGCTTGAGGCCTGATGAAGTTTGGTACGAAGAGGAAGGTATCGTCAGGCTGATAGTTACCATCCAGTAGCCGGCCGCTCGAGGCTTGATGGAGTATGTCACGGAGGAGGGCGCCGCCTGTAACATCATCTATAGCAGACCGATGGCAACCATTCATCGAGATTTAATAGCCGTAGTTCAGAGGATGCAGGCATTGGTTACCGAAGAACTCTGACATACATCAATTCTAGAGAAGTTCGAACTCCCAAAGGGAATACGGCTAGAGGGGATCATCCGGGAGGAATGCTAGCTGAAGGAGAGATCCGGAAGAAGTTTGACTCCTATAGGAGAAGTCTGGAAGGAGTTTAGCTCTTGTAGAAATTCGACTGAAGGAGAGATCCGGAAGAAGTTTGGCTCTTAAAGGAGTCCGACCAAAGGAGGAGTCCGAAAGGAGTTCGACTCCTACAGAAATTCGACTGAAGGAGTCCGGAAGGAGTTCGGCTCCTAGAGGAGTCTGACTGAAGGAAAGATCTGAAAGAAGTTCGGCTCCTATAGAAGTCCGACTGAAGGAGGAGTCCGAAAGGAGTTCGACTCATATAGAAATCTGACTGAAGGAGTTCAGAAGAAGTTCAGCTCCCGTAGGAGTTCGATCGAAGGAGAGATTCGAAAGGAGTTCGGCTCCCATAGGAGTCCGATTGAAGGAAAAGTGCAGAGGGAGCTCAGCTCCCATAGGAGTTCGACTGAAGGAAAAGTCCAAAAGGAGTTTGGCTCCTATAGAAATTTGACTGAAGGAGGTGTTCGGAAGAAGTTCGACTCCTAAAAGACTCCGACTGAAGGAGAGATCCGGAAGGAGTTGGGCTCCTATAGAAGTCTGACTGAAGGAGGAGTCCGGAAAGAGTTTGGCTCTTATAGAAATCCGACTGAAGAAGTTTGGCTTCCATAGGAGTTCGATCGAAGGAGAGATCCGGAAGGAGTTCGGCTCCTGTAGGAGTCTGACTGAAGGGAGAGTGTAGAGGAAGTTCGGCTTCCGTAGGAGTCCAACTGAAGAAGAAATTCGAAAGGAGTTTGGCTCTTATAAAAATTCGACTGAAGAAAGAGTTCGGAAGGAGTTCGGCTCCTACAGGAGTCCAACTAAAGGGGGAGTGCGGAGGGAGTTCGGCTCCCATAAGAGTTCGACTGAAGAAGAAGTTCAGAAGGAGTTCGGCTCCCGTAGGAGTTCGACTGAAGGAGTGTGGAGGGAGTTCGGCTCTCGTAGGAGTCCGATTGAAAGAGAAGTGCGGAGAAAGTTTGGCTTCCATAAGAGTCCGACCAAAGGAGTGATTCAAGAGGAGTTTGGCTCTCGTAAGAGTCTGACTGAAGGAGAAGTTCGGCTTCCATAGGAGTCCGACTGAAGGAGAAGTATGGAGGGAGTTCGGCTCTTGTAGGAGTTTGACTGAAGGAAAAGTATGGAGAAAGTTTGGCTCCCGTAGGAGTCCAGCCGAAGGAGTGATCTGGAAGGAGTTTGGCTCCCGTAGGAGTCCGACTGAAGGAGAAGTGCGGAGGAAGTTCGGCTCCCTTAGAAGTCCGATCAAAGGAGTGATCCGAGAGGAGTTTAGGAGGACTTCGGTTGCTGGGGGAGTTCAACAGGGGCTCGACCGCTGAGAAGTTCGATCGGCTGAAAAAGTTCGGCTAAGATTTGGCCGTTGAAGCTCTTCCGTGATTATCGGTTGTATTAGACTAAGCATCAGGCTGGACTTCGATGAGAGCGAGGTTTATCCCCAACAAATACTATTAGACCGAGTCAATTCTGATGTGCTGTCTATGGATTATATGTTTTTCAAAATCGTGCCCACATATTGTATTTTCTTTTATTCAGCCCGAGAGTCATTTTAAAAGCATTTTTTTTAAAATTTTAAAATCTTAATTAATGTTGCCCAAGTGAGAGAATGTGAGAATTTTTCTAATTATGGGCTACCATTAATTAATTATTTTATTTATTTTATTAAAAATAGGTTGATTATGTAATTCGGGTTGATAAACATGCATGCAAGTCCAATATTATTTATTATCCTTTTATTTTAGACTAGGTGCATCTTATTTTGAGTTGGTGTGGTTAGAATGGCACAGTGTAGGCTTTAGCTTGACATGAGCCTACGATGGATAGGCCTGTTAGGATTTTGTTTTATTCGGCTAGGTCCCCTCTCTACTTTCTATAAATACCATGAGACTAGTTCTCAGGCTTGTCTTATCGAATAGTCACCTATTGAAAGAAAACTGGTAGAAAAAGATCTGATTTGCAGTATTCGTGTGAGCGTCCGCTGTTACTGTTCTTGGTAAATCAATGGCAAACATAGATACATATTTATCTTTTGTATTCTAGTCTTCTGCATAGATTCATGAGAATCATCTACATAGTTCAGTTACAAAAAAATATAAAAAATAAATGCTATAATTAGAAAATATTATTTTTAATCTTTTTTAAATTTTTTTTATTCTTATTTTGTTTTGGAAATGGTGCGAATAGACGCCGGCACTATTAATTTTTCTTCTTATTTTTAATCTTTTTTCTAAATAAATTAATTATCTTAATTTTTTAATAAAAATAATAGATTTTTCACCTCTGTATATTTATAAACAAAATGATTACCTTCATTTTTTTTAAAACAACAAAATAACAAGCTCTATCAATACGTATTTTTAAACAAATAGATCGCTTCTATCTAAGATGATAAAACTAATTGCTTCCATCACTACATATCTCAAATAAAGAAATACTAAGAACTAAGAACATCAATTGAACATATCAAGAATTGGTAAAGTGATGATGCAAAGAAGCATCTGTGACACAGCCATGCGTGGAGAGAAATTACGGTGCACGATTATATAGATATGGATTCTCTCTTTGTCCAAATGGTTAGAGTAATAATATTCTCTCTCAATTTGTGAAGCTCCAACAATCCACATGCATTTGAAAGTGGTGTGAATAGTTTAATTGTAGAAAAATATAGAAAAATAAATGATATAATTAGGAAATATTATTTTTAATTTTTTTCTAATTTTATTTTGGAAGTGGTGTGAATAGAAACCAGTGCTATTATTTTTTTTTCTTATTTTTAATCTTTTTCTAAACAAACTGATTATCTTCATTTTTTTTTTCTTTTATCTTTTTCTAAACAAACTGATTATTTTTATTTTTTATTTTTTTATAAAAAATAATAGACTTTTTACCTCTATCAATGCACATTTCTAAACAAACCGATTACCTTCATTTTTTTTTTCCTTTTTATCAAAATAACAAGCTTTTCACCTATGTCAATATGCATTTGTAAACAAACAGATCACCTCCACTAAACAATGTAAGATGCTAGAACTAATTGCCTCCATTACTATATTTCTCAAATAAAGCAATGCTAAGAACTAAGGACATCAATTGAATATATCTGAATCAAGAATTGGTAAAGTGATGCAAAGAAGCATCGGCGACGCAGCCATGTGTAGAGAGAAATTGTGGTGCATGATTATGTAGACATGAATTCTCTCTTCGTCCAAATGGTTAGAGTGAAAATGTTCCCTCTCATTTTGTGAAGCTCCAGCAACCCACATGCATTTGGAAGTGGTGTGAATAGTTTAGCTGTAGAAAAATACAAAAAAATAAATGTTATAATTAGGGAACATTATTTTTAATCTTTTTCTAATTTTTCTTTTTCTTATTTTGTTTTGGAAATGGTGTGAATAGATGCCAACGCTATTAATTTATCTTTTTCTTATTTTAATCTTTTTATAAACAAATTGATTATCTTCATTTTTTTCTTTTTTTTTATCATTTTCTAAATAAACTGATTATTTTCTTTTTTTAATAAAAATAATAGACTGTTCACCTCTATCAATGCATATTTCTAAACAAACTGATTATCTTTATTTATTTATTTATTTTTATCAAATTAACAGGCTTTTTATCTCTATCAATATGTATTTCTAAACCAACAAATCGCCTCCACTAAACAATGTAAGATGCTAGAACTAATTGCCTCTATCACTATATATCTCAAATAAAGAAATGCTAAGAACCAAGGACCTCAATTGAACATATCTGAATCTAGAATTGGTAATGTAATCTAAAGAAGTATCTGTGACACAGCTATATGTAGAGAAAAATTGTGGTGTATGATTATATAGACATGAATTCTCTCTTTGTCCAAATGGTCAGAGAAATAATGTTTTCTCTCATTTTGTGAAGCTCTAACAACCCACATGCTTTTGGAAGTGGTGTGAATAGTTTAGTTGCAGAAAAATATAGAACAATAAATGTTATAATTAAGAAACATTATTTTTAATCTTTTTCTATTTTTTTTCTTATGTTGTTTTGGAAGTGGTGTGAATAGATGCTAGTATTATTAATTTTTCTTTTTCTTATTTTTAATCTTTTTCTAAACAAACTAATTATTTTCATTTTTTTTCCTTTTTTCTTTTATCTTTTTCTAAACAAAATGATTATCTTCATTTTTTTTCTTTTTTCTTTTTATAAATAATAATAGACTTTTCACCTCTATCAATCCACATTTATAAACAAATTGATCACCTTCATTTTTTTTTTCCTTTTTATCAAAATAATAGGCTTTTCACCTCATTCAATATGTATTTCTAAACAAATAGATCGCATCCACTAAACAGTGTAAGATGCTAGAACTAATTGTCCCTATCCCTATATATCTCAAATAAAGAAATGCTAAGAACTAAGAACATCAATTGAACATATCTAAATCAAGAATTGGAAAAGTGATGCAAAAAAGCATATGTGACACAGCATGTGTAGAGAGAAATTGTGGTGCACAATTATGTAGACATGAATTCTCTCTTCATCCAAATGGTTAGAGTAATAATATTCCCTCTCATTTTGTGAAGCTCCAACAACTGGCATGCATTTGGAAGTGGTGTGAATAGTTTAGTTGCAGAAAAATACAGAAAAATAAATGTTATAATTAGGGAACATTATTTTTAATATTTTTCTTATTTTGTTTTGGAAGTGGTGTGAATAGATGCCAACTATTATTTTTTTTTCTTATTTTTAATCTTTTTTTCTAAACAAACTAATTATCTTCATTTTTTTATTTTTTTATTTTTTTTAAACAAACAATTTATCTTCATTTTTTTCTTTTTTTAATAAAAAATAACAAACTTTTTACCTCTATTAATGCACAAAATAAACCGATTACCATCATTTTTTTCTTTTTATCAAAATAACAGGCTTTTCATCTCTATCAATACGCATTTCTAAATAAACAAATCACCATCAAACAATGTAAGATGCTAGAACTAATTGCCTCCATCACTATCTATTTCAAATATAGAAAAATATAGAAAAATAAATATTATAATTAGGCAAAAACTTTTTTCCCTCCACTGTTGTTTGCCAAAAATAAAAAATGATAACGATAAAGGGATTTCTTTGTTGATGTAGAGCAACGCATCCTCCTCTCAGAATATTCCACTTAATGGGATTGATCTTCCTGTAGATTTTTTTTTTTTTTTTTTTGTGAGAAATACCTATAAATATTTATGCAGGACCTTTTCTTTGAGATGAAAAAACTAATACATGCTGAAATAGGCAAATGTGACCTTACATCTCATGGAGAATCATATGATTGCTATATAGAAATTTTAATATTAAAATGGTAAATGGAAACTGAAATGGAAAGAGATTTACTCGCTTATACTTTTTACTTTGGGACTAAGGATGAAAGTATCCAAGTAATACCCGTTGATATGTGTTTTTACATCCAAATCTAAAAAGAAAAATAGATAAGATATAGACAAACAACTATCTTATCCATATCTGCAAATCCTATTTTATTTGTAATCCTACTTAGTTTTATATAGATTTTATGAACTTTGAAATGAAATAAGTAACTTTTTTCTAACTTATTTTATGTTCTCTATAGTGACATTTTTGTTTGTGTATATATATATTCACATTTATGTTAGTATTTTTAGTATCCAATTTATATCTATATTTAATTAAAGCAAATATGCATATGGATGCTAACATTCTAATATCCGAAGGATGTAATTGGGATCTTGATGGTCGTGGAGACTTTCTTCCTCTTGTCCACCACAACGATAGTGATCCTAGTCTGGCTTCTTTTTCAGCGATCCATGGAAAACATCCAAGAATTTGTCATTCTTGGCCTCATTTCTTCTTGAATTCGACCAATAGGACTTGAGATCCTTGACTGTGTGCAAGAATACGGATTTGAGAGGGGAGAAGGCATCTCAGATGGCGTGGAGGAGGGATTCTACCAGGATCTGCTCCTCTTGGGCAAAGCTCCTCTAAACTCAAAATGTATGAAATAGAAAGACTATTTCACCAAAGACCAGGTAGAGCTACTCCACTCTTCTTGGGCAAAGATCCTCTCCTCATGATCGGGACAGAGGCGATGCCATGGGACGTTGGCAGTGCTTGCTTGATAAAGAGTTTAATTCACTTGAGAAAGGTGGGGGTAGGTGGAGCGCTTGGTCGAGTTAACTTTCCCCTTTTTTTTTCTTTTTTGCTCCAAGATGGCTAGCTTGTGTACGTGTTGGGTCGTTATAGGCCCAGTCTATAGTCCAGCTGATAGACCAGGTCCCGAGTATAATTTCTCCATTTGAGCAATGTTGAATCCACCACTACAGCAACACGTATCCCAATATTACTCTGATGTTGATGGTTTGATCTTGATGATGCAAAATATTTGAATATAAAGTACTAATACTATATTTTGAGAATGGTTGTTGGGCTAATTAAAGTGCTCAAAATGATTAATAAAATCGAAAAAGAAACTCACTTAAATTAACCAAGTCAAAAAGAGTTTTCAAGATATCCTTCACTAGTTTTGATTTAGAGAAGTTAATCCCAGAAAATCGAGAACGGACTCCTTAACATCCATAGTATTAAACAAAAGACTAGCATTTTTGGAGGTATCAAGAGTCAACCCTTAGGATTCAAAAGTTATGTTGGAGCAGAGTGGCATATCTCATGAGTCGACCTTATGATTGGATGAGTTGACCCATAAAAAGCCTCAAATGAAAGATAAAAGTATGCAAAAAATGACCTCTTGAAGGATGGATCTTAGATCTTCACAAGTCAACCCCAAAATGATCTTAGGGAAAAGATAGAGAGTATAAAAAAATAGCACTTCAAAAGTCGACTTATGGTAGATACGAGTTGACCTTAGTTCCAACAACAGTCAACCACCAGAATGGCCATAGATGTAAGATAGAGGATGTTCAAAAATATAGTATTCTAAAAGTCTGCCAAAAGACTAGATGAGTCAACCCCTAAAGAAAAGAAGTCAAACCATCTATGCTTGATAGCCTAATGACTAGTTTTTTTAAAAAATTTAAATGAGCAGAATTCTTCTCCAATGACTAATTTTGCCTCTCTAATGGCTAGTACACTTCTTTCAGCCAAATTTGAGTATATTTTAGGCTTAAATTTAATTGGAGAATGTTATGCAAGACATCTAAGTCATTCAAGAAAGTATTACGCGAAAACAAAAGAGAAAAAGGAAGAAAGCATTGGATATTTTTGAGTAAGAGGGGAATTAAGAGCAATAATTGTGCTGAGTTATCTAGACAGAATCCTTCAGCCATCAACTTGCATCCTCTCAGTCATAAGAAAAGAAGAAGTCAAAGCTATAAGTGCAATCTGCCTCAACTTCTTTTCACTTTCACTTTCAATGAGCTTTACTTATTTCTTGAGTTTTGGCTCGTTCATTCTTCACCGCATTGTATTTCTTTAATTTATTACAAGTTTCAAGGTTGGAAACTTACGGATAAGGTAGGTCTAAGATAGAAATTAGATGGATTGGGAGGCTAGGCCTAGGGGTGGCTTAGTTGGGAGGTTGTGGGCAATTCCTTATGCTAAAAAAAATCAATAGGATTGATTATGTGTCTGGATAAATCAATCAAATTATAATTAATTGATTATAGTCGAAATTTTTAAGTAAGAATTCTTGAGGAGTAGATATAGATGCTAAGTTTGACACCAAACTCAAGCAAAGGTTCTTACAGCCACTCATAACATACTCTCGACTCTCATATACTTAAACTGAAGTTAGTATATGCAACATTTAATTATAGAGGTTAATAAGAAACTCCAATGATGGAAATACTGGATAGATTTGTCGCTATGCAACATGAAAAATTGATTCCCAAAAAATATTTTTGAAATTAAATTTGAGATACTAGAAATTAGATTATTAGTGACAGCTAATTACCATTGCTAATAGATATTTTTCCATCCCTAATAGTTTTTGCCATTGCTAATACTATTAAGAATGGTATCCCATCACTAATTAATGGTCGAAAAAAATCTAGTCGCTAATTCTAGTTATCAGCGATGAATTTCTTAGTCGTTACTACTACTAGTTATTAGCGACAGCATTAGCGATGGCTATATTTCATTATAATTTATTTTTTAATTTTAAATAAAATATTAAAAAATTAAAAATAATTAATGATCATTTTTTTGTCACTAAGGTCATCGCTAATAATTATTAGAGATGACTTAAGCCATCTCTAATTTCATCGATAATAGTAAATTTTAATTTTTTAAAAAATATAATAATATTTTATTATTAGCGATGACTAAAGCCGTCGCTAATGTATTGCTAATACCATCAATAATAGTTAATTTTATTTTTTAAAAATTTATAATAATATTTTTTAAAATCTATTTTAATTAATCATAATCAATTATGATTTCTAACATCAATTATAATTAAAATCCAAAGATAATAGGATAATTATAAATAAAAAATTAATTATATTATATTAAAAATATAAATTATATAATTTTGTAAGCAGTATAAAAAAATACTGTTGGGGATAAATCTCGCTCCTGCCGAAGTCCGGTTCGATGCTCAGCTTAATGCAATCGGTAGCCACGGAAGAGTTTCAGCGGGCGGGTCTTAGTCGAACTCCTTCGGTCGGTCGAACTCAGCGGTCGAGCTCCTTCGGACTCTCAACGGTCGGGCCTTAGCCGAATTCTTTCAGCCAGTCGAACTCTTCAGCGGTCGAGCTTCAGTCGGACCCCCGTGAGAGCTGAACTTCCTCCACACTCCTCCGATCGAACTCCTTCCGAGCTTCCCCTCAATCGAACTTCTCTAGGAGTCCGAACTTCTCTAGAATTGATACGTACCAAAGTCCACCAATCAATGTCTGCTTTCTCAGAGCCATGGCTATTAAATCTGGACAAACGATCACCATCAGTCTGCCACGGGCGACACTACAGGCGCCTTGAGCGGCCCGCCACCAGGCGGTATGACCATCACCATCAGTTACCATCAATCAAGCTCCATCTATAAAAAGGACCCTCCAGATACGCTAACTCTAAGGCTCTAAACTCTTCTCTCCTTTTCTAAACACTGTCGAACTCATTTTCGAGCACTCCATTCCTATTGGCCAAAGCTGACTTGATCGTCGGAGGGTTCTGTCAGAGCCACCCCCCACCGACTCTGGATGGAACTTCATTTTGCAGATCTCCGATGGTGACCTCATCCTCCTCTGCTCCAGTCAGACCCGGTGATGATCAGTTTCATCCCAATAGATTGGCGCTAGAAGGAGGGGCCCGAACCTCTGAGGTTCTCTTATTCTTAAAGGAGTGCTTGACGATGATTTCTCTCTTCCCTCTTTGGAGATCTCTCTTCTTTCTCTCTAGAGTTCTTTCTTGAAGAGAAAATGCCTTCAGGAGAGTTTCGACTCGATGATCGACAGCCTCCGTGCTAGGTCCATCTGCTCCCGTTTCAGCCCCGACAGCTTAGGTTCCATCTGAAGCCACCGTAGATGTGGAGCAGTTCAATCTGCTGCTCCAGCAGGTTCATGATCTCGTCGAGATGATGCTGACCGTGCGACAGCTTTCGGTGGAGAGTGTGCCAGCAAACCCGCCATGAGGATGTTAGGAATCGATCTTAAGAAAGAGCATTTGGCCTAGCATGCCAATCGCCCTTAGGAAGGAGAAACAGAGCAGAAGTTCACCCCTAGAAGGCTTCATAGGAGGCAAAATAAAGTTTGGCTGCGTTCACGACCTTCCCAGCACAAGCGAGGCCAAACTCCCCCTCGAGCTCGTCATCAAGGAAGCCCCAACAAAGGAGCATGAAGTTCTTCCGCAGAAGGTTTCACAAGAGGATGGAATGAAGTTCGGCCGTGCTTACGATCTTCCCAGTGCAAGCGAGGCCCGAACTCTTCGAGCTCACCGCCAAGGAAGTCCCGATAGAAGAGCGCGAAGAAGTCCTCCTCCTGAAAGATTTTGCAACTATGCCCCCCGCAATGCTCCTCGAACTCAAATTTTCACGAAAGTTAAGAACCAGCTACCAAGACCAGAAGAATTACGATCTTTCCCAAACAAGCGCGATCGGAGCAAGTACTACCTCTACCATCCGACTATGGCCATGACATTGAGGAATGCATTCAACTTCGAGATGAAGTTGAGGAGCTCGTCAGAAAGGGATGGCTGGGTAAATTCCTTCGACGCCAGTCTGAAGCAGAAGAAGATCGGCCAAGGGCACTGCCGTAGCCAGAAATGATAAGAAGGTCGGTCGCCTCATGGTGTCATCAATGTTAACCCTAGGAGGAGCTTGGTACTTCAGTGATTCATCATCTTCTAACGTCAAAGCCAAGAGAAGCATGCTCCAAATTGAGGAGGCTAGCATGAGATAGAGGAGGCCGTCCGGTCTGAAGCTTATCTTCTGAAAAAATGTGGAGGAACAATGCCCCCACGATCCTGAAATATAAAGAATTTAGGGATGCAGCCAGTAACTTTCTTTCAATAAAATTTTTCTCTTTCAATAATATTATTTCTGGATACAAAAATTATGTGATGACAGGAAAGAAGCAGTTAATAGTTGCCGTGTTAGGAACAGAAGGAGAACCTCGTCCTAACATGAGCAGGTCAAAGACCTTCAACATCGGCTAGAGATAAGATCTCTTCCAAACAATCGAGTCAACCTCAGTCAGAGATAAGATCTCTCTCGAGCGATCGAGTCAACCTTGGCTAGAGATAAGATCTCTCCCAAGCGATCGAGTCAACCTCGACTAAGGATAAGATCTCTTTCGAGTGACCGTGACAATCTCAGCTAGAGATAAGATCTCTTCCAAGTGATCGAGTCAACCTCAACTAGAGATAAGATTTCTCCCGAGCGACCGCATCAATCTTGGCTAGAGATAAGATCTCTTTCGAGTGACCGCTGATAACCTTGGCTAGAAATAAGATCTCTTTCGAGCGATCGCGACAACCTTGGCTAGAGATAAGATCTCTTTCCGAGCGATCGAGTCAACCTCGGCTAGAGATAAGATCTCTTCCGAGTGACCGAGACAACCTCGGCTAGAGATAAGATCTCTTTCGAGCAATCAAGTCAACCTCAGCCAGAGATAAGATCTCTTTCAAGCGACTGCGTCAATCTTGGCTAGAGATAAGATCTCTCTCGAGTGATCGTGACAACCTCGACTAGAGATAAGATCTCTCTCGAGCGACCGCGATAACCTCGGCTAGAGATAAGATCTCTTTCAAGCGACCAATCAACCTCGACCAGAGATAAGATCTCTTTCGAGCGATTGCATCAACCTCGACTAGAGAGATAAGATCTCCCCGATCGACCACATCAACCTTGGCTAGAGATAAGATCTCTTCCGAGCGACTGCGACAACCTCAGCTAAAGATAAGATCTCTCTCGAGTGATCGAGTCAACCTCAGCTAGAGATAAGATCTCTCCCAAGCGATCGAGTCAACCTTAGCTAGAGATAAGATCTCTTCCAAGCGATCGAGTCAACCTCGACCAGAGATAAGATCTCTTCCGAGCGATTGCATCAATCTCGACTAGAGATAAGATCTCTTCGAGCGATTGCAACAACCTCGGCTAGAGATAAAATCTCGAGCGACCGAGTCAATCTCACTAAGATAAGATCTCTTTCGAGCGACCGAGTCAATCTCAACTAGAGATAAGATCTCTCTCGAGCGACCGTGACAACCTCGGCCAGAAGATAAGATCTCTTCGAGGCGATCGAGTCAACCGTCGATTAGAGATAAGATCTCTTCCGAGCGACCACGTCAACCTCATCATAATCATTAGGAACAGAAGGAGAACCTCGTCCTAACATAAGCAAGTAGATCCCTCATTCATTTTAGACGAGATGGAGAAAGAGGCCCTGACAACGGCCCTTATGTGCCCCCACATTCTATTAGGAACAGGAGGAGAACCTCAATCCTAACGTGAGCAAAAATCGAAGGCCTCATTCATTTTAGACGAGAATGGGGGGAGAGGTCCTGACAATGGGCCTTTATGTGCCCCATAGCCTGTTAGGAATAGGAGGAGAACCTCGTTCTAATGTGAGAAAAATCAAAGACTTCGTTCATTTTAGACGAGATGGGGGAGAGGGCTGACAATGGCCCTTATGTACCTCTACAGCCCGTTAGTAATAGGAGGAGAACCTCATCCTAACGTGAGCAAAGTCGAAGGCCTCGTTCATTTTAGATGAGATAGGGGGAGAGGCTCTGATAGTGGCCCTTATGTGCCCCCACAGCCCATTAGAAGTAGGAGGAGAATCTCATCCTAACGTGAGCAAAGTCGAAGGTCTCGTTCATTATAGATGAGAAGGAAGGAGAGGGCCTGACAGCAGCCCTTATAATACCCCCACAGTCCATTAGGAACAAGAGGAGAACCTCATTCTAACGTGAGCAAAGTCGAAGGCCTCGTTCATTTTAGATGAGATGGTGAAGAGGTCCTAACAACGGTCCTTATTTACCCCCATAGTCCATTAGAAATAGGAGGAGAACCTCATCCTAACGTAAGCAAAGTCGAAAGCCTCGTTCATTTTAGATGAGATAGAGGGAGAGCTTCTGACAATGGCCTTATGTGCTCCCATAGTCCATTAGGAGCAGGAGAAGAACCTCGTCCTAACGTGAGCAATGTCGAAGGTCTCGTTCATTATAGACGAGATGGAGGAGAGGCCCTGACAGCGGCCCTTATGTGCCCCACAGTCCGTTAGGAATAGGAGGAGAACCTGCCTAACATGAGCAAAGTCGAAGGTCTCGTTCATTTTAGATGAGATGGAGGGAGAGGCCATGACAACGGCCCTTATATGCCCCCATAGTCCGTTAGAAATAGGAGGAGAACCTCGTCCTAACGTGAGCAAAGTCAAAGGCCCTCGTCCTAATGCAAGCAAAGTCTAAGTCCGAGCTTCGAAGTCTACAGCTCCATCAACCTCAGTGGAAGATAAGATCTCTCCCAAGTGCCCGCATCAACCTCGACCGTAGGAGATAAGATCTCCCTCGAGGCAACCTCGACCAAAGATAAGATCCGAGACAACCTCGGTCAGAGATGAGATCTCTTCCGAGCGAGCGAAACAACCTCAGCCAGAGCATCTGAGACAACCTCGATCAGAGATAAGATCTCTTTCGAGTGATCGAGACAACCTCGATCAGAGATAAGATCTCTTCCGAGTGATTGAGACAACCTCGGTCAGAGATAAGATCTCTTTTCGAATGATCGAGACAACCTCGTCAGAGATAAAATTAGAGACAACCTCGATCAAGGATAAGATCCTCCCTGGCACGATCGAAAATCCTAACATGATAAGATTGGAGACAACCTCGGCCAGAGATAAAATCTCTTTCGAGCACCCACATCAACCTTCGCGTAGGAGATAAGTATCTCCCCTGAGACAACCTCAACCAGAGATAAGATCTCTCCAGCGATCGAGACAACCTCGGCTAGAGATAAGATCTCTCCCGAGCGACTGAGACAACCTCGGGCTAGAGATAAAATCAGAGACAACCTCGATCAGAGCGCTCGAGACAATCTTGGTCAGAGATAAGATCTCTTCCGAGCGATCGAGACAACCTCAGCCAGAGATAAGATCAGAGATAATCTCGCCCAGAGATAAGATCTCTTTCGAGCGACCGTGTCAACCTCAGCTGCAGATCAGATCTCTCTCGAGTATTCATATTAACCTCAGTTGTAGGAAATGAGATCTCCCCCGAGCCGACCTCGACTGCGGGATAGGAGATCTCCTCCGAGTCAGCCTCGGCTATTGATGACAATATCGCCTCCAAGAAGCTCAACCTCCGACCTTGACCGCAGGAGGCAAGATCTACTTCAACCTCGATGGGAGATGAGATCTCCTTCGGGCTTCAACTTCAACATCAACTTTGGCTGAAGATGAGATCTCCCCCGAGTTTCAATCTGAACTAGCACAGAGCCCAGAAGAGGACTTCGGTAGTCATGTTTTCTGCACTCCCTTCCTTCGAATTTCGAACTCAAAAATGGGGGGAACTATTGTTGGGGATAAATCCCGTTCCTGTCGAAGTTTGGTTCGATGCTTAGTTTAACGCAATCAGTAGCCACGGAAGAGCTTCAGTGGATGAGTCTTAGCCAAACTCCTTCAATCGATCGAACTCAGCGGCTGAGCTCCTTCGGACTTCCAACAGTCGGACCTTAGCCGAACTCCTTTAGTCGACCGAACTCTCCAGCGGCCGAGCTTCAGTTGGACTCCCATGAGAGCCAAACTTCCTCCGCACCCTTCTAGCCAGATGCCTACGAGAGTCGAACTCCCTCCGCACTCCTCCGACCGAACTCCTTTTGAGCTTCCCCTCGATCGAACTCCTCTAGGAGTCCGAACTCCTCTAGAACTGATACGTACTGAAGTCCACCAATCAATGCCTGCTTTCTTAGAGCCACAACTATTAAATCTGGATGAACAATCACCATCAGTCTACCACAGACGATGCTACAGGCGCACTCCTCCATGACTGACTCCACCAGACCTCGAGCAGTTCATCACTATCGGATGGTATGGCTATCACTATTGATCTGACGATACCATCCTCTTTGCACCAAATCTCGTACAGCCTCGAGCGGCCCACCATCAGACGGTATGATCATCACCATCAGTCACCATCAATCAAGCTCCGCCTATAAAAAGGATCCTCCAGATACGCTAACTCTACGGCTCTAACTCTCCTCTCCTTCTCTAAACTCTACCGAACTCATGTTTGAGCACTTCATTCCTGTTGGCCAGAGCTGACTTGATCGTCAGAGGATCCTACCGGAGCCACCCCTCATCGACTCTGGATGGGACTTCGTTTTGCAGGTCTCCGACGGCGACCTCATCCTCCTCCACTCCAGTCGGATCCGATGATGATCAGTTTCTGTCCCAACAAATACAATACATCAAAATAAAAGAAATCAATGTAGATCTTGCTCATCATCCTTTTTCTTCTCTCCAGTAGTTGGTGGACAAGAGTCGGATATCTCAGTATCTTAAAATGAGAAGAATAAAATATTATTGATAAGTTTTGATACGAAGATGTATCTTTTGATATGAAGGCATATCTTTCAATACACTCCTCTGATTCTTAAATAAATTATTCATATATATTTTATTTAATGATACGGAGCTTATCCTAGCCCATTAATTGGATAGTTAGATTAAATTTTTAGTCCCTACATCTTTTTTACTAACTCAAGTCTAAATATGTGAAGCTTCTAAATATGAAAATTTTAAAAAAATAAAAGAATTTACCAACAAAATTATTTGATGTGATGGTTGGAATATGAGTCTAGCTGGTTATGCAGTTGCGGATTCTGAAGAATCTCCACAGCCATATCACAGAGGCATCCTGGAAGCTTTGAGGTCACTGACTCAAAATCCTTTGCATGACCTCCTCCACGTGCGCATTACTCTAAGTGTGGGACGTTGAGGCCTATAAGGATGCCGAAGAGTATTGAACCACTAGAGGGTTGAAGTTATAGTTGAATCCTATGACTGGACTCCTATTTACCCCTCCGGTGATCCTGAGTCATCCCTCAAGATCAATAAGGGACTGAGTGGATGGATCATCACCGTACCGTACAATGATGTAGTCCATGTAATCTACCTATATAGTTCAGAAATATATTAGTTCTAATATATATATATCAGATCTTGTAATAACTTAATAAATATAATTTAAAATTCTTATCGTGATTGATCGCGACGTAGAATCTAATTAATCATTAATCCTCCTAGATTGGTATGTGGCCTCCCACAACTGCAGCTGACCTGGTGGATGATCCAGCTACCATATCTATAATAATTAAATAATAAAATTAAATTAATTAAAAAATATATATATAAGTTTTTATAATTTTAGTGAAGAATTTTGGTATAGATTTTTTATTATTTTATCAGCCATAATATGTGTGACGACGGAGCCACCCGTGTGTCTGAACGGATCCTGCTGGGTGGTCCAGTTCTATTGGACCCTCTACCACTTACTAGAGACTCTTCACTACTTTACTGATCATAGAGGACCTCCTATACGTCCGCATGCATCCAGTGATCCATGTAGGATCTTTAGTCTAATGGTGATTGAGAACTAGAATGCTTGATGGCAGACTACCGAAGACTGTACAAACTATTTTGGAACCTTTGCATGGCCACTTCTTTGAAGGTCCAATGGCCAACCTCCTCATCTTGAGAAGTCTCAAATCGATAGTACTCCTGCAAGTAGAACCAATCATGTATTAAAAAATAAAATACAAACCTATAGTGAATTTAAAATTAAATATTTCTGACTTATTCGAAACATCTCTCAGGCTGCATCATGAGCTCCAAATGGCTAGTTGGAGAACTCATCCACTGGCCCTAGCATCAAGCATTGGATGATATCGGTAACCATACGAGATACTTCAGACTCTTTTAACGTACTATAAAATTAATTTTAAAAAATAAATATTAACTCTAAAATGACTAAATTCTAACATATTGATTAAAATTATAGTACTTACGAGTGGCTCTAAATATGGATGAGCTCTCTATCCTTCGATTGAGTCGAAGGTGCCGCAAGGTAGGCGGATCTTCAATCATGACTCTGTGTCTGAGAGCTGATCGCTGCTGCGTGTGACTGTAGGGTCACTGATGACCTCTTATCAACCGAATCTGAGTGCAAAATATCTAATATAAAGAATATTATATTAGTTAGAAAAGAATAAAATAATATAAATGAGAATATCTAAAGTATTAAAGTTTACTATCTAGTGTGAGAGATGCACAACCATGCAAGCTAGCTGCATGATCGCTCTCTCCTCGAGAGCTATCCTTAACTGAAATGCTCTGATCTCTAGAAGATAAGATGTATAATTTTTAAAAATAAAAATAAATATATTTATCAAATTATTTATAAAATTATGGATGGTAATTTAAGATTTAAAATGACATATTTTGTGGATCAATAAAGCATATATGAAATAAGTTCTCAATAAAAATAAAATCTAAAGCAAGTAGATAATCAAAAAATTGATCCAAATAAAATATCTATCACAATATAATAAGACGATCAAAATTTAACTCACATATAATAAAGATTGTTAGTTAGCATCTATAATATATTAGCAGAAAAATATTTCTCATCCAGCAATACATGATAATGTATTGATCTGCTGGTCCCTTGATTTAGGTGTGTTTGATTTTAATCCAGCAATATATAATAATCTTAGTACATGAAAATGTGAAGAAGGCTCAGATCTGCCATTAAAAAATAAGGCATTGTAAGTTTTTCTTCATCTTTAACCATGAGGTGGCTGCAAGTAGTTATCTATGATATAACAAACCATCCAAGCTTGCCCTACAACAACAACAATAAGAATAGAAATGCATCACCTTTATTTAGGCTTATCTCTCATAGGCAATCATCATAGCCTCTTTGAGCCCCTGACCGCCTCCTCGAGCTATAAACTAGGAGTAGAATTTTTTTTAAAAAATAAAATAAAAACTTAAAAATGATACTTAATTTATGTGCTTGTGCAGCCTAGTCGTTTGCCATGCTCCAAGTCTACATGCGTGGGACGTGCATCCTAATCATTCCCATTTGCAATGATGTTCTTTACTTTTATGATTATACTTTTAGAAATGCTGTACTCTTAGTTCAAGGATAGGCTCGTTGTTCTTGTAAGAGATATGTCGATAGAGAAATACTTGATAGAGATATGATAGTTGTCCATTTATATAAGAGTAAATTTATGTCAAACTACAAGTATTGATACCTACATGGGAAGATGTGGAAGACAATTGCAAGGGCTTCGGAGGCTCATTTGTCCAATGCACTTGCTAATGTGCAAGAGTTTAATGGTGACAGGCTTGAGCAGATGATTAATATATTTGATGGGTTTGATCTAATTATTGATAGAAGTCTATATAATAATCTTTCAGGTAACAACCGCCATAGTCATGATGGACTATAGGATTGCTATGGTTATAGCCTTACTTATTTTCTACTGGATAGCAATCGTATAGAGGGTAAACATGGCTATTACCATAGCAACCCTATAGTCCATCATGGCTATGACGGTTGCTATCTGAAAGATTATTACATAGACTTCCATCAATAACCATATCAAACACACCAAATGTGTTAAGTATCTGCTCAAGCCTGTCACCATTAAATTCTTGCACATTGGAAAGGTCTTGAACAAGTAGAACCTCCGAAGCCCTTACAATTATCTCCCATATCTCCCTATACAGGTACCAATGCTTGTAATTTTGCATAAATTCACTCATATATAAATGGATAACTATTGTATTCCTATCAAGTATTTCTCTATTGACACATCTCTTACAAAGATAATGAGCCCGTCCTTGAACTAAGAGTGCAGTATTCTCAAAAGCATAATCATAGAAGTAAGGGATATCATTGCAAACGAGGATGGTCAGGACACGCATCCCATGCATGTAGACTTAGAGTGTGCCGGATGACTAGACCGTGCGAGCACACCAAAATGACATTTAGGCAAATTCCATCCTGGAGGTTTCAAAATAAGCACCAAGTGGAATTGCAAATAGGACTCGAACAGGCCGAACTAGGCTAGGCCACACCCCTCCTTGAGTCTGATCCAAAAATTTAAAACTAATTAAATTAAATATTATTAATTTAAACTAATTTAGCTAAATTATAATATATACATTAATCAAAAGATGGGTCTATGCTTCCATGTAGTATAATTTTTTAAAAAAATTAACACCATTGGCCTGAGTGCTTGGGGTGCATGAGAGCTAGATGCCTTGGACACCAACTAGAACCCGAGGCTTGAGTGTGTAGGGCATGCCCTGATTCTATGTTTGCAATGCACTGACCGGCACCTTCCCTTTGCCTGAGAGCATAGGGCATGTAGGGGCTGAATATCTTGGATGCCAGCTAGAACCCAAGGCCTAAGCGCATATGGTACACCTCAGCCCCATATTTATAATGCTGCCCGGCATCTTTCCTCGATCCGAGTGCTCTATATATATGCTAAGACCCAAGTCCCATACTTATAATTAATTAATTAATCAAACATCTAACTAATTAATCAAATTAATATTTAATTAATTAATTTTTTTAGTATTTTATTAACTTAATTAATATAATTTAAAATTAAAAAATTAATTTTTATTGATGATATTAGTCGTTGCTAATGCTATCGCTAATACTCAAAATAGAAGGCGGGTTGCTACCACTACTACCAAAAATCACTGCCATAGACTATGGTAGTGGTTTTTTAACTGCTGCTACTATGATCGTCGTCGTAGCTCTATGACAGCGATTGTTGCAGCGGTTATTTGAACCGCTGCCATAGATAGTCTATTGCAGTAATTTATAAATCACTATAATAGATCAACCTATAGCAGTGATTATGTAACCGCTGTCATAGTTAATCTATAGCAGGGATTATATAACCACTATCATAGATGATCTATAGCAGTGATTTCTTAACCACTGTCATAGATCTAATGCAGCGGTTGGCATCATTTGCATCAAAAATCTATGGTAATGATTATAAAACTACTGCCATAGATTTTGAATAATTAAAAAAAATAAAATTTTTAATTTTTTATATATTTTATCTAATAAATATAGATATATAATATAAAAAAATATAATAAATATAAAAATTATTCTAAAATGCTAAAATTTTATTATCAAATAAAATTTATTATAATATTTTTTAAAAAAAATAAAATACATCAAAAGTCTCCTAAATCTACATCATCATCGTCGTCATCGAAAGTTGGAGCTAGAGCTGGAGTTGGAGGCAGAGTTGGAATGTGAGCTAACATATCTTCAAAGCTCGTGACTCCAAAATACATGCTGAGCATCGACATCATATCTCTCACGATGCCCTCTAGATGAGATGCACGCTTCTCAGCTCAATCTATCCACGTCACAGCATGATCTGCCCATGCCAATGCCTCCTCAAGCTCCTACCGACTGATGACATCAGAAGTCTATGAAGAGATGCTTGCCTTGGACCAGTAGCTCATCGGCATGTGTTTGAGCCTGCATCGGATTCTCCTAGAGTGCTCAGGCCATAAGATCTGAGACAGATGGTCATGGAGCCCAGAGGTATCCGAATCCTCGCGCGAGTGCATCTAACTAATCCTATAATTATAAATTAAAATAAAATTTTATAAAAAATGCTATAATACTAATCATATATATTAATATATTTAATACTTACAAAAATATGCCCGATTGTGACGTTTATCGATCTGCCCGTCTTATCCGTGTGGTTGGATCGAAAGATCTCGCTATGGTTGGACATCACTCTATCTCTCATCAGCTATAACAAAGAATAAATTTATCAGAAAGATGATAAAAAATATGAATTTAATTTATCTAGTAAGATTTAGAATTAATTATCTCTCTATACACACGAGTGGCCATAGACTCATGGCCTAGAGTGTGCGTATACTCTTGGGCTGTACAGTTCTTCTGATTCTGACAGAAGGTAGCCTAACAAGTATTCAAATAAATAATAAATATTTAAAAAATATTTAAATAAAATGTTAAGCATATTGAAAAATTTAAAAGTTAAAAATTTTACCTCGAACTTCTTGCTCTTTCAGTGTCTAACCATCCTCTCCCACTGACTCGAAGGACAGTCCTGTATCCAGAAAATAAGCTCTTCCGAAGTGTCTCATCAGTGCTCGAGCCATCCTCTATGGAGCTTGACCTAGTAACCCCGGTACAACTCTCCGATCTTCTTCAATCGGGCATCTCAAGCCCTCTCGTGATTGGAAAAATCGTACCTCCTCTACATAAATTTATCAAAAATCAGTTATACAATTATTCTAATCAAACATATATAGTATAAACATATAAAATGCATAAATATAACTAAGATGCGCATACTTACCCATACTCGATCTCTGATGGCAGCATCCATCAAACGTCAGTCTCTAGGCTGTACGAAAATGATGTCCGACCGTCTCACAAGCACTCCAAAAAAGGAATGCATCTTCCATGCGGTCTCCCCTATTGGCCTCCCCTTCATATCATAATAGACCATCATCTGATGCTGGCAGTTTCATATGTGCGCCATACATGTGGGATCATGAAATGTCCAGCTAGGTGATGCACCTGCAATGCAAATATGCTATGCAAATATATAAGTGTATAAATACTATATAAAAAATAAAGTTGTACTAATATAACAAAAATGTACACTCAGATGCCTGCGTAGTAGCATGTGCCTCAGATATGGATGATGATAGAGGCTCAGCTGCTGGTGGAGTAGATGCCATCGGTGGAGTAGATGCCGTCGATAGAGTAGATGCTGAAGGTGGAGGTTCCTGAGTAGTCGATGTTGGAGGTGGATGGAGTATGCTCCGACTGCTCCTCAGATGCTGAACTACGCGTAACCCATCGATGGGCAAGGGTGAAAGCTAGATGGCATTTCGATGCCATTGTGATCTGCAAAATTAATGAACATTAATCAATATAATATCGTGACATATTAAATTCTATTCGCTTGGAAGCCGAGCCAGCTCCGTGCCTGAGACATTCGGCTAGGGTCCTCCCCCAACTGGCTTGATCATGGCTAGAGTTGGCTCGATTGCATATTTCAGTCGGCTCGACTGTGTGCCATCCCTTCGATCACTCCCTCTCTCCCTCTCTCGATCTCTCTCATCGGCAACGACGGTGAGGCCGAACCCCTCCCTTCCAGCTTTTTCATCTCTCGATCTTTCTCTCTCCCTCTCTCGATCTTTCTTGCCGGCGAGGCCGGACCCCATCCCTCCCTCTCTAACTCTCTCGATCTCTCTTACCGGAAAGGCCAGACCCCATCCCTCGCAGTGATGCCGACGAGGCCGGACCCCCTCTCTTCCTCTCTTGCACTCTCGATCTCCCACTCTCCCTCTCTTGATCTCCCTCTTCGATAAGGTCGGACCCCCTCCCTCCCAATGATGGTGGCGAGGCTGGACCCCCTCCCTCCCAATGATGGTGGCGAGGCCGGATCCCTTCCTTCCTCTCTCAAGTATAGATCCATCAGATATTCGGATTCGAATTTGGTATCAGTAATTAAAATTGGGTCTAGATCTGAATATCCAGATTCCGATCCGAATTCAATCCATTGACAGATCTAGTCCACAACTGCCGACATGGCATGACCTAAGGATACCACCATGGCACGATCCAAAAACTATAATATTTTGATAATTATAATATTTATGATAAATATTTTATAAATTATTATAAATATATATGATTAATAAATAATACTATAAAATTTTTAAAAAAAATTATACCTATGGTTATAGAGAGCGGATTGCACCAAAAGCTCCGAGGGTTGCTGGTGATAATGCTAGAGGAGGACGATGGAACTAGAGGTAACCTGCGAAACAAAAGTAAGATAGTAAGATAAAGAAGAGAGAGAAGAAAAAAAAGAGAAAGAGAGTAGGGGCGGCTGGGGATGGGGGCCAAGGGGAGGGGCAGTGATGAGGAGGCTTCGCACTCGACCGGAGGAGGGTCAAAATGATGGTGGCGGTGGGAGGGGTGGGGTTTCGTGGGGCCGAAGGAGGGTGGAGGGGGCTCGTCGGAAGGAAAGTTTGGTTTCGCACTAGGGTTGGAGGAGGATAGAGTATGGGGGAGGGGTTTCTTGGGAATCGGTGGAGGGTCGAGGGTGGATAGGGGTTCGTCGGAGGGGGATTTCACAGGGGGTCGAGGGAGGGTCGGATGTGGGTTCACCGAGGGGTTCACTGTGGATCGAGGGAGGGTTGGATGGGGTGCGGGGGGTTGGGGTTTCATGGGGGATCGAGCGAGGGTGGAGGGAGGTTCATCGGAGAGGAGGTTTTGCAGGTGGCCGAGGGAGGGTCGGATGGGGGTTCGTCGGAGGGGGCTTTCGCTGGGGGTCGAGGGAGGTCGAATGGAGGTGGTGGGGGGGGTGGGGTGGTGGGGAAGGATGGCCTGGGATGGAGGGTCGGAGGGGGAGGGGGAGGGGGAAGGAGGGGCGGCATCGATTGGGGGGGAAGGAGGGGCAACGCCGACCGAAGGGGAAGGAGCCTCATTGGCGATAAAGAGGAGGAGAGAGAGAGAGATCGAGCGCACATAGAAGGAAAGAAAAAATTTGAGAATTTTTAACCTAACCTACGGCAGCGATTATCTAACTGCTGTCATAGATCTATGACAGCGGTTATCGAACCGCTATCATATATCTATGATAACGATTATTCAAAATCACTACCATAGATCTACGGCAGTGATTCTATAACTGCTGTTGTAGATCTATAGCAGCGATTTTTGATAACTGCTGCCATAGATTAAAAATATTTTTTTTTTATTTTTTTAAATATTATATTATTTTAAAATTTAATATCCATCTTCATCGTTCATTATCTAAATAATTATCATTAGAGTGTCATCGCAAAAGTCACCTCGATCCAATTGCCCTAGCTTTATCGATTAAAAAAATTTGATTTCGACGATCATGAATGATGATGTGATGATCTGATAGATAGATATCTTCGATGGATCCAAAAATCTACAACAATAATCTCAATGATATTTTTAGTGTACTATCAAAGTTTCACTTCAATTGGATATCGTTATCATGGTCAATTTAGTATGAAATGATTTTGACCGTTAAATTAGAAACAAGCGATCAAAGGATTAAACGGCATTCGATTATGAGATAATTTTTTAGTAAATAATCTTTATTATAATTTTAAATATTTTATACGGTGATGATAGTAAAATTTAAATCATTTTCGTATAAACTATTTATGTTAAGCAGATATTGCAAAACATAACAATCAGTGAAGTTTCAGAATGGTTATCAGATGATGTATAGTTTTAGATCATTCTTCATCTCACGAGTTGAATTTTATAATCACCATCATAAAAAATGATTAAAGTAGTAGCCAAGATTATTTATAAAAAAATTATCTCATAATCGGACACCGTTTAGTCTTTTGATTACTCGTTTATCATTTAATGACTGAAACTAACCTATACTAAATTGACCAAGATAACGATATCCGATTAAAGTAAAACTTTGATAGTACACTATAAATATCATCAAAATCATCATTGTAAATTTTTGAATCCATTGGAGGTCTTCATCTATTAGATCATTGTATCGCCATTCGTGGTCATCGAAATCAAATTTTTCTAATCGACAAAGCTAGGACCATCGGATCGAGACGATCTTTTGCGATGACACTCTAATGATAATTATTTAGATAATGAATGATAAAGATGAACATTAAATTTTAAAATTATATAATATTTAAAAAAATGATGGTGATTAATTATAACCGCTGTCATAAATCATATTATAGCAGCGGTTCCTACTAACCGCTGCTATAGGTCCGACTTATGGTAGCGGTTACAATAAATTGCTGCTATAGGTCGACCTATAGCAATAATTTTTTATAACCGCTGCTATAGGTCCGACCTTCGATAGTGATTTTCTATAACCATTGCTATATGTCAGACCTATAGCGGTGGTTGCAAAAATCACCGCCATAGGTCTGACCTATAGCAACGATTAACGAAAACCGCTGCCGTAGGAGCTATGACAGCAGTTTCAAAAACCGCTGCCACAGTAAGCGCTGCCATTGGCCATTTTTGTAGTAGTGTATGCAGGACTGAGATGCAGGCTAGCGTGTAGAGACTAAGGCATGAGGAGGCATGAGCTGGCGCACTGGAACTTGAGGCTCGGGGATGTGATTACGGAGATGAGGGCACATGGATAGGGCCGTGACATTGGATTGGTGAAGCAGGTGCCGCAGGGTCGGGGCCGCGGGTTGGGGGCAATAAGGAAGGGGCCATGAGGTCGAGCTGGCAGGGCCGAGGCGGTGGCTCGGGAATATAGCCATGGAAATGAGGGTACGAGGATTGGGTCGCGAGAAGGTGGCAAAGGTAGGGGCTGTGGAAAGGTGGCAAAGGTTGGGAGAAGGTGGTCGAGGAGGTGGGAGGTGGCCAGGGGCTCGGAGAGGCGGAAGGTAGCTAGGGGCTCACAGCCGGGGGCTCGGGGAGGCAGGAGGTAGGAGGTGGCTGAGGGCTCACAATCAGGGGCTCGGAAAGGTGGGAGGTGGCTAGGGCTCATGGACGGGGGCTCAAGGATGTAGTTAGGGGGAGGCGGGCCAAGGGCAATCGGAGGAAGGTGATCGGAGGATTGGGGAGGCGGAAGGTAGCCAAGGGCTCGTGGCCCGGAGCTTAGGGAGGTGAGGGTGGTTAGGTGCTCAAAGAGGTGGAAGGAGGCTAGGGGATCGAGAAGGTGAGAGGCGGTCGGGGGCTTGAGAAAGTGGTTGGGTGCTCAAGGACACTGAATCTGACAGCATGATGAGGAAAAATAGGGACTAGAGGTGGGGGAGAGAGAGGGTGGGGAAAACAAGAGCGAAAAATTATTAGTGATGGCAAATTTTCATTACTAATAATTTTTTTCTATCACTAATAATTATATTTTAAAAAAAACTTATTAGCGATGGCAAAATATCATCGCTAATAATTTTATTCTATTATTAATAATTATATTTTAAAATAAATTTATTAGCGATTGTATAATACCATCAATAATAAATTTTTTTCATCGCTAATAATTATAAAAATATATTATAAAATTACTTATTAGCGATGGCATACCATCGCTAATAATTTTTTTATCGCTAATAATTATAAACATATAATAAAAAATAAAATTATCTTTTATTAGAGATAAAAATTTATCATTGTTAATAATTTTTTTCATCGCTATTAATCCTAAAAATATATTAAAAAATAAAATTATCTTTTTATTTATTAGCGATAGTGTTTTGCCATCTTTAATAAGTATCCTATCGTCGCTAATAATAATAAAATTAAATTTAAAAAATAAAATTATTTTTTATTAGAGACTTGATTTTTGTTGCTAAAATCTCAAAATTTTATTGCTAATAATTTTTTTTATGATGAAATAATTATTGATAGGTAAAAAAAGACTTAAAAAATACAGTATCTATTCTAATAAGGATTATTAATTGAAAATCAGCTATCCAAAATCTTTATCATAGTTAGGACTAGAATTGGGCTGGACTAGGCCGAGCCCTATCCATACTCGGCCTGAAAATACTGCCACTAATTAAAAATAGTACTTAAATCAAAGACTAACAAAATGAACAAGAGAAAGAGAAAAAGAAGAAGGCTTATAACTACCATTAAAAAATAAGGCATTGCAAGTTCCTGTGCACCTTTAACCATGAGGTGGCTGCAAGCGGTTGCCTATAATGTAACAGACCATCCAAGCTTATCCTGCAACTCTAAGAACAAAAATGCATCACCTCCATCTCTCTCTAAACTTTTTAAGTGCATCAAGCAGTCATAATAGCCTTTTTATGAATGGAGCATTGCTAATTTTGGGTTAGATGTGGGTTGGCAGTACCACAACCACTCAGATAGTTTTTTTAATATTAACTAACACATGATAGCCTTGAAACTAACTTAACTAAATTTAATTAAATATTATTAATTTTATTAAAATATTAAATCTAATTTAACTAAATCATATAAATATTAATTTAAAAATTTTTAAGAAATAAAATAAGAATCAAATTTAAAAAAATAAAATTATTTCAATATTAGTGATGGCTTCATACCATCACTAATAATATATTTTCATCGCTAATAATCATAGAACTAAATTAAAAAAAAATTTCTTTAGTATTAGCGACGACTTCATGCCATCTCTAATAATAATTTTTTATCACTAATAATATTATAATTAAATTAAAAATAAAATTACTTTAGTATTAGAGATGGCTTCATGTTGTCTCTAATAATAACTTTTTTATGGCTAATAATAATAAAATTAAATTATAAAAAATAAAATTACTTTAGTATTAGCGATGGCTTGCTATCATTGCAATAATAATTTTTCATTACTAATAATATTAGAACTAAATTAAAAAATAAAATTACTTTTTATTTACGATACATCTTGTCGTCACTAAAAGTTAAATATATTGTCGTTAATAATTTTTTTATTTTTTATAATGATACATTTCGTGATCGCTATTTACCATTGGAGAAAAGCATTATTAGCAATGATAAATTTGTTATCGCTAATAGCCATCGTTAATACTCAATATTTTTATGGTGAGATAAAAAAAGAGACCAATCTATAATTACATCTAGAATTTAAAAATCTTTTCTTATCAACCTCTCTCTCTCTCTCTCTCACGCACGCACACACACACACGCACACAAAAATACACAACCCATACATAGAGCGCAAGATCTAAATTTTCAGAAGCTCCCCATCGGAAAATAACATTTCTTCACCTATTTTCACTGCTGTTTTAGCAATGAGTATGTATCTTGAACCAAAGGTAAGGCATAAAAATAGTAAAAATAGTATATATAGAGAGAGAAATTAAACAACCACTTAGTTACAAGTTCCTGCAGGAGATGGTCAAGCCCTCTTGCCGATGGAGCATTCAGGTTCTCACCGTCTTTGCTTTCTCTTTTTAGTATTGGCTCCAACCTATGATCTCTTACTTAGAATCTGGATCCTATGCAATGCATATTTTGTACCATAGAGATCATTCATCTCCAAAACAGAGGATTCTTGCTCATCTCGAAAATCCTACAACTTTGGCACCCCGAAGTGATGCTCTCAATTTGTAAGATTACCAAAAGCTCTCTATTTTCGAGATGAGCAACATATATGATAACTACCTGAGCATGCATTAGTACGTCTCTACATTACAGGTCATGAAATATAAAAGATTTAGATTCCTCATACTGTGCGCTACCCTGTCTCCTTCCACTCCACCGTATAAAGTGACTAATTTAAGGTACATTTGATTACATTTTTTAATTTTTAATTTAAAAAAAATATTGTTTTGATTTTTTTATTAAATAAAAATAAAAAAATAAAAAATATATTTGGCAACTACGTTGCTTTAAAATAAAAAATAATTATATATAAGATAAAAAATAAAAAATAAAAAATTTTTATTTTGCATGTAAAATAATTATTTTAATTTTTTTGATTTTTACTTTTTATTTTTCATGATGTTATCAAATATTATTTTTTAATTTTTATTTTTTAAAAATTAAAAAATTAAAAAAATATTTTTTTAATGGCTAACTAAACGCACTCTTACTTATAGCTTACTTATTTATATTTCTATTTCTTTGTAGGTAGAGGTTGATTTTTTGATGATACTGATTGAAGGTGCTCTCAAGGGGAACATTAAGTATCATCTAAGGTAGGTATGCCTCGAAGATTTTTAAAAAATGTTTCAACCTTTATAACATACCTAGAGGCTTATCCCTTGTATAAGAGTGGAGTTTAGTCATATAGTTGATTTTTCATATAAATTTAAAGATCTTGATCATGATAATTAGAAGTGTCCGTTATATATGTGGCATAGGTAAGAAGCACGATCCAAGCCAAGATATTGATCCAAAGGAAAATCCTGATGCAGAAGATGGGATGAACTTTTTTTTAGTAACAACTATTATTTGTTAGAACTTAGAATGGCTATATTATACAATGTGAACAATAGATATTAGTTGACATTTCAAACATTTATAGCTAAATATAAATTTTTAAATTGTAAATTTTAGTATCAATTTTAAATAACATGTATAAACCATTTATTGTGCTATCACAAGAAAACTACCTATGTTAATGAGGCTCCAATTCATGAAGGCCATGTCCTATGGTGCAGCAAGGCTCAAATTTGTCAACAAATTTATTCCCCCTCCCCACTCTTTTTAATAGTAGGGGACCGTGGATCCATAAGCCCGAAAATGGTCATAATCTATCGGCAATAATTAAAGAGACCGTATGTAGCGGTTGGATGCATAATTTGTTGGTAATTTCTAGTCCTTGTACGTTAGGAATGGTACCTAAACCACACTTGACTGTTAAAGCCAACACAACCTAATTCTTTAACCAAATCCAACCTAAATATCAAATTAAACCCGATCCACCCTTATTCAGGTAGGCCTAGATCGGTTCTCAATCTAGCCCTAAGCTCAAAACTTTCAAGTCAGATTTGGGCTTCATTGAAACTTGATCTATCCTGACTCGAATCCAACCTTATATAAAAGGTAGCTCCCCTTTCATAAAAATAATTAGAAATACATTCCTAAAGATTATAATCCTACCTTGTGTGTAAAAAATCTTCTTCCTCTAAACTTGGATGGGAATGCATGGCACTTCCACTAATTAGATAAAATAAATTTTCAACCGCAGAACACTTCAACAAAATAGGTTGGTAGAAAAAAAAATAGGATTCTAGAAGAAATGACATATCTCTTATTTTGTAAAAATAATCTACCAAAGTATTTTTGGTCAAAAGCTATTAATATGATATATTACATATTAAATCATACATTAATTAGTTAGGCTTATTTTAAAGAAAACTTTCTGTGAACTTTAAAAAGGAAGAAGACCTAACATAAGTTATTTCTAAGTTTTTGATTGCCGATGTTTTATTTAAAATAATAATATACATAAACTAAATAGATTTTGTATGAGGATATATTCTTCAGTTATTTTCTACTAGTAAAGCTTATAGAGTATTCGATAAGAGAACTCTAGTGGTAAAAGAATCCATCATATATTAGTTGATGAATCTAACATCTTCCATTAAGGTAAAAAGATTTATTTGATGATGCAGATTCTCTAGAGAAGGAGATAGAAGAATTGATATTAAAAGATACTCCTCAAAGTGGAGAAAGAAAGGGTCAAGAGCATAGCATTGAAGATGAAGAACATCAAGATCCATCCAACCACAAGGTACAAGTAACTTATGAAGGGAGTGGAGGTAAGCATATAGTCATCCAAAGATCTAATCATATATAGGTGATTCTTCTCATGGCATCCGAACTAGGGCATCTCTTAGGTAAGTTTGCAATCATCTTGATTTTGCATCACACATTGAACCTGAAAATATTATGGAAGTTGAAAAAGATCATAATTGGATAAATACTATACAAGAGAAACTAAATCAATTTGAAAGAAATCAAGTTTGAAATTTAGTTAAAAAAACCTATAAATCACCTTGTAATAGGTACAAAATGAGTGTTTAGAAATAAATTAGATAAAAATAGAAATATAATGAGGAATAAGACAAGGTTGGTTGTACAAGATTACTATCAAGAGCAAGATATTGATTTTAATGAAATCTTTACACTAGCTAGTACCTATATTAGAAGTAATTAGATTACTACTTGCTTTTGCATATTATTTGAATTTCAAATTTTTTTCAAATAGATATAAGAAGTATCTTTTTAAATAGATATATTGCAAAGGAAGTTTATGTTGAATAATCTTCCTATTTTGAAAATCATGAATATTCATATCATATTTTTAAACTAAATAAAACTTTATATGGTCTAAAGTAAAAAAGCATCTCATGCTTGGCATGAAAGATTGAGCAAAATTTTACTTTAAAATGATTTTATAAGAAGAAATATTGATACAACTTTATTTATCAAAAGAAACAAAATGATCTTTTAATATTTCAAATATATGTAGATGGCATAATTTTTAGTGCTACTAATGAGGTATTGTATCAAGATTTTACCAAGTTCATGTAGGATGAGTTTAAGATGAGCATGATGAAAGAGCTAACATTTTTTTTGGACTTTATATCAAGCAAATGGAGGAGGAGATATTCTTCATCAATCAAAGCAAGTATATAAGAGAGATATTGAAGAAATTTAGAATGAAAAACACTAAAAGAATTGGCATGTCTTATGAGCTTGATCAAAATGAGAATGGTAAGAGTATTGACCCTAAATTTTTGAGAAGCATGATTGTATTTTTACTATATTTGACTGTAAGTAGACTAGATATAATGTTATATATATATATATGTTAGATATCAATCAAATCTTAAAGAATTATATCTAATTATAGTTAAAAGAATACTAAAATATATAATGGAAATACAAACCATAGGACTTTGATACTCAAAATAATCATCAATTGAACTAATTGGATATTCATACGTTGATTTTATGGATATAAAATAGATTGTAAAAATATAAGTGAAACTTACCAATTTTTAGATGTCAACTTAGTCTCATGGTTTAGCATAAAATAAAATTGATAGTATTGTCAATAGCCAAGGCTAGATACATTGTATTCAAAAGTTGTTGTGCTCAAATCTTATAGATTAAGTAATAACTAGAAGATTATAGTATTAAATATAACAAAATTATAATAAGATGTAGCAATAGAGATGCCATAAATCCAACTAAAAATCTAATTCAATGCTCAAGAATTGAGCATATTAAAATGAGATATTATTTCATGAGAGACTATATACAAAATAATAATGTATTACTTGATTTTGTTTCAATTGATAGGCAACACTACTACAAAAAAGGATTACGGCAGTGGTTGATAATCACTGTCGTAGCTTAAAAAATTACTGTCATAGGTTATGGTAGTGATTTTCTAACCGGTGTCACTGCAGCCGTCGCTGTACCTCTATGACAGTGGTTGTTTGAACTACTGTCATAGATTACCTATTGCAGTGATTTATAAATCGCTGTAATATATCGACCTATAGCAACGGTTATGTAACCGCTGCCATAGGTTATCTATACCAGCGGTTATATAACTACTGCCATAAATAATCTATAGCATGATTTCTTAACCGCTGCCATAGGTCTAATGCAATGATTGGCACCGTTTGCACCACAAACCTATGGCAGTGGTTGATATGAAAATGATAGCAATTATAAAACCATCGTCGTAGATCTTTTTATAATTAAAAAAATTAAAATTTTTATTTTTTTATATATTTTATCTGATAAATATAGATATATAATATAAGAAAATATAATAAATATAAAAATTATTCTAAAATACTAAAATTTTATTATCGAATAAAATTTATTATAATATTTTTTTTAAAAAAATAAAATACATCAAAAGTCTTCTAAATCTACATCATCATCGTTATCATCGGGAGCTGGAGCCAGAGCTGGAGCTAGAGCTGGAATGTGGGCCAATATATCTTCGAAATCCATGACTTCAAAATACATGCTGAGCGTCGACATCATATCTCTTACGATGCCCTTCAGATGAGATGCGCGCTCCTCAGCTCGATCTGCCCGCATCGTAGCATGATCTGCCCATGCCAACACCTCCTCAAGCTTCTTCCGACTGACGACACCAAAAGTCTATGAGGAGATGCTCATCTCGAACCAGTAGCTTATCGACATGTGTCCGAGCCTGCATCGAATCTCCCAGAGTGCTCATGTCCTAAGACTTGAGACAGATGCTCATGGGGTCTAGAGGTATCCGGGCCCTTGCTCGCGAGTGCATCTAACTGATTCTGTAATTATAAATTAAAATAAATTTTTTTAAAAAATTTTATAATACTAATCATATATACTAATATATTTAATACTTACAAAAATACGTTCGATCGCGACGTTCATCGACCTGCCCATCTTGTCCGTATGGCTGAATCGAAAGATCTCGCTACGGTCGGATATCACTCCATCTCTCATCAGCTATAATAAAGAATAAATTTATCAAAAAAATGATAAAAAATATGAATTTAATTTATCTACTAAGATTTAGAATTAATTACCTCTCTATGCATACGACTGGCCATAGACTCATGGCCCAGAGTGTGCGATACTCCTGGACTGCATAGTTTTTTTGGTTCTAACAGAAGGTAACCTAACAAGTATTTAAATAAATAATAAATATTTAAAAAATATTTAAATAAAAATTTAAGCATATTAAAAAATTTAAAAGTTAAAAATTTTACCTCAAACTCCTAGCTCCTCTAGTGTCTAACCATCCTCTCCTATTGACTCAGAGGATAGTCTTGTATCTAGGGAACAAGCTCCTCCGAAATGTCTCATCGGTGCTCAAGCCATCCTTTATGAAGCTTGACCTTATAACTCTAGTACAACTCTTCGATCTTTCTTAGTCGAGCATCTCAAGTCCTCTCATGATAAGAAAAGTCATACCTCCTCTGCATAAATTTATCAAAAATCAGTTATAAAATTATTTTAATCAAATATATATAGTGTAAACATATAAAATACATAAATATAACTAAGATACGCATACTTACCCATATCTTCTCTCATACTCGGTCCCTGATGGCAGCATCCATCAAACATCAGTCTCTGGGCTCTACGAAAATGATGTCCGACCACCTCATAAGCACTCTAAAAAAGAAATGCATCTTTTGTGCGGTCTCTCCTACCGACCTTCTCTCCACATCGTAATAGACCATCACCTGATGCTAGCGATTTCACATATGTGGGACCACGAAATATCCGACTGGATGATGCACCTGCAATGAAAATATATTATGCAAATATATAAGTGTACAAATACTATATAAAAAATAAAATTATGCTAATATATTATAAATGTATACTTAGATGCCTGCGTAGTAGCATGTACCTCAGATATGGATAATGGTAGAGGCTCAACTGTCGGTGGAGTAGATGCCATTGGTAGAGTAGATGCCGATAGTGGAGGTCTCTGAGCAGTCGATATCGAGGTGGATGGAGTATGCTCTGACTGCTTCTCGGATGTTGAACTATGCATAACCCGTTGAGGGGCAGGGGTGAAAGCTAGATGGCATTTCGGTGCCATCGTGACCTACAACGTTAATGAACATTAATCAATATAACATGTTGAACAATAATATTAGTATAGCATCAATAAATAGTCTCTAATATGTACACTAATCAATTAATGGATCTATCATTATGCAATATAATAAACAAAAGCAACAAGATATAAACATTCAGAAAATATTATGCAATAAATTCTACAACATAAATTACATTCATAAATAATTAAGGATGAGCAACGATCGTAGATCCGATCTCTTGCGCGAACCTTGGTGTTAATCCAGAAACATGAAAGAAGAACAAAGTAGATGATGATGGCACCTTAGGACTTAAAGTTGGAATCTTAGAGAGACATATCAAATTCTATTCACTCAGAAGCTGAGTCGACTCCGTGCCTGAGATAACTGGCTCTGTACCTAAGACATCTGGCTAAGGTTCTTCCCCAGCTGGCTTGATCACGGCCCAAGCCAGCTCGGCTGTGTATCCAAGCCGGCTTGGCTGTGTGCTATCTCCTTGATCACTCCCTCTCTCCCTCTCTTGATCTCTCTCGTCGGCGATGATAGTGAGACTAAACCCCTTCCTCCCAACTTTTTCATCTCTCGACCTTCCTCTCTTCCTCTCTCGATCTCCCTTACTGATGAGGCTGGACCCCATCCCTCCCTCTCTCACTCTCTCGATCTTCCTCATCGGCAAGGCTGGATCCCATCCCTTTCAGTGATGTCGGTGAGGCCAGACCCCCTCCCTCTCTCTATCACTCTCTCGATCTCCCAGTCTCCCTCTCTCGATCTCCCTCACCGATGAGGTCGGACCCCCTCCCTCCCAATGATGGTGGCGAGGTCGGATCCCTCTCTTCCTCTCTCAAATACAGACCCATTGGGTATTCGGATTTGGATCCGATATCAGTAATTAAAATTAGATCTGGATCTGAATATCTAGGTTCTGATCTGAATCTAATCCATTGATAGATTTAGTCCACAGTTGCAGACATGGCACAGCCCAAGGTTACCACCACGGCATGACCCAAAAATTATGGCATGCAGATAATTATAATATTTATAATAAATATTTATGATATTTATTATAAATATTTTATAAATTATTATAAATATACATGATTAATAAATAATATTATAAAATTAAAAAAAATTATACTTACGGCTATAGAGAGTGGGTCGCACCGAAAGCTCCGAGGATCGTCGGCGACGACGTTAGAGGAGGATGATGGTACTAGAGGTAACCTACAAAATAAAAGCAAGATAGTGAGATAGAGAAGAGAGAGTAAGAGAAAAGAAAAAGAGAGTAGGGATGATCGGGGATGGGGGGCCAGGAGGAGGGGGATATAGTGACGAGGAGGCCCGGGAGGCACAGTGATGGAAGGGTCGACGATCAAGAGGGGGAGTGTGGGGGCCGGTTGGGGGGTGGCATGGAGGGGCAGCCGAGGATGGGGGGCTGGGGGGTGGTAGGGAGGGGCGGTCGTGGATGGGGGAAGGACGGGTAGCCGGGTGGGGGTGGCGGGGAGGGACAGCCACAGATGGGGGATCTGGGGGTGGCAGGGTGGCGAGGAGGGGCGACTAGGGATAGGGGGAAGGAGAGGCGGTCGAAGGGAGGGTGGGGGCTGGAGGGGCTGGGTGGGGGGTGATGGGGAGGAGCGACCGAGGATGGAGGAAAGGAGGAGTGGTCGGGAGGAGGGTGGGGGACCGGATGGGGGTGGTGGGTGGCGGGAGGGGCGGTCGGAGATGGGGGGCCAGAGGGGGAGGGGGAAGGAGGGGCGGCTGGGGGAGGGTGGGGGTTGGGGGGCTGGGGTAGCGGGTGGCAGGTAGGGGCGGCTGGGGATGGAGGGTGAAGGGGGGAGGGGGAAGGAGGGGTGGCACCAGCAGAGGGGGAGGAGGGGCGACGCCGGCCCGGGGGAAGAAGCCTCAACAACAACGAAGAGGAGGGAGAGAGAGAGAGAGAGAGAGAGAGAGAGAGAGATCGAGCGCGCACTGAAAAAAATAAAAAATTTAAAAATTTTTAACCTAACCTACGACAGCGGTTATCAAATCACTATCATAGATCTACGGCAGTGGTTATCCAAAATCGCTGTCATAGATCTATAGTAGCAATTTTTGATAACTGCTGCCATATGTTGAAAATAATTTTTTTTTATTTTTTTTAAATATTAAATAATTTTAAAATTTAATATCCATCTTCACTATTCATTATCTAAATAATTATCATTATAGTATCATTGCAAAATATCACCTCGATCCGATGATCCTAGCTTCATTGATCAAAAAAATTTGATTTTGACGATCACGAATGACGATGTGATGATCTGATAGATGGAGATTTTCGATGGATTCAAAAATCTGTAATGATGATCTCAATGATATTTGTAGCATACTATCAAAATTTTACTTCAATCGGATATCGTTATCATGGTCAATTTAATATCAAATAATTTTGGCTGTTAAATTAGAAACAAATGATCAAAGGGTTAAACGATGTCCGATTATGAGATAATTTTTTAGTTAAATGATCTTTATTATAATTTTAAATATTTTATACGATGATGATAGTAAAATTTAAATTATTTTTGTATAAACTATTCATGTTAAGCAGATATTGTAAAAGTACGAGCATAGCAATCGGTGAAGTTTCAGAGTGGTTATCAGGAGACATATAATTTTAGATCGTTCTTTATCTCACGAGTTGAATTTTATAATCACCACCATAAAAAATGATTAAAGTAGTAGCCAAGATCATTTATAAAAAAAATTATCTCATAATCGAACACCGTTTGGTCCTTTGATCACTCGTTTATCATTTAATGGTTGAAACTAATCTATACTAAATTGATCAAGATAACGATATCCGATTAAAGTAAAACTTTGATAGTATGCTACAAACATCATCAAGATCATCATTGAATATTTTTAGATTCATCGAAGGTCTCCATCTATTAGATCATTGTATCATCATTCGTGATTGTCGAAATCAAATTTTTTTGATCGACGAAGCTAGGGCCATCGGATCGAGATGATCTTTTACAACGACACTCTAATGATAATTATTTAGATAATGAATGATAAAGATGGATATTAAATTTTAAAATTATATAATATTAATATATATATATATATATATATATATATATATATATATATATATATGACAGCGGTTATAATTAACCGCTGTCATAAATTAGCTTATAGCAGCGGTTCCTACTAACCATTGCTATAGGTTCGACTTATGGCAGTGGTTACAATGAACCGTTGCTATAGGTCGATCTATAGTAGCGATTTTTAGAAATCGCTGCTATAGGTCCGATCTATGACAGCGATTTTTGGTAACCACTGCTATATATCGGACCTATGGTAGCAGTTATAAAAATTGCTACCATAGGTCTGACCTATAGTAGCGGTTAACAAAAATCACTATCGTAGAAGCTATGGTAGCGGTTTCGAAAGCCGCTGCCATAGGCCATTTTTGTAGTAGTACAATTAGTAGATATTTTTACAAAATCCTTTTGATTGGTTCTTGGTCCCCTATGGCACCATAGAAGTAGCTTTTCCAATGGTTGAGACAAGATCATGGTGAAGAACGTGTTATTGAGCGGCGGACAAAGTTTAGGTTAGACTTGAGATGGGCTCTAGGGGAAGAACGTGCCTCCACCACCTCCTCCTCCTCCTCCACAACCTATGCCCATGAAGGTACATCTATCCTCATGGATTGCCACCATATATAGGTAGAAAATTTGACTTTGAGTTTCTTGAATGTGATGGTTTTGGGATTGGGAGAAGTCAAAGAAAATGGGTTGAGAGTTTATGTTCCCCTTGGGTCTTCCAACCCACCCCGACTTAGTTAGAGAGATCTATGGAAATATCAAGTTTTGGATTGATAATTTGGAGTCTGAAGTGAAGGGTGTCTAGATAGTTTTGGACATTGAAGGAATTGGATGGATCCTACGGATGCCTAAAAATAGTAGTTTGGCTAATCGACTCGATCAGAGGAGGATTGGATTGAGACATATTCTAGGTCAAGATGACATAGGGGAGTTAGAGGAGGTCAGTGCAAATCAGTTGTGGTTGAGAAACACCTCCTACACTACATGATCTACTAGATTTTCTTTCCTATGATGGGAAGGTTTGATTTCATTTCAGAGTAGACATTATAGTCATGTTTCATGTGCTTTGGGAATGTTCTTGAACATACCAACTCTTATGCTACTGCAGATATGCATGAGGTAGAGAGTAGGTTGAAGATGTCTTTATCCTACAACATGATCCTAACCCTCATCTTCAGAGAGCATAGCATGGAGCTTGAGGGGGAGATGTCCAGAGTTCTTATGCATACTGAACACATTCAATGATTGTTCTTTACATTGCATGGAATACCAAAAGATAGATGGTCATTGGTTGTGTCAAGGAGCTATCGAGAGGAAGGAGCATAGAGGAGGTATAGACTTAGTGAGTAAGCAGCAGATATGGATCAAGGTTCGGAGCCATCTGCTCCCACAACTTCCATGAGAGATTACACAATCAAAAGAGTAGGTTGAGTAGGCACTATCTAACTTTGCAGCATATGACATTTAGTCAGAATGCCTAGAAAGCAGTAGGAGCAAGACCATTAGAGTAGATGACAACTAGTTGAGGCAAGTCATGAGAAGGTTATGACTAGTATTATATCAAGGGCACTTTGTTAGAGGGAGAGTAGCATGACTGATGAGCAGGTACCCCATAGCATCTAGAGTCAATGTGCAGATGGGGAGGAGATTCATGCCTTATGTTTTTTCTTTCATTAGATGATTGTTGAGTTGAGGTATGACATTTCTAATATCCATCTACTAATGGTCAACCAGCTCTGGAGGATGGCAGACTTAGAGAGCTATACCATATTTCTTCATTCATTGGTGAAAAGCGATACTAGAGCCTTCACTACTAAGGCTGACAGGATCGGGTAGCAAAGACAAAGTCGTTTACCATCTCCACTACCACTTTGATTGATCTAACAGGAAGAGATGTTTCAGTGTTTGGGGTGACTAGACAATCACAATCCACTTCATTAGACCAGCCCGGACCGTCTTCCTCTTAGCCTAGTCCTCAAAGAACCACCACTCATGGTCGTCATTGTGATTCCTCCCCATCTTCATCTCATTAGGCATATAGGGTTATCCTTTAGTGTCTTAGGTTCATAGCCCCTCGATATGTATCTTTTTATACTGCTCTAGTATTATGATTGTACTGCCTATATAGTATGGTCACATTGTATGTCCACTTTATGTATTATGTTCATCTATTTTATGTACATTGTTACTTATCCATGAAGCTGTGTTACATTTCAGTTCTTCATATTTTGTTCATAATTTCTCTTATTTTATTTTCTTTTTGATAATGACAAAAATGAGTAGAGAAATAAATGAAATACATAAAAAAAAAGGAGAGAAAAAATTGAAAGAGTACTAAAAATCTAGTTAAAGTAACTAAAAGACTCATATTGAAATATAATAGTATTAAATGTGTATCAATCAATAGAGACAAGTTTATGGAACATGATAGTATCAAGCAAAAAAGTAACTAATGTATCATGTGCACATTGTTTTGTTGCTTGATACAAGATTTTGTCAGCATAAAAAATGAAGAGATTGTTGACCCAAGATTTGATTTTGATAATACAAAATATTTGAGTATAAAGGTACTAATCATGTATTTTGAGAATAACTTAGGACCTCTTAGAGTATTGAAAGTAATCAACCAAATTGAAGAAGAAACTCATTCAAATAAACAAAATCAAAAAGTGTTTTCAAGACATTCTTCATTACTTTTGATTTAGAGGAGTCAGTTGCAGAAAGTCAAGAGCCGACCCCTGAATATCTATAGTATCAAATAGAAGACTAAAGGTATCATAAGTTGACCCATCGGATTCAAGAGTCGACCTTTGTATGTTGGAGTTATTGTGATACTACTTACTCTGGTACCACTTATTAGAAAGATCTCTCATGCGAAATATAGATCCCCCCGATCAAGATTGCAATATCAGTGACGATGTCGATATTGCAATAGAAAGAAAGAAGAGATATAGACAAAAGACATAATCAAATACATGGATCAAGCCAAGGCTGACTTCCATAGAGCATGCAAGCTTCATTATGAGAAAAGAAAAAATTACAAGAGAAGATCATACTCTAACTCTCATAGATCAATCTCTCCATCAACAAGAAGTACAAAATAATCTCTTATAAAGCTTTCTCTCATAAAAAGATCCTTTGCTACTATTTGACGCTCTGCTCTGCTACTCGACCCTTTGTCGATGCTCTACTTAAGCCTCTGATGCTTTGTCGACTATCTCTAATCTGCCATAGCTCCATAGGCCATAAGGGCCTTTTTAAAGGCTTCAATCCCGAGTCCGAGTAGGTCTAGGTCTTCTAATAGGACCCAAAACATACTCCTAAACATCCGATCAGGCCCGCAAGTCTCCTTGGCCATCCGATTGCGCATTAGGCTTTTATGCACCATGTGAAATGGACATGAGCCGCTAAGAGATCCACACACATGCATGGACCGTGTGAAAAGAACACCTGGGCATGTTGATCGTGCGATCTCGCATCCTAGACCACCTATTGTGCATCTTGGGGTGCTCGATCGCATGTCTTGAGCCATGCCTGCATGCCTGGGCCATGCATCGTTACAGGCCGTATGCACCTATGGGTTGTTTCACTTGGGCTTCTCCTACATTATGGGCTTGTTGTTATGGATCAAATTCGAGATGTTAAAAATCAACAATCTCCATCTCGATTCGACATTTGGCCTCTACCTAACTCTGAAAGCTTTTGGATGATCTTACAGATCTTGCCCCAATGCCCTGGTGCATATACCGATTGCTCATGGATGGGCAAACATGAGAATCAAAATAGGCCACTTGATCCTATCTTTGTCATATACTGTGACCTGCCTGACCTGAGATCTGCTTGGGTTAGCCTCCTATGGCAGTAGGAACTTCACTCTGTGATGTTGCCTGTCATCCTTCCAAGTCTTTTATCTCATGTCCAATCCACCTGCATCTTGAGCTTCACTTCATGCTGAGCTCTTACTGGCACTTGAAGCTCTAGCTCGTACCGAGCTTCCTGCCAAGAGATAGTATCCTCCATATTTTTTTCCTCCATAACAACCTGATTGCCATGTATAACTTTTAGAATTTCATCATCAGCTCTTCATCTGTAGCTTCTTGAATTCAGTTTGCTTAGTGAATAAAATTTTTCTTAAAACTGGATATGCATCGAACCTTACCTAATTTCTTCACTGCTTCATCATGTATCCATAAGCTGATGGTCCCAATGCCCTTGATCGCACAGCTCGATCCATCTGGTAAATAAACAATATCCTCACTACTTTTCAGGAAGTTAAATAGCTTTTTTCTACAACAATATAATGCTAACATGTAGAATCTAAAATCTATTACTGAAAAAAAATAGATACCTCATCTGAGACCATAAGTACATTATCAGTCTTATTACTATTGCTACCTTGGACTGTTGCCACAGTAGCCTTCATTCAATCTTTGAGCTATGGGCAATCTCTGACTCGATGTCCCAATTCATCACATCACTAGTATTTGATCTTGCTAGAGTCTCTTGATTTGGATTTGGATCATCCACCTTGTGATCCTCTGCTACTTCATCTTTTGCTACCACCACCACCTCCAATCACCGCTATAGCTGAATCGCCACCTGAACTCGAGTCTCAATTCCCCTGCCTGAGAATTTCATTATGAAAAAGTATAGAAGTAACCTCATCCATCTTGATAGTGCTCTTTCTTATAAGAAGAGCAGTCACCAAAGACTCAGAAGAAGAAGAAAGAAATGAAAGTAAGATCAATGTCCTAGTCTTTTTCTTTACATTTTCACCAATGCTGACAAGATCATTGAGGATCTTCTAAAAATTTTTGAGACGCTCCTACATGCTCTGCACCTTGCTCATTCATAACCGATAGAACCACTTCTAAAGGAAGAGAATATTGATGAGTGACTTCATTATGTACATCTTCTCGAGCTTCGACCACATCGTCATCAGAGAAGTCTTGTTAAGTACATAGATCACCACATCATCCATTAAGTACAAGCGGATCATGCTTATCATCTATATCTAGAGCCATCTCTAATCCTTCACCTCCATGGTAGTCAGCTTCTTCTCGCATAAGAGAGCATCAATCAATCCTTATTAGATGAGCACATCCTTCATCCTAGCTTGCCGTGGGAAGAAATTGCTCTTTTCATTATACTTGTTGATCTTTATCTTGATTGAACCTATCTTCTCTATGTTCTTCAATCTCGATCAACCCCACCATAATCTAGAAAATTTGGTGCTCTGATAATTTAGCTCTAATACCAAATATTGTGATACCACTTGCTTTGGTACCACTTGTTGGAAAGATCCATCGTACAAAATACAGATTCCTCCGACCAAATCATAATACTAGTGATGATGTCGATACACAACAAAAAGAAAGAAGAGATATAAATAAAAGACATAATTAAACACATGGATCAAGCCAAGGCTTGCATCCACGGGGCATCAAGCTTTACTATGAGAAAAAAAATTACAAGAGGAGATCATACTCTCTCAACTCTCTTAAATCTCTTACAAAGCTCTCTCTCTCTCTCTCTCTCTCGCAAGGAGACCCTCTATTGCTATCTAACACTCTGTTCTACCACCCGATCCTCTGCTAATGCTCTGCTTGTGCCTCTGATGCTTTGCCGGCTATCCCTGATCTACATAGCTCCATAGTCCATGAGGGCCTTTTTAAAGGCTCCAATCCCGAGTCCAAGTAGGTATAGGTTTCCTAATAGGATCCAAAACACCCTCCTAGACATTCAATCAGGCCTGTAGGTCTCTTTGGCCATTCGATCATGTATCAAGTCTCTATGCACCATATGAAATGGCCGTGAGCTACTAAGAGGTCCACATATGTCTATGCACCATGTGAAATGGCCTTGAGTTGCTAAGAGGTCCACGCACATGCATGGACCGTGTGAAAAGAACACTTGGGCACATGGATCGTGCGGTCTCGCATGCAGGACCGTGTGACGTCTCATGTCTTGGACTGCATGGTCTCGCATCTTGGGCTATGTGCCTGCATGTGCATCTAGGCTGCACATCCCTATGGCCGTGTGCACCTATGGGCTACTTTCTCTGGTAGGCTGCTTTGCATGGTCTTCTCCTGCGCTATGGGCTCGCTACTATAGGTCAAATTTGAGGCACCAAAACTCAACAGGAGCAAAGTGCATATTCCATGAGTCAACCTAAGGATTGGATGAGTCAACCCTTGAATAGTCTCAAATGAAAAATGGAAGGTATGTAAAAAGTGATCTTCTGAAGCATTGATCCCTGAGCTTCACAAGTTGACCTCAATTCTAGAAGAATCAATCTCAGGATGATCTTAGAGATAGATAGAGCATGAAAAAATAGCACCTCTGAAAGTCAACCTATGGTAGACATGAATTGCTCTCAGAATAGCTGCGACACAAGATAGAGGATGCCTAAAATATAATATTTCAAGAGTCAACCTAAAGGCTAGATGAGTTGACTCCTGAAGAAGAGTAGTTGACCACTCTATACCTGACAACCTAATGGCTAGTTTTTTAGGAAATTCTAATGGAAAGAATTCTTCTCCAATAGCTAGTTTTATCTCTCCAAAGACTAGTACATCTCTTCTAGCCCAATTTGAGCATATATAAGGCTTGAAGTAAATTGGAGAATAGATCCAAGACATATAAGACATTCAAGAGTATTAAGTGAAAACAAAAGAGAAAAGGAAGAGATCATTGAATATCTTTGAGCAAGAGAGTAATTAAGAGTAGTAATTGCATGAGCTACCAAGTGAAAATCCACTACCCATTAGCTTACTTTCTCTTAGTCTGTAAGAAGAAGAAGTCAAATCTACAAGAGCAAATCCACCTTGACTTCTTCATGCTTCAACAAGCTTTTCTTATTTCTTGAGATTTGGCTCATTCATTCTCCAGTCCATTTTAATTTTTTTATTTGTTACAAGTTTCTAAGGTTAGAAACTTATGGGAAAGGCTGGTTGAAGCAAAGAGGTGGATTAGTTAGAAGATTGTCGATGATTTTTTGTACTAAAATCAACTGGATTTATTGTGAGCCTAGGTAAAATAATCAAACTATGATTAGTTAGATTATAGCTGAAATTTTTAAGCAAGAGCTCTTGGATAGTGGATGTAGATGTTAAGTTTGGCATTGAACCCAAGCAAAGGTTCCTGCAATCAATCATTCAATCATTCCATATACTTCACTTTCATACACTTAAACTGAAATTAGTGCACATAATTAGTTAAATATTTTTAAGAGCCAAATTACTACCACCCCCTTCCAGATGGGTTGCTACATCTAGGCAACACTAATAATAGAGGTAGATATATCTACCAGAAATCTACCTTTCACTAAATGATATCACTAAGGGATTTGTCCCTCAGAAAATCACTGAGGGATTAGAAAGGAATGTTAAGTTGCAGTTAAAACTCAGTTTCACTAAGGAATCTTTAAGCAATTTGTGAGGGATTTACTACTCTTAGTAAATCTCATGAAAATCCTTTGGTAATCTGCAGGGGATCAGTGAGTGATTACTTCATTAATTTTCACCAAGGGATTTGTAAGAAAAATTTTGTTCCTCAAAGATTTACCAAGGGATAAATCTCTTGGTGCTAATAAGATATTTTTAAAAATAAAAAAAATTATATTAGAGAGGGATTTTTCTTAGAAGTTTCTTAGTGATATTAAAATTCAACACCAACACTATAAGAATTGAAAGTATTAGTGACGTGATGAAAAAGCGAGGTATTTAATTCACTATTATAACATAGATTCATATAACCTACAAAGCAAATGAAAAGCATTTAATCCTTTGCTAAAGAAATCTTATCATCCAATTAGGGAGAGAGAAAAAGATATACAAATTGACAAAAGTAAAATTTTTACATCCTCATAAATGTTATTGTTTATTTAAAATTGAGTTACATAATTATATTCATAAGAATATTACTCAAGCATGATCGAATTCATCTTCCTAATTTTAATATAGCTAACGCAACCTATAGCACAGCGATCATTAGAAAAGAGGGATCGAAGACACACGAAACAAAAGAAATGAAAGAAAGAAGAAGAAAAATCTCTCCTCACAAATTTTAATTCAATAATTATTTTTAAATTTTTTAAACTAAAAAATTGATTGCTAATTATTTTTGAATTTTTTAATTAAAAAATTGATTACAAAATCAATCTTAATTTATTTTTTATAATATTTAAATTTTTAAAATCTATTGCAAAATCAGTCTCTAATTTTTATTATATATATTTTATTTATTATATTATATATTTTTTTATGTATTTTTATTTTTATATAATAATAAATTATTAATATTTTTTAATAATTTATTATTATTTTTATTATTTTTAATATCTATTATTATGATTATTTTATTTATTATTATCTTTTTTCATCCTTCTTCTTTTCTCATGTTTGGGATGAACTCCGCTTCTGTCGAAGTTCAGTCTGATGCTTAGCCTAATGCAATCGGTAATCACGGAAGAGCTTCAATCGAAAATTCCTCCTCCGACGGTCAAATCCAACCAAACTCCTTCAACGATCGAACCCCAGCCAAACTTCTTTTGGACTTCTCCTTCAGTCGAATTTCTCCAAGAGCCGAACTCCTTTCGAATTTCTACAGGAGCCAAACTCCTTCCAAATTTTTTCTTCAGTCAAATTTCTATAGGAGCCGAACTTCTTTCAAACTTCTTCTTCAGTCGGATTCCTCCAGGAGCCGAACTTCTTTCGAAATCCTTCAGTCGAATTTCTACAGGAGTCAAACTTCTTTTGAATTTCTCCTTCAGTTGGATTCCTCTAGAAGCCGAACTCCTTCCCAACTTTTTCTTCAATCGGATTCCTTCAGGAGCCAAATTTCTTATGGATTTCTCCTTCAGTTGAATTTCTATAGGAGCTAAACTTCTTCTGAATTTCTTCTTCAGTCAGATTTCTATAGAAGCCGAACTTCTTTCGAACTTTTTCTTCAGTCGGATTCCTTCAGAAGTCGAACTTCTTCCAAATTTTTTTTTCAATCAAATTTCTATAGGAGCCAAACTCCTTCCAAACTTCTCCTTCAGTCGGATTCCTCCAAGAGCCAAACTCCTTCCAGATTTTTTCTTCAGTCAGATTTCTATAGAAGCCGAGCTCCTTCCAAACTTTTTTTCAGTCGGATTCCTCCAGAAGCCAAACTCCTTTCGAATTTCTCCTTCAATCGGATTCCTCCAGGAGTCGAACTCCTTTCAAACTTTTTTTTTAATCAAATTTCTACAGAAACCGAACTTCTTTCAAATTTTTTCTTCAGTCAAATTTCTTCAGGAGCCGAACTTCTTCCAGACTTCTCCTTCAGTCGAATTTTTATAGGAGCCAAACTTCTTCCAGACTTCTTCTTTAGTCGAATTCTTTCAGGAGCTGAACTCCTTCTGGACTTCTCCTTCAAGCCAAATTTTTTCTGGACCTCTTCTTTAGTCGGATTCCTTCAGAAGCCAAACTCCTTCCGAACTTCTTCTTTAGTCGAATTCCTCCAGCGGATTACTTTCAGATTTTAGCTAGCATTCCTCCCAGATGATCCTCTCTAACCGTATTTCCTTTAAAAGTCCGAACTCCTCTAAAATTGATGTATATCAAAGCTCTTCACCAATCAATGCATGTTTCCTATGAACTTCGACTATTAAATCTCAATGAATGACTACATCATGGCAACGGACATCTCTCTCCATAACAAACTTCATGTGACCCCGAGCAGCCCACTATCGAATGATTACGACCATCACTATCATCTGCTATAGGCTCTATCTATAAAAAGAAATTCTCCAGATATGTTTTCTCTAAGCTCTCTTCTTCTTTCCAAACTTCTACAGAATTCTTATCTGAGTACTCCATTTCTGCTGATCTGAAGAGCTGACTTGATCATCGAAGGATCCTATCGAAGCCACTACCATCGACTCTGGATGAAATTTTATTTTGCAGATCACCGACGGTGACCTCTCTTTCCTCAACTCCAGCTTAATCCGACGTCAATCAGATTCTACACCAATAGGATTGATGCTAGAGGAAGGGCCATCTATTCTTGAGGTATCCTTATTCTTAAAGAAGTACTCAGTCGATCTTGTGGATCTTCTTCTTCAAGATTCATTTTCATCATCTTTCTTAATCCCAAGAAATGCCTCCAAAAAAGATGACTGCCTGAAGATCTACCGCTCCTACCATCAGATCTGAGCGAGATCCATTCATTCCTACTCTATCGTTGGTGCTTCAACCCCCACTTCCATTGGTGACCAAGGTAGATCCAAAGCAGTTTAACCTATTGATGTGGCAGATTCAGGGACTCACCAAAATGGTGCAGGCCATGCGGCAGCCTCTGATGGTGGTTCCATCAGAAAATCCGCCATCGAAATGCCAGAAACTGGCCCCTAGGAGGAGAGGATCTTCTCCTTCAAGGTTCATTTTCATCCTCTTCCTCAATTTTAAGAAATGCCTCCAAGAAAGGCGACTGTCCAGAGATCTACCACTTCTACTGTCAGATCTGAGTCAGATCCATCTGTTCTTACTCCATTGCTGGTGCTTCAACCCCTACCTCCATCAGTGACCAAGGTAGATTTGGAATAGTTTAATCTACTGATGCGGTGGGTTCAAGGACTCACTAAAATGGTGCAGACCATGTGACAGCCCTCAGTGATGGTTTCGTTAGGAAACCCACCATCGAAATGTCAGAAATCGATCCTAAGGAGGAGCGCTTGGGCTAGCATAACCGTCGCTCCTAGGAGGAAGAAATAGAGAGCCGAGGATCCTCATTTGGATCATGATTCTTCATCGAAAGAGATCTTCCCTATCTACATCCAGAATTCTTCCAAGATCTACGATCGAGATGGCATCCTCGATCAAAAACTGTGAAAGATAGATCGATGGATTGAGAAACTCTATCACATCACCCCGGCTCACCATGATGACATCTTCACCGATCCTCCTTTCTCTCTCCAAATTATGTAAAAGCCCATTCCGTCGAACTTCAAGCTTTCCCAATTTAAAAGCTACGATGGAACCTCTGATCTGATCGATCATTTAGAGGTCTTCCAGACCATGATGCTGCTCCATGGTGTACCAGATGCCATCTTATGTCGAGCTTTTCCGTCTACCTTGAAGAAAGCAGCAAGAAACTGATACTCAACATTGAGACCAGGTACGATCTTCTTCTTTGATCGAATGAGCCATCAGTTTGCAGCTTACTTCGTCAGCAGCCGACGTTCATGCCGAGGTTCGAATTTTCTGATGAATATTAGGAAGAAGGAGGAGAAATCTATCCAAACCTATGTTACCTGATTTAATGCTGCTACATTGGAGGTCTGAAATCTGGACTAGTCTGTTACAATGGCCGCACTCAAGGATAGCCTTTAGAAGAATTATTTGCTGCTCTTCCTAAAGAAGAAGTACCCTAGGAACTTTGCCGATCTGCTAGCTCGGACTGAGGGATATGCCTATGCGAAAGAAGCCTCTAAGTTGAAGGATGAGGAAGCCATAGAATAGCGGCAAAAGGGCGAGTCTAATAAACCTATAGTTGATGAAAGGTCGAACAAAGTTCGACTGCATTCACGGACTCTCTGTAAGTGCAAGCAAGCCCAAACTTCTACTCGAGCTCGTCGTCAAAGAAGCCCCGATAAAAGGGCACAAAGAAGTTCTCCCCCCAGGAGGTTTCACAACTACACCCCCTTCGATGCTCCAAAAATGCAAGTATTGATGGAGATCAAGGAGCAACTACCAAAGTCTAAAAGGATGCATTCTTGTCCAGCTCCAAGATGAGATCGAGGAGCTTATCAGAAGAGGCCGATCAGATCGATTCCTCAGATGTCGGCCTGAAGTAAGAGAAAATCGATCAAAGGCGCTGCGCAGTCAGAACCACCAATAAAGAGGAACAACAAGGAGATCGGCTACGTCTCAACATCATTAACACTATCTCTGGACGGACTTAGTGCTTCGACGAGCCATCATCTCTCAGCCTCAAAGCTAGGAGAAGCTTACTCTAAATTGAAAAGGCCAGTATGAAATAGAGAAGATCGTCCGGTTTGAAACTTATTACCTGAAGGAGCTCGGAGGAACAATGTTCCCATGACCTTAGAATTCAGAAAATCTGAGGATGTACTATTAGTAATTTTTCTTCAATAAAACTCCTCCATTTCTATATTATTATTTTTTGATGCAAAAACTATATGATGATAGGAAAGAATCAACCAATACTGACCATGTTAGGAACAGGAGAAGAACCTCGCCCTAACATAAGCAAGTTGAAGGCCTCGTTCATTTTACATGAGATAAGAGGAGAGGTCCTGACAATGGCCCTTATGTGCCTCTACAGTCCGTTAGAAATAGGAAGAGAATCTTATCCTAACGTGAGCAAAGTCGAAGGCCTCGTTCATTTTAGACGAGATGAGGGAAGAGGTCCTAACAACGGCTCTTATGTGCCCCTATAGCTCATTAGAAATAGGAGGAGAATCTCATCCTAACGTGAGCAAAGTCGAAGACCTCATTTATTTTAGACGAGATGAGGGGAGAGGCTCTGACAACGGCCCTTATGTGCCCCTACAGCTCATTAGAAACAGGAGAAGAACCTCGTCCTAACGTGAGCAAAGTCGAAGGCCTCAATCATTTTAGACGAGATGAGGAAAGAGGCCCTGACAATGGCTCTTATGTGCCCCTATAGTCCGTTAGAAACAGGAGGAGAACCTCATCCTAACGTGAGCAAAGTCGAAGGCCTCATTCATTTTAGATGAGATTAGGGGAGAGGCTCTGATAATGGCTCTTATATGCCTCTACAGTCCATTAAGAATAGGAGGAGAATCTCGTTCTAACATGAGTAAAATCAAAGACCTCCGATTATTTAAGACAGGAGGAGGGGAGAGATCCGTTCAATGGCCCATCTATGCCCCTATTATCATATTAGGAATAAGAGGAGAACCTCGTCCTAACATGAGCAAGTTGAAGGCCTCGTTCATTTTAGACGAGGTGAGAGGAGAGGCCCTGACAATGGTCCTAATGTGTCCAACAACGATAGAAGATAAGATCTTCTTCAACCTCGGCTGGAGATAAGATCTCCTCCGAGCTTCAACTTCAACGTCAACCTCGATTGGAGATAAGATCTTCTAACTTCAACTTCAACTTCAACAGGAGATAAGATCTCCTTCAACCTCAATTGAAGATAAGATCTCCTCCGAGCTTCAATATCAATGTCAACAGGAGATAAGATCTTCTTTAACCTCGACTGGAGATAAGATCTTCTCCGAGCTTCAACTTTAATGTCAGTCTCGGCTGGAGATAAGATCTCCTCCGAGCTTCAACTTCAACTTCAATAGGAGATAAGATCTCCTTCAACCTTGGTTGGAGATAAGATCTCTCCTGAGCTTCAACATCAACGTCAATAGAAGATAAGATCTTCTTCAACCTCAGCTGGAGATAAGATCTCTCTCGAGCTTCAACCGTCAATCTCAACAGGAGATAAGATCTCCTTCAACCTCGGCTGGAGATAAGATTCTCCATCGAGCTTCAACTTCAACGTCAATAGAGATGAGATCTCCTTCAACCTCGGCTGAAGATAAGATCTCTCCCGAGCTTCAACATCAATAGAAGATAAGATCTCCTTCAATCTCGACTGGAGATAAGATCTTTCCCAACTTCAACGTCAACCTCAATAGAGATAATATCTTCTTCAACCTCGACTGGAGATAAGATCTCTTCCGAGCTTCAACTTCAATATCAACCTCAGCTGGAGATAAGATCTTCCCCAAGCTTCAACTTCAACTTCAACTTCAACATGAGATAAGATCTTCTTCAACCTCGACTAAAAGAAGATCTCCCTCAAGCTTCAACATCAACGTCAATAGGAGATAAGATTTTCTTCAATCTCGATTAGAGATAAGAATCTCCCTCGAGCTCAACACCAATCACAACAGACAACCTCGGTTGGAGAAGATCTTCCTGAGCTCAACTTCAACATCAACAGGAGATGTCTCCTTCAACCTCGACTGGAGATAAGATCTCCCCCGAGCTCAATGTCAATAGGAAAAAGATCTTCTTCAACCTCGACTGAAAATAAAATCTTCCCCAAGTTTCAACGTCAACCTCAATAGGAGATAAGATCTTCTTCAACTTCAACGTCAGCCTCGGCTGGAGATAAGATCTCCCCCGAGCTTCAACTTCAACGTCAGCCTTAGCTAGAATAAGATCCTCCGAGCTTCAATGTCAATAGAAATTAAGATCTCCTTCAATCTCGTTGGAGATGAGATCTTCCCCGAGCTTCAACTTCAACGTCAGCTTCGGCTGGAGATAAGATCTCTCCCGAGCTTCAACTTCAATGTCAACATCGATAGGGAATAAGATCTCTTTCAACTTTGATAGGAGATAAGATCTCCCTCCGAGTTTCAATATCAACGGATGCGAAGCCCAAAAAAGAACTTCGATAGTCGTCTTTTTTGTACTCCCTTCCTTCAAATTTCGAACTCGAAAGTGGGGAAACTATTATTGCAGATAAACCCCATTTCCATCGAATTTTAGTCTGATACTTAGCCTAATGCAACTGATAATCATGGAAGAGCTTCAATCAAAAATTCTCTCTCCGATGGTCGAATCCAATCGAACTCCTCCAACGGTCAAACCCTAATCAAACTCCATCCAGACTTCTCCTTCAGTCGGATTCCTTCAGGAGCCGAACTCCTTCCGAACTTCTTCTTCAGTTGAATTACTATAGGAGCCGAACTTCTTCCAAATTTTTTCTTTAGTCGGATTTCTACATGAGCCAAACTTCTTTTAGACTTCTCCTTCAGTTGGTTACTCCAGAAGCTGAACTACTTCCAAATTTTTTCTTCAGTCGGATTTCTTTAGGAGCCAAACTCCTTCCGGACTTCTCCTTCAGTCGAATTTCTATAGTAGCCAAACTTCTTTCAAATTTTTTCTTCAGTCGAATTTCTACAGGAGCAAAACTTCTTTGAATTCTTCTTCAGTCGAATTTCTTCAGGAGCCAAACTTTTCGAACTTCTCCTTCAGTCAGATTTCTCTAAGAGCCAAACTTCTTTCGAACTTCTCCTTCAGTCAGATTTCTTTAGGAGCTGAACTCTTCGAACTTCTCCTTCAGTTGGATTTTTACAGAAGCTGAACTTCTTTTGGACTTCTCCTTCAGCCGAATTCCTCTAGGAGCCAAACTTTTTCAAACTTCTTCTTCAGACCAAATTTCTTTCGAACTTCTCCTTCAGTCGATTTCTAAAGGAGTCAAACTTTTTTGAATTTCTCCTTCAGTCGGATTCCTCCAAAAGCCGAACTCCCTCCGAACTTCTCCTTCAATTAGATTCCTCTAAGAGCCTAACTCTTTTCGGACCTCTTTTTCAGTCGAATTCTTCTAGGATCCCAACTCCCTTCGGACTTCTCCTTCAGATGGATTCCTCTAGGAGCTGAACTCCTTCCGAACTTCTACCTCATTCGGATTCTTTCAGAAGCCAAACTTCCTCCAAACTTCTCCTTCAGATAGATTCCTCTAGGAGTCAAACTCCTTTCGAACCTCTCCTTTAGATAGATTCCTTCAGGTGCCGAACTCCTTCCGGACCTCTCCTTCAGTCGGATTCCTTCAGAAGCCGAACTCCTTCCGGATTCTTCTTCAGTCGGAGGGATTACTTTCAGATTTTAGCTAGCATTCCTCCTGAATGATTTTCTCTAGCTGTATTTGCTTTAGAAATCTGAACTCCTCTGAAATTGATGTATGTCAATGCTCTTCACCAACTAATGCTTGTTTCCTCCGAACTTCAACTATTAAATCTCAACGAACGGCCACATCATAGCAACGAACATCTCTTTTCGTAACAAACTCCACATGGTCCCGAGCAACCCACTACCAGATGATTACGACCATCACTATCCGTCTGCTACAGGCTTCGTCTATAAAAAGCGACTCTCCAGATATGTTTTCTCTATGCTCTCTTCTTTTTTCCAAACTTCTGCAGAATTCTTGTCTGAGCACTCCATTTTTATTGGCCAGAAGAGCTGACTTGATCGTCGGAGGGTCCTGCTGGAGCCACCACCATCGACTCCAGACGAAACTTTATTTTGCAAGTCACTGACGGTGATCTCTTCTTTCTCAACTCCAACTTAATCCGGCGTCAACCAGATTCTGCACCAACACCCCACATGTTTTTCACGATCATCTCCATCACCACCCTCACCCGCACGTGTCGCCGCCTTCATCCACCCAATCGATCCCCAACACCTGACCCCCCATGCTATCCCCTGGCCGCCCATACCGCTTGCCAGCTTCCTGCGCTATCCCTTGGCCACCCGCACCACCCGCTAGCTATTGCTCCGCATCTTCGGCACCGCACTCCGGTCCCTCAATTGTCTGCTATGCAAATATAGGAAACTCTAATAATAGAGGTAAATAAGAAACTCCAATGATGGATATGGATATACTAGATAAATTTGTCGCTATGCAAATGCAGAATTGATTTTCAAAAAATTCCCTTGAAGTTACATTTGAGATCAAAGGAGAGACCTATTTACAATAAGAACTAGAATTTTAGAATCTTTCTTTACCAATCTCTCTTTCTCTCTCTATCACACACACACACACACACACACACAAAAGTAAATAAATAAATAAATACCCAACCCACACATAGAGCCCGAGATCTAAATTTTCAGATGCTCCCCATCAGAAAATGACATTTCTTTGTCTATTTTTACTGCTGTTATAGCAATGAGTTCATATCTTGAAAAAGGGTAAGGCATAAAAGTGGTCTGCAGGATAAGAGAAACTGATCAAATACTTGGTCGCAAGTCCCTCCAAGAGATGGTCAAGCTGTCTTGCCGATGGGGTGTTCAGGTTCTCACCGTCTTTGCTTTCTCTTTTTAGAACTAGCTCCAACGTAAAGTTCCTTGCTCATAATCAAGATCCTATACAATGTGTGTTTTGTACATCTTGAAACAGCGGGCTCTCGCTCATCTCCAAAATTGAGGGCTCTCACTCATCTCAAAAGTCCTACATCTTTGCACCTCAAAGCGATCGATGCTCTCAGTTTGTAAGATTACCAAAAGCCCACCATTTTCGAGATGAGCAACATGATGGCTATCTGAGCATGCATTAGTCCGTACAATGCAGATCATGGAATATAAAAGATCTGGATTCCTCAAATTCATCACGTGTCTCCTCCCACTTCCACCATACAAAGTGTCTGCATATTTCTATTTCTTTGTAGGTAGAGGTTGATACTGAATGAAGGTGCTCTCATGGAGAACATTAAGTATCATCGGAGATAGGTATGGCTTGAAGATGTTAAAAAAAAAATATTTCGACCTTTATAGCATACTAGGAGGCTTATCCCTCGTATAAGAGTAGAGCTCAATCACATGGTTAATTTTTCGTATAGATTTAAAGATCTTGATCATGACAATTAGGGGGGTCCATTATATAGAGGGTGTAGGATATTGGTCTAGAGGAAACTTCTGATACACGTGATGGGATTAACTATTTTTAGTAATAACTGTTATTTATTAGAACTTAGAATGGCTATATCATACAATGCGAACAATAGATGTTAGTTGATATTTTAGATATTTATAGATAAATATAAATTTTTAAATTGTAAAAAATTTAATATCAGTTTTAAATAACATGTATGCATCGTTTACTATACTATTACAAGAAAATTTCTTATGTTAATGAGGCTTCAATTCACCAAGGCCATAACCCGTAGTATAGCAGGGCTCGAACGCACTCCCTACCCATTTATTCCCCCTCCCCCTTCTTTATAATAGTAGGGGACCATGGATCCATTGGAGAAGTTAGAGAAAGCATTGCCCACAAGCCAAAAATGGTCATAATCTGCCGGCTATAATTAAAGTAACCATGTGAAGTGGTTGTATGCCATAATTTGTTGGCAATTCTAAGAAAAATCTAGGATCAAGATCTATATTTCCACAAGCTCCCTATCGAAAACGATGTTTCTTTGCCTATTTTTATCGCCGTTACATCAACGAGCATGTATCTAGTCTTAAAAGCTGTTTGGAGACAGAGAAAGTGACCAAATACGAGTGCTAGAACCATGTCGTTTCTTTGTTGGAATCAGTTTAGGTTGCCGCTAGCGGCTCTCATTAATAGCAGCATGCTTGCATCCCTTAGAGATATATTTCATATCCGCCAACCCACTTCATATCCCTTCCTGTGCCATCAATCCCACCCAATCCCCCATTTTCTTCTCGGCACCACTCCAAGTTATGGAGAAGGTCAAAATATACGGAGAAAGAGAAGAGAGAGGGAAGGGGGAAAGTGCAAGAAATGGAGGTGATGTTGGTGAGCAGCTGCCACCAGGTCTGCAACGGGAGCTACTGCCGAGACATGTGGCGGTGATCATGGACGGCAATTCTAGGTGGGCGAGGATGAAGGGACAGCCAACATGGGCAGGCCATGAGGCTGGTTACAGGTCCCTCCAAGAGATGGTCAAGCTATCTTGTCGATGGGGGATTCAGGTTCTCACCGTTTATGCCTTCTCTTTTGAGAACTGGCTCCGACCTAAGGTTTGTTACTCGGTATCCAAATCCTACGTGGTACGTGTTTTGCACCGTAGAGATTGCTCACCTAAAAAACGGCGGGCTCTCGCTTATCTCAAAAATCCTACATCTTTGGCACCCCAAAGAGACGCTCTGAGTTTCCAAGATTAGCAAAAGCCCTCCGTTTTTAAGATGAGCAACATGATGGCTATTGGTGCATTCATTACTCTCTACGTTGCAAAGCATGCAACGTAAAAGATCTGGACTCCTTACACCCCTCCATTTTCTCCTCCCCACTCCACCACACAAAGTCTCTAATTTGCTCATACTTTGTATGTTTCCATTTCTTTGCAGGTAGAGGTTGATTTTCTGATGATGCTGATTGAAGGTTGTCTCAAGGAGAACATTAAGTATTTTCTGAGGTAGGTTTGGCTTGAAGATTAAAAAAAAATAAAAAATAATTCAACCTTTATGACAAACTTGGAGGCTTGTCCCTTCATAAGAGTAGAGCTTAATCATATAGTTAATTTTTTCATATAGATTTAAAGTTCTCGATCATGATAATTTGAAAGGTCCAACCTGATCCACCCAAACCTAGCCCTCTCCCCTCCATCCCATCCGTTCTCTTGCTGCTACTACTTAACAGCCCCCAAACCAACCCAAGCCATTTGGCCATGCCTCTCTCTCACTCCAAGATGACTCCATGCTACTACAAGTAGCCACTAGATCTTGGATCAAAGCCACATAGGAGATGGGGCACATTCAATCTATTATTCCGACAATCGAAAGAGTTCGGGTGTCTTATTTAAGGCTTGATCAACTTCCTATGTACTGATGAATATAAAAATCCTCAATTTGTTTTTCCTCAACAATTTCTTTTCTCCAGTGAAGTCGGAAACCCTAGTTTTTTTCGATTTTTATGTTTCTAGGTTCCGACATTTTTGGAATGGAACTGAGAGCATCTTTTTCATTTTTCTCGGGCTGCAACCTCTCTCTCCCCATTCTCTATAGCCTGGAGGAGAAGCTCAGGCCCACATCTAGGTAGGCCAAAATGGGCGTCGGGTCCAGGTCGAGTCAGGCTTGCATTTTGAATGCAAATTCAGGCATCAGTCTAGCTTGAAACTCAAAAATTTTTAGGTTGGACCCGGACTTTATTAAAACTTGATATGTCCTAACCTGATTCCAACCTTATCGAGTAGGAAACCCCCTTCCATAAAACATGATTAGAAATACATTTCTAAAGATTATAATCCTGCCATGTGTGTAAAAAATCCTCTCCCTCTAGACCTGAATGGGAAATCATGACGCTTCGGCTAATTAGACAAAAACTTCTTGGAGCTCCTCCAATGTTGACATGGTAACTTATGGTTCAACCGTTTCACATGTATTGCACAATTTTTTACCAGGCACAATTACGATTGGACAAAAAGATATTTTCATGCAACCGAACAGGCACCCCCTCGCCATTGTAGTCGCCTGTAGCTACAGAATTTATATTAGATATAAATATCGCTGCTTAATTGTACCCGACCAGAGGATGTCAACTAGTTGAATTGGTAAAATTCCTCATGTGGATATAAGAAATTAAATTTTCAACTAAGCTTGCAGTACTTGTGTTTTCAAAAAGAGAGAGGGGGGGGCGGGGGGGGGGGGGGGGGGGTGTTTCATGGATGCCGGCAGCAATTACCAAAAAAAAAAATAATAATAAATAATAATAAAAAAAAAATGCTTGCAGCAGCATTTGGACAACAGTAATTGGAAGGTTGCCTCTACCTCTACCTCTCAAATAGAGTAGTTTTCCTTCAAATGTCAAATGAGATTGTTTTCATCTATACATAAAATAAACAAACATAAGCATATTTAAATTAATATAATATAATTTCTAAGTGTAGGAAATCTGATTCTTTCAAGATAGAAATGTACCAGTAGAATGCTGGCAGTAAATTTTTAGAATAACAATATATGGTACCCCCTCAAATAGTATCATTCCTTGCCACTTGAACAAGGAATCTGCGGCTCGATTCTAGTAGGAGTCAGCCCTAAAGTTGCGGAGCGAGCATACAAGAGGTGGGGATTAGCCCCCTCGAAAAAGAAAAAGAAAAAAAAAAGAAAAGCAGATTTTTGATGATTATGTCATCCATGACTGCAGCCTTTACACTATATTGGTCATAGATTAAATAAGAATAACTACCCTATCTAAATCCATTGTCACATGTTTGTTAAAATGTGAGTAGCAGTGGATCCCCTGCCTATATTTAAAGGGATAAAATCGAAACGCTACTTTGAAGAACAACATAAATTACGACACTGCTTGTTATTGACAGCGAAGGTATCCGGGTACGCATAATTGGTGATTCCTCAAGGCTCCCAAGTTCTCTACAAAAGATGGCCAACGAGGCACAGGAGAAGACAAAGGCCAACTCACGGCTTGAATTCAACATCGCAATAAGCTATAGTGGACGAAGGGATATAACACAAGCATGTCAAAAGATTGCGTGGAAGGTGCAGCATGGTTCGCTGGACTCGGCAGATATCACCGAGTCTCTAATCGAGCAAGAACTGGAAACAAATTGTAGTACCGAGTTTCCTTGCCCTGATCTGCTTATCAGAACCAGTGGTGAGCAGAGGCTGAGCAACTTCTTGCTGTGGCAGTCTGCTTACTCTGAGCTTTTCTTTACAAAGACACTGTGGCCTGACTTTGGAGAGCCTCAGTACATCGAGGCTCTATGCTCTTTCCAGGAAAGAGAGAGGCGCTTCGGCCAACGAATTGTCTAAGAATGGTATAGCATCCTCCACTTGTCTTGATCGACGTATTTTCTTTTGCTCGACACTTTCCTGTTTATTGATATGTATCTCCTCTTGTTTGATACTTCTGCAGAGCACCATATTATTTGGCCAACTAGATCTCGAGTGAAGCTATCGATGGATATACTCGGTAATTTCAACAGTTCAAGTAAACCATCTACGTATAACTTATCACTGTCTCCCTAATGGAGAATGGAGGTGTTTGTGACTTTGCTATATGTTTTATATATGAGTACCCTCTTTTCTGAATTAATCTGATAAATAAACTCAGCTTGCTTGCTTGCATGCTTTTCTTGTGCCGATGCATGGCATGGATTGATTGCATTATCAAACTTGGTGTCCAATTCTTTGGGGTTGAAATGGTGCTCCATCTCACTATTGTTGGGTACTTGAAACTGTAACTGCTTCGGGCCCTGGATTGTGGTTTACTTGGCTCCTTTTTTGCTCCCCTTTTTTAATAAGCAATTCCATCCGTGGAAGCATACGATCATGGGGGAAGGTTTTTTGAAATTGCATGAAGGTTTAATTAAAAACGGTTGTAACAGGAAAACCAAAAAAATGCTGCCTTCGTTATCACTATTTCTTATGCAGAGTGGGTATTTTGGTATTAAAAGTTTGTAGTGGACGTGTTGGATTGGAAAGATTAATTTCTAGAGTACTGGGGATAAATGGGAATTAAATAAAAAATATTCTCTTTTTTGTTGAAGTTATAAAAATTTTAGAAACTTCAAATATCAAATTTTTTACTAGTTTGAGAATACCGATAATATATATATACCCTATCTCTCCCTCCCTCTCCCTCTCTCTACACACGCGTATAGAGAAGGAATATATATGCTCTTCTTGAGAGCATGTACTTAAATTGTTAGGTGATAATCGGGTACTCAAGTCAAAAATTTATATTGTTGATTATGATTAATATGGTTGAAGATATCTAAAAACTAAAAGTTAAGAATTTTAGTGGTCTCTAAATTATACATCAAATAGATACAAAAATACCACAAAAAATTTGTTAATTACCAACTTTATTTTGTCGATGCTAGTATGAAGTATTGGCAATTTCAATCGTCACACACGTCTGTTGACGTTTTTTAAAAGCATCGAGATATTACGATGCTTTAAAGCGTCAGCAAATTATAATCCTAAAAAGCGTTAATGGGAGCCATGACACATTACAAAACTTCAACCCTAATTATCTCTCCCCCCCCCCTTCATCCTAAACACTAGACCTCTCCGGCTCCCTCCCTCCTCTGATCTCTTTTCTCTCTCGATCCATCCCCAAATTGAAACCTTGGACCTCTCCGACTCCCCCCTCCTCCTCTAATCTCTTTTCTCTTCCGAGCCAACTCCCCCTCTTCCCGAGCCTCTCCATCTCATCGTCATCCTCTCCGGACTCCCAAATTGAAACCCTCTCTTCGATTCTCCTCCCACCCCATCCCGATCTTTCCAATCACCGCTGGTGGGATCTCTCAATCCAAGCTCTAGAGCGACAATCGTCAGTGCTCTGCCATCAACGAAATACTCTACCTTTAGTATCCGCATCTTCTATCATTTGATCCAAGCTATTCCTATTTCTAATAAATGTGTTTAGTACATCTGTGATTTGATCATAGAGTAAATTTTTGATCACTATATTCTCACAATGAAAACTGTGGATGTGATGAAATATTTTTGTGATATTTATGTTTCTAATGAGTTCTTTGATTTTAGAACCCTTATTTGCCATCGGATTCCCCCATTTATTTGTTCCCCCAGCTTTTTGGATGTTATGAAATTTTAACATATTGGTACCAAAGGTAGCAAGTTGTACAAAGAATACACCGTGCACGACCCTTTCATAGCAGTTTGACCACATAACATGGTGAGACAATGTAAAGCTTTGCATTCATTGCAGAAATTAAAATAATAATCTTAACAGTCAGCATTCAGTCACAATCTCAATAAGGCATACTTAGAGGCAGTTATTTTAAATTCACTGTACAAAATGTAGGTCCCAATGTAGCAACCCAGACTTATTGTTTTGCTTCATAAAGCACGCTAGAGAAATTGGAAGGCCTGCATATGGTAGCATGTTCCAACATAGATTGATGCAATGAAGGAAACCTACCAATCCATTTCCCACGGTCCTGTTTGCCCTCAATGTTAACATCATTACATGCCCACACAGGAAAGTATGGCACAAAGAGTAAGGCAACAGAACCAAAACAAACAAAGCTGACCTGATAGTCATGCGCTAACAAACAAAGCGGACTTGTAGTATGGCACAAGGAGCAAGAGCAGAGACGAGTCCCCTATTTTGAAGAAGAGAAGAGCCCCCTCTTCTCCCTCCTCTCTTCTCTCTCTTCTTTCTTTTCTCTTTCTTCCCTAGTTTTTTCTCTTCTCTATCTTCCGTTCTCTCTCTAGATGATGCAAGAGGTTGGGTGAAGAGAGATTCACAGTTAGTAATGAACCCATGGTTGACCCAGTAGAGAGTACTAGACGGACAATTATATTTTCATGTGGCTTTAATAATTGGATTTGATTTTATAGGAGAGCAGTTGTTTGGACTAGCGGTGGGTCTAGAAGTGTCTTGTGAGTTCTAGTCAATCCCAGGAGAGGTCCCAAACTGGCATTGTGAGGTTAGGATATGAAATTACTGGGGCAAGATGGTGTTGAGCCAAACACTTTGCCCCCCAATTCATAGGCTAAAGAGTGGGTTAATGTTTGTAATGTTTGAATCAATCACCGGTAGAGATATGAATTTTTTAACATAATGATCTATATAATTATAAAAAATTTTATCTATATCTATACTTGCATGATTGTGTTTTATTTATATGCTGGCTCGTATATTGTGTGTTGATGAATTAATGTTGTATGGCTCATAATTAATTGATATTTAAATATTATAAATATTATTATGAATCAAAAAATTATAATTTAATATAATTGATGAGGCGTGGATAGCATCTAGATTAGTCAGTTATACACAAAATGTTATGTATATGTTGGGTCGACCTTGGACTGGAGTTTGGTATTATTTTTAGTCTACCACGAGCTAAAGCATGATTGTAATCAATTGAATGCTAAAAATCATATTATGACTTTAATAATATAGATGGGGCATAGATGGTATTTGGATATATAGATTGGTCATGCAAGAAATATAGTGTATGTGCTAGATCAGCCTGGGGATGGGGTGCTGTCTTATATTTAGCCTACCATGAGCTTAAGTATGATTGTAATTAGTTAAATACTAGAAAGACAAATATAATTTTGCATAATTATATGAGTAGAAAAAAGAAGAGCATGTGGACTAGTTGTTCATGTGTAAAATATGGAATATTAACCATGAGTTGAAATATGATTTATGGTTGCTGGCCATAATGGAAGCATGGTGTGTGTGTTTAGCCTGTCATGGGCTGAAGCATGGCTGTAAGTAGTCTAATGCTGCAATCAAATTAAGATGATTAATTATGTCTAATTGAATGGTATCTATACTAACCGGTACATATGAAATATAGTATTTATGATGCCAGCCATAAGTTGAGATGAGATTGCTGGCCATCGGATGGAAATATAGTGTATGTTTGGCCTACCACAGGTTAGAGCATGAGTGAGTCTAGTCTAGTATTGAAGGGATAATATAGTCACGATCTAACTTTATAAATTTGATAACAAAGAATAATTTCACTGGAATATTATTGAATTGATTCGTTGCTTAGATGACATTAAGTGACATGTGTCTTGAGATTTCTGTATGGTGATATATATACAACTAAGTAGCTATGCAATTAGACTTAATGCGTATGTTGGCATAACTTATATATGTATGTTTTATAGCATACATATTGATATATTGAGTGTTATTCAAAATATTAATATATGAATCTTACTATTTTCTGATCGGCTAAATATATATTTATGTTGGTGTGAGTATGCGTGATTCTTATTAGGCTATAAAGGTAATAACCCTCCTTTTCTTTTTCAGAGTTGCAGGATATATAGTTTCGAATGGATTTAACTTGGAGTTCGAGTGGTAAAGCCATTTTATAGGACTTGCATAATCTCTAATGCTTCGTTTTAGGATTCATGCTGTCATGTCATGTGGTTGATCTAGGTGCTAGGTTCGGGGCATGGCAGTTTTATTTCTAAATCAACCAACTCCAAGCTAATTAATTAGATAAATAATATCTGATATGACAATTGTAACGAGAATAAAATAATCTCAGGGGCAGTTCATTTTTTGGGACATCAATCAATTCTTGACACGAATTTATGAAATCTTGCATTTTTATGGCTATTTACTGAAAATATTTTAAGTAATGCTAAATTAAGATGAAAGATGACAATAAACTTGAGTAATAATAAACTGTTGTGGGTGGTGGAGGGCTTCCCCACCTACTTTCTAAAAAAAAAGAAAAAAGAAAGAAAAGAAGAAGAGTAAAAAGAAAGATAAACAAGAAAAAGAAGGAAGAAAAACCTCGAAGGATCAAGATCAGTGCCCAAAAGGTTTTACAGAGGGGTCTGCTAACAACGCAACCTCTAAATAGGGGAGCAACGTGGTTTCTTAGTGTTATTTGTCTATTTTCCTATTAGTTAAGCATTTTCTAGCATGACGAGTGGTACAGTTGCCTAGGTATCAGGCTTAGCTTAAAAAATTTTGGAACAAGTAAAATAAACTACAACCACAATTGGAAAGTAAAGATAAGGCCATGCATTGGAAAATTGGCACTACATCATAGAAATGATTTTTATTACTAGATTTTATTTTTTAATCATTGAAATACTTTTTCCTATACTTTTGAGAAATTATTTTTTCTTTGACAAATTACATAAAGTTTTGGATTTAGTGATTTGTGAATTTTATTTTCTAGTGTAAATTCGGCATGAACGCTAGCATAAAGTAAAAGCTAAAGGAAAATGCTTAGGGCACAGTATATATCGATTCAACAAATTCATAATAAATTTTAATTCAAAGGAGGGAACATGTTAAGGGAGATAGGGAAAATGGAGAAGACATTAACAATAAATATTTTAAGAAATAACTTTTGTTTATTGTTGTCCAGTTGGTATACATGCATGGGAATTTTTTTGATTTACATTTTGGTGCATATTAATTAAGCTAATAACGTAAATTCTAGTTAAACAATGGCATTTTTTAAGGGAATATTGAAAGACTATGACCATTTGTAAATTGACTTTTCTAGTGTCAAATAAGATTTGTCATTCCTTATTTCTCACATTCTTAGAAATTAGTGATGTTTTTTAGGACAGGTCAAATTAAGTTTCTCAAAGTTTAGGCAACAACATTAACTTTGGATAGGGGTGGCAATCGGATTGGCTCAAATCATAAATGGGTTGGATTAGATGCAGGTTCGATCGTAAAAGCCTAAATTTTTCGAACCTGATTTGTTTATTAAATAGTCAGATTTTGAAATCTAAACCTATTCTATTTAATAAATAAATAATCTGACCTGATCTATTTAACCTATTTATTAGATATATTAGCCGTTTATCCAATGCAACCCCATTTTAACTTATTTATTGTAGGCTTTTGGGCCTAGAATCACAAATCTTGGATTAGAATTTAAGACACCAAGAAACTACATACTCACATAGGGAGACATGGACCTGTGATGAAGAAGACGAGGGCATGATTGCCATAAGAAGATGGAGAGAAGGGTTGGTCTACAGCAGTGCCGATGGGAGAGTTAAGGAGAAGGGAGAGCTACTGGTTCAGAGGGGGATGTCCATGCTGGTTTTACTGAGCCTCCTCCCCATATCCAATTCTTCTCCTCTATAGGATTGTTCCACAATTAACCCTAATACAATTATATGAAAAAATTGAAACAACTCTAATCCTATAAATCTGGAAGCAAGAGAATGGAATGGAGTACCTAGCAATGAGCGACCAAAGATTGATTAGTCCCACTCCCACATGGACTTCGTTGAGGTGGCCACCAAACTCCTTCGATTAGAAAGCATAGGCAGTGATTCGATAGCCTAGATTAGACAAGGATGCCTTGACATCTAAGCACTGCTCCCACAACCCACCACAAGGCCAAGGGATCACAAGAGGTCGTCCTTGGCATGGAGCCAGTTAGTGAGGAAGCGGTAGAGAGGGGCAAAGAGTTGGACAAGTGGGGCAGGAATGATGCGGCCCCCTCCATGCCTCCCCCTTAGATCATCGACCTCACACTTGTAAATGGCAATGGCAACTTTGGGTTAGTTTTGTCTCAATGGGAGGAAGAAGAATGGAAAACGAATGGGGCAATTCAAAATTGAAGCCTTAAAAAGGTGATTAAAGGAGTCAGACTTGTCAGTGAACTCTTTGCACAAGGTCCACACATCATGTGGGTCAAAGCCAAAAGGGAGGGAAATCAGGAAATGCCAAATCGGTATTTCAAAATTTAAACACACCACCATTTTGAAATTTAAATAGGCCACTTTGCTATCAAGGACATAGTGATACAATATTTTAAACGTAATGACTATTAAACTGATATTTGACCTGATTTGATCCAATCTAATCTATATAATAAATAGGTTAAATAGCTCGGAAGGTTTAAACCCAAATCTAACATATTTAATAAACAAATCAAAAGGGTCAACCCATTTATGATCCGAATATGTTTAAGCCAAATCTAAACCTATTTATGCAGGTTGAACATGAGTCCGATCATATTTTGCCAGCCCTACTCATGCAATTGGAGATCTATGGTCAGTCGTTGTTGGTATAATTATAAATCAACAAGGGTCAGTATGGAGGTTGGGATAGAACTTGTAGTTGTTGACAATTGTGCACTTGATAAGATTTTCTATTGTGCAAGCCTATAAAGTATCATAATTGATAAGCACAAAAGAGTTCATAAATTTGTTCCTTTTTTAGAAATGAATTGATATTGTTACCATCTAGTCTCATCTCAACTGCATTCCATCCATGTACATTTGGGAGTGGTTCTAGGTTTCAATATTGGTTGTATCATTCCTATTGTATATCTACCAAAATAAAATGGATAATGATATGGGGAGAAAATCATGCTTCAGTTGAAGCCGATATATTGGGTGCCTTGGTAAGCCAACTTGGGTCCTGACCGACCTGAGGTATCCATGAGACCGAGCTTGGCCGACATTTGAAGAAGGTTTTATACTTGATATTGTTGCCTGATTTATGGCAGCTAAGAAAATCCTAAAATTCGCATGATAGCTTGCTATGAGCAGATAAGGCAAAATATAATGAAATATCTCTCTAGATAAAGATAAAAAATAACAAGCATATTTTATCCCATAAGGCAAGGTCAACAACCTGATTCTCATTCCTCCTCATGGCTCTTCTACCCTCACTTATAAATAGAGGGCCAAAAAGGACTCTCAAGGTACGCAATCACTTGTCTCCCAATACTTGCTTCTTTCTCTCCATTCTCTAGTTTTCTAATTTGAGCATCAGAGGATCCCTATTGGAGCCAACTTTGATCAAGGACTTATTTCACAAGCCAAGCCATCGCTACTCAGTGCCAGCCACATTACTTCTCCATCCAATCTAGCCATTATCAGAAGACTAGTGGCAATAGATTGGTACTAGAGGAAAGGTCCTAGGCCTATTATAGGAAGGAGCAAACATCCTATCATCATGGCACCAAGCAAGGGGATTTTATTGCGTCACTCTAATGCCACCACTTCAAGGTGGGTAGAGCTCTTGTCAACACTTAGGCACCACCATAGTAGATGGAGGTGACATCTCCACCCTCCCAACTGACCATGGGAGTAGATCCTGATTAGTTCAATCTACTTGTGCAATAGGTCGGTGTAGATTATCACCACTACAATCCAAACAATATAGTGAGCCAACGAGGCACCAAGGGAAGGGCTTCAACCGGCACCCCCTTAGCCTCCTCAGCATAGCCCTAAGCATGAAAGGTAGAGTTAGCTCAATTGGCCTAGAAGCCATACTTGGGAGAGAAAATGGTCCCTTACTCCATAGTATAGGAAAGACACTACCCCAAATCGATCTCCTCGTCAGTCTCCACCTCAGCATTCAAAAGCATACACCGCTTGAGATGCCGACATTGATCGTAGACTTCAAGAGATGAACCAACAAATCAAAGCTCTACGCAACCTAGCTCCTGCTTAAGATGGTGAGCTCGACTTCAATGCTGACCCACCATTTAGCACCAAGATCATGTAGAAGCTGATCTCCACTAACTTCAAGATATCATAATTAGAGGCTTATGTGCTACATGTATGCCTTAGAAGCTAATCAAGCTGATGTATATATTTATTTTAGGACATAATTTATACTTGACATTTCTATTATTGGGTTATTTAGCCCATTCGTGTTATTTTTGTGTCAATGAATCATTCAAGAAATTAATAAGATGTTGATACTATATATTCTTAAGAATTGAGAATTTGAGGAATGAATAATTGGTGATTAATTTCTAAATACTCCTGATTGATGGATTAGTATAAAGACAGTGATTGATCCAGATAGATTGGTGCATTGATCATTTTTCTTTTAGAATAGATGAGTCTCGAATCACATTATGAGGATATAGGAGCAAGAGTGCAGATGGTTGTTAGAAAATAAAAGTACCAAGCATGACCAATATGATAAGTCACTTGAATGTTTATCCACTTGTTAGTGACTTAGTCGATGCTACAATAGTGTGACTAGCCCTTTGATCTACACTACCTCGGCTATTCATGATGGGATTATTGTAGTTTGATTGTACAAATACTTAGTCTCTTAGTTATTTGGGTTCTTATGGTGTATATTGGCTATAGTAGGTTCACTATAGGAATAGGATGTGCATCTAGAAGGGATCTATCGATTTTAATAGATAAGAAAAAGTCCTAGATAATTTATGAGATCGAGTTCAAAAGATCTTGGCCAGGACAAAAATTTTATAACATCCATCTTGATGGGACTTACAATAGAAGAACTATATCATATAGTAACTGTACCTAAAGGTTCATTCATTCTATTCTACTAGAATGCCACTACATGTTGCTAGGTGTCACTAGTAGATTATGAAATCCACGAGAATTATTTTGATGGTCAATAATTTTTATTAGGTAAGTTGAAATTGCTTCAATCTATTGAAAGAAGTTTAAATGATATTGTTAATGAAGATCATAATATATCTTACTATTAGATAGAACAAAACCTATAGGGTCATACACAAAGAGGTTGTGTTTGATAAGATGATGGATTGCGATTTTGAATTATCTTAGGATCTGATTATTGATGTGATCGATAATGGATTGATTTATAATTATTACAAATTAGTGATCCTAAAATGCAAATGTTGCAAGAGAGGAGTTGCTAACATTAGTGAGTTTATAGGACTTATGTGCAATTATTGCAATGTTATTTACTTTGATTTGATCAAATTAAATAATTGGGGTTGAGTTCGAGTTAAATTAAATGGAGATTTAATTGGATTGGACTTGAGCTAGGTTGACCAAACCAATTAGGATTTATAGAAACCCTAAGCCCAAAGACAATTAGACTCCTTATGAGATAAGGATTTTGACTTAGTCACGGTTCAAGCCACTTGGGTCTCTATCCATCTAAAGGTGATAAACTTGTAGAAAGATTCCACATGGCAAAGTGTTTGTGCCACCTTTCCTCACGTAACTTTTCTCACCCCAAGTATAGATTGAGAATCCTTCTCAATCAAAGAATCGACTAGTCAAAGGCTTATGAAAATTGGACTCTATGCGAGATAGGGTTCAAGTTGGTTATAAGATGAGATAAGATCTCATCTTGCACCTATGCTTATCCATGCCCCTTGGGTTTTCATGTGAAAAACCTAGCACCTCCTTATTATTATAATGCTAAGAGAGAGAGCGCTAGAGTTCTTCTGCCTCTCTCTCCCCCATCTCACACACAGAAGAAAGGGGAGCATCCCCTATCTCATGCACCTCTCTCTCTCTTCTATCTTTATAGGACACCCAAAGTAGATTTCACACGAAAGGAGTTCCACGCCCAAGGAGGTCTTCTAGTGGAAGTAGTTCTACACCCCAATGAGAGGCACAGGATAGATGAAAAGAGAGTAAACCAGAATCATGAATTTTCTTATGAAGGAGATCAAGGAAGGATTAGGAAAGGTTCTTGATCCATTCCTTAAGGGTAATAGATTTTCTTGAGAAGAAAATCAAGTAAGGATTAGGAAAGGTTCATAATCTATTCATGTGCAGAGCATGATCTATGAAGAGGAAAAGCTGAAATCCTTGAAAAAGATTTTCAGCAAAGAGGCAAAAAAAAAACTCCATCAAAGAGGATCTCTACAAGGAAGCTAGCACCTCAATGAGATCAAATTCTTGATTAGATGATGACCTTTTGTGGATACCTATAGAGGATGGACATGTGTACGGCTTCAAGAGGACCTTAAAAGACATTCATGATTATTAGATTGCACTGTAGATCTACATGCACAAAGGTGAAGATTTGATCTTCCAAATTTATTTTTATGTCTTGATCTTTAGTGTATGATAGATCTTGGAACTATAAGATGTGATTTCATAGATGCATGTTAGATTAGATTTCTTCAACTATATATATATATATTTTTGTTAATCTTGCATGCATACCAGATAAGATCCTTCAATTGATATTAGAGCCAGGTTTTCAGGTTCATACACTTAGGATCAAGATCTGAAATTCAAATTAAATTTGAATTTTTATTAGATCTAAATTTTCATGAGATCTAAAATTCAGATTAGATCTTATATTTTTTATTTCAATCAGATTTGAAATTTAGATTAGATCTAAAATTTTTGATTTAAAATGTAGATTAGATCCAAATTTTAATAAAATTTAAAATTTAGATTAGATCAAAATTTTTTTATTTTAATTATATTTAAAAATTTAAACTTGATCTAAAATTTAGATTAAATCTAAAATTATTAGATCAGAATTTCTGAATTAAAAGATTAGATGATAGATTTAGGGTTAATCAAAGATCATCCTGACATAAGGTTATCCTAGCATAATGGATATTGAAAGGTTGTCCTAGAATGATTAGAGATGAGACCCTCAAACCAAAGTCACCTTTTGAGAAAAGGGGTTTAATAAAATCTAATTTTATTTTGATTATAAGATAATCACATTATATCCTTCATTGATACATGTAGTGAATGCAATAAATTATTACACCCTTCAAGTAAGGTTGTATCATGGATACACATCAAGATGGTTGCAATCTTGCAATTTGTAGTGAAAAACCAAAAGCTAAACCCAATTTAGAATAGGTTGACCTATTGGTGTTTAAGGAAAGTGTTTAGAAAGATATTTATTTAATTAGAACTATTGCATTGCACGGGGAGCCTTCCACTAATCTTCACTTATCTGGCCAATTTAGTTGACCAAATTCTATTTTAGGGTGATTAGTGTTGAGTTCACTACGTTTCCTTTGCACCGTGAGTCTTGTTTTGGTGAGACCAAGCCAGAATCTCTCAAATAGATCCAATATAATTATAGATTTACATCGAATGTAAATAAACAATTAAGATAAAAAGACCTAAATTAAACCTCCTCATAGATATTAAGTTAAGCGGTCTTCCATCATTGTAGATGTGCCAGCCCTTTCTGGTGTTAATTGTTCTCGACTGGATGTCATGGTTTAGTTGTATTGAAAAAATGCAACTACTCTATTAGTATGAGATGCTATGGGATAGAGATGGAGTTGGACCCAATAACTATTATGTGAGGGATCCAATAACGACTTCACTTACACAAGAACAATGGATTTGATTTAACTAAGAAATGAGGCTAATAACTGTCAGGAGAGGCCTTCAGGACTTAGAGACTGAAATTCGTTGCAACTTACTTGAGAAGTATTGGATAAGAGTTATCCACTCATTGGTTAACACATCATCAATAACTATCAAATGAGGTGGTGTGTCGATCGGTGGGACCACAATACCCACTTGAAACTCTAATCATGAAGGACTTTTCATTTCTCCATCCAAGGAGTGTAAGAGATTCGAGAAAATAGTGTGAGTCAAGTTTATTTTTAAAATAAAAATTCTAAAACAAACTAAAGCAAAATAAATTCAAAAATCTAAATTGAATCTTTACTCTCTGTAAGAATAAGATGTTAGCTTCTACCCTCTATCTCACATAGTTGAAACTGTAAGGATTTATGGTGCTTTCAAGTCTTGGGAGGCCATAGGAGGAGTCACGATGATGGCTTCGAAGATTCTAGGAGCTTGGTTGGTGCTTCGGAGAACTGGAACACAAGGTGAAGCAAGAAATCAAAGCCGAAGAATCAAGACTATAGAAAAAAAATATTTTTGTAGGTTAGCCGATTCAGTTCAAAACTAGATCGACTAAGTCTCAGAGCATAGGTAAAATAGAGAGCTGTGCATTTGAAACTGCTAGCATGACATAGGACTAGGCCGGTTCAGTTAGTAAAACTTAGCTGGCTCAGTGTTGAGACTGAGCCGGCTCAGTGCATGGGCAGAGTTACATGAGGGTCTATTTTGGGCTAAGGTCTGGATTGATCCTAGGGGTCTTAAGGCCTGGTTTGAGAGGTCTTAAAGAGGCTAATTCATATATAGATTGGGTCTAGATCCAGAGGATGAGAGCATGGGAGACATGGGTGTATATGGGCTTGGTGAGTACTTTCATGTATTGGGTTAGTCGGAAAGTTTTTTGGTCGGGCCTAATAGTTTTGTATAAATACATAGGTTGTATTAGGATTTTCAAGGTTGGAATCAATACAGACCTTTTCTTTCTCAACTCTCTTCTTCTCTTCTCTCTAGAATTGCTGCCCTAGGGTTCTTGAAGAAGGCCTAGAGAAGGGGGCGTCTCCCTCAAGCCTAAGGAGGGAGGCACCCCATCATAGATCCAAGTGGAGGATCGATGGTTTGCTGCCCATAAAGGATGTCACAGATTTTTTCAAATCTATGCTAAAGATCAGGAGCTGCCGCAACATGGTATCGGAGCTTGTGATGCCAAGAATAATTGACGTTCGAGCGATATCATGGAACATCAATTGGTATCAGTGAGAGGTGATGCCAGTTGGTGCGCTTACATATGGTATCAGAGCCTGATGGTGCATGAAAGAAAAGAAGAAGTCATATAAGGTAAAATTAAAAATCTGTACAAGAATTCCATGGTATGTCTCAAATCTATATTTGTTATTGCTGTGGTTTGGCCAACCGAGAGCAGCAGGTTGAAGGTGGATGTTGAGAGGATTAATGAAAAAAAAATTTCTCGAGATGAAAGGATTTGATGCATGATTTGCTAATCGATCTTGGTGGAAAGGTCGGGATGTATGACGGTTATGTGATAGGCAGGAGCACTGGAGTGCTGCAGTAGTACTTTCCTGAAGATGTAGGATTGAGAGAGGCTCGATGATGCAACAATCGAGGAAGGTATCTCAGTAGAGAGCATCAAGATTCTGTAGGAAAATGGGCGGTGTAGGGCTGTTGAAGAGAGGTTTTCTAAGGAATATTGATTAAAGGAAGACTGAAGAAGTGACTATATGTCCTTCGATGTCAGGAAGATGGAAAAATAGTCGAAGATGTATTCAGTGGTTTGACCAGAGCATAGACTTGTGGAGCCTTGGGGATGATGGAGATGGATGATCCATGGAGGTCCAGTAGGTTAGGACTGGATGGCTATAGAGCGGTATAGAGATGAGTCAGGGAGCGCTGGAGTGCTACAAAAGTGCTACCCTGGAGGCATGAGGCTGAGAGAGTATCGACGGTGCAGCAGTCGAGGAGTGTATCTCAGTAGAGAGTGTCAGTGATATCTTAGGAAGATCGGATGTAGATCTCAGGAAGAGTCAGGGGGTCTCGGGGAGTGTCAGAAGGTCTCTAGCAGTCAGAAGTATCATGGATCAGATTTCTTCTGTAGGAGCACTAGAGAGAGTCATAGTTTAGGTGGAGGATGGTTCTCCAGGCATAATTGAAGCGATGGCTCGTGTAGGAATAGAAGAGAAGGACTAGGATAAAATTTTCTAGGATTCAGTTGCTGGATTCAGAAGAGTTGGATGAGCTCTTAAGTTTTGGAGGTGCCCACGAATTACGAAGGTATCCGAGATGACTTCGAAGGGGTCCATGAAGTATGAAGGATTCGAAAGGATAGCGATGGTGTTCGAGGTACAACAGCAAGCTCAGCAGTGCACCATTGAGTGGTTGGCCTCGAGGGACTCGATGATAGAGTCGACTTCTATGGCATCAGATGGACTTTAGATATAGGTAGAGCTTCGGAGAGGTGGCTTCACAATTAGAGAGGAATTTAACATGAGTTCAGAGCAGAGGGATGTGGGAGGATCGATATCCTAGCACCAGCATTGGTGATGCATTGTTTTAGGTGGAGCGGCATGTGTAGGAGGATAGGTATAGTTCTGAGGAGACCATGTTAGGATTTGCAGCGAGTGTCGGTATAGGAACATTACAGATTCTCCAGAAAAATTTAGAAAAAATGATGCAGCTGCTAAGCAAAAGAGATCCTATAATTTTAGGATGGTCCCAAGAAGTAAGCATAGATCTTTAGCGATGGAGGTGGTCATCCCAAAGGCCTCAAGGGTGCACAACAACTGAAGAGGATTGGCAGAGGCGATGTATGCACAAGTGCTGTTGAGTGCGTGGGGATAGCAGAAACATGCAGAAAGTCATTACCGAGCGGTTTGCCAAGGCTTGGGGCACCAAGGTGGAGATTGTGAGGATTTATGGTGCTTCCAAGCCTTGGAAGGCCACGGAAGGAGTCACGATGATGGCTCCGGGGATTCTAACGGCTTGGTTGTGCTTTGGTGATCTGGGACACAAGGTGAAGTGAGGAACGAAAGCTGAAAAATCAAGATAGTAGGAAAAAAAATTTCTACAGGTTAGTCGGTTCAGTCCAAAATTGGATTGGCTAAGTCTCAGAGCATAGATAAAATAGAGGGCTGTACGTTCAAGACTGTTGGTATGGCATAGGACTGGGCCGACTTAGTTTCAGATTGAGTCGACCTAGTAGAACTTAGCCGGCTCAGTACTGAGATTGAGCTAGTTTAGTGCACGGGCAAAGTTACGTGAGGATCTATTTTGGACTAGGGTTTGGTTTGATCCTAGAGGTCTGAAGGCCTGGTTTGAGAGGTCTTAAGGGGGCTAATTCATGTATGGATTGGATCTAGATCTAGAGGATGAGAGCATGGGAGACATGGGTGTAAATGGGCTCGATGAGTGCTTTCATATATTGGATTAATCGAAAAGTTTTTTGGTCGGACCTAATGGCTATGTATAAATACATAGGTTATATTAGGATTTTCAAGGTTGGAATCAATACAGACCTTTTCTTCCTCAACTCTCTTCTTCTCTTCTCTCTAGAGTTGCCATCCTAGAATTCTTGAAGAAGGCCTAGAGAAGGGGGTGTCTCCCTCAAGCCCAAGGAGGGAGGCACCCCATCACAGATCCAGGTGGAGGATCGGTGGTTTGCTGCCCATAAAGAATGTTATAGGTTCCTTCAGATCCATGCTAAAGATTAGGAGCTTTTACAACATGGTATCGAGGCTTGTGATGCCAAGGATGATTGGCATTCGAGCGATATCATGAAACATCAATTGGTATCAGAGAGAGGTGATGCCAGTTGGTGCGCTTATAGAAGCCAACAGATTAACCAAACAAATTATAAAGACTGGCTTAGAATCTAAAATAGTTTTAAGTTCCAAGAAGTAAAACTAGGTTCATGACCAAGATATTCCTACATTACCAAACCATCCGATGGTTGACCAAAGGATAGTTTATCCATGTTCCTTATTTGATAATGATCAAAGACTTAGAAGAGCTTGAGAAGCTCAGTAAGATGTATAAGAAATTGCCAATGAATTTGATCTTATAATCCCTTTTTGTTTCATTTGGACAGTTTATAGCAAACTACCATATGAATAAAACTCATGGAACCAAGGTTAGTAACTGCCAAAAGAGCCTTGAAGGGTTCTAGGGGCATGGCTTCCATTATGGAGTGGGTTGCTTCTATCAAAAGAAAGTCTAATTAGAAGAAGAAGAAGCCTGTGAAGAAACAAAGGACCGAGAGCAAGCCAAAAAGAAAACTATTTCGTATGCCTGGAGTTCCTAAAGAATAAGAAGGACATGCCTTTGGAAGGTGTGTTACATCTGCTTATAGTAAATGCCACAGGATCTGAGAGATCTAGAGTTGAGATGAATGCATAGTATATATGGAACCTTAGGCTTGATCATATTGGAGAAGAATGGATGAACAAATTGGAAAAGGATGAGCTTCTTAGCTCATTGACTGCTGAGACCTATCTAATTTGCGAATCCTATCATCAAAGAAAAATGATCAAACTATCTTTTAAAGGACAAGGGATGAAGACCACTTAGATTTTTGTCCTGGTACACACTAATATATGTGGTCCATTTGATATGAAAGCTAGGAGTGGTTATCTTTACTTCATTATCTTTGTCGATGACTATTCATAGTATGGATATATATGAGATATAAATCTAAAGTCTTTGAAAAGTTTAAAGAATTCAGATATGATAAAAAGAAGTAAATTGAAAAACTCCTTAAGGTTCTTCGATCAGATCAAAGAGGTAAATACCTTAGTGGGAGCTTCTAAACTATCTAAAAAAAAATGACATAGTCTCATAATGGAATCCTCCTAGAATATCCCAACTCAATGGGATGTCGGAGTAGAGAAATTGAATTCTATTAGATAATGGTTCAATCCATAATGAGCTTCACTGATCTTTCCTTATTTTTTTGGGGATATGCTTTGTTTACTTATTGAATAGGGTTTCCTCTAATCCATTCTTATCATATTGTATGAGATATGGCATGATAAGAAACTAAATCTTCATCATCTCAAGATTTGGGGATGTTAAGCCTATGTCAAGCGACTACAGGTGGACAAGTCAGAGGCTAGGTCCTATAGGGCTCATTTTATCAAGTATCTTAAAGAGTCTAGGGATACTATTTTTACTTCCTAGAGGATTATAATCTAGTTGTTACTTGACATGCTATCTTCTTAAAAAAACTATTTATCCAAGATGGAGATAGTGAGAGAAAAATTAAGCTTAAAGAAAGAGTCTCTGAAGAGCAATGAGTCAAAGAACTTACTAAACCTATTCATGTTGAGCCAATATATACACTTCTTATTCTACCTCGTAGATCGAGTAGAATTTTTCATCCTCCTGAAAGATATTAGATATTCTAATAGAGAAAGTAGAGAAAATATTTTTCATAAAAAATAGAAAATATGGAGATGATTTCAAGACCTATAATGAGTCGATGTTAGACATCGACTTCGAGAAGTGGTTGGAAGTAATAAAATCAAAAGTTGATTCGATGCATTCCAACCAAGTTGAACCTTAGTAGATCTATCAGAACATATAGTACCTATTAGATGCTAATAGATCTACAAAAAAAAGATAGGTTTGGATGGAAAGGTAGAGACTTATAAGACAAGGCTCATGGCAAAAAATTATAGTCAATGCAAAAGCATTGACTACCAGAAGATTTTTTTGCCTGTGGCTATGCTAAAGTCTATCCAAATATTACTTGTTATTGTGGCATACCATGATTATGAATTTAGTAGATGGATGTAAAAACTATTTTTCTGAATGGATATCTTGAGAAAGATATTTATATGGAGCAGCCTTTTGGGTTTAACTTTCAGTGATGAAAGCCACAAGATATGCAAGCTACAATAGACTGAAGCAATCATCTCGAAGTTGGAATATTTATTTCATTGAGATGATTAAATTATTTGATTTCATCAGAAATAAGAAAGATTTATGAGTTTATAATTAGGTTAGTGGGAGTACTATCACATTCCTTATATTGTATGTAGATAACATCCTCCTAATTAGGAAAGAGGTTCCATACTGACTTCGATTAAATTATGGTTGTTTAAAGAATTCTCCATAAAAATTCTTAGAAAAGCATTCTACATTCTAGGAATAAAAGTCTATAGAGATAGATCTAAGAGGATGATAGGCTTTTTATAGAAAATATACATTGAGGAGGTGCTGAAGAGATTCAGCGCATAAGTAAGATCTATTATGCTTCGACTGTAAGGAGTCTCATGTATGCCATACTATGTACATGACTTGATATAACCCTTTTTGTGAGTGTCACGAGCAGATATCAGTCAAATCTAGATGAGGAGTACTAGATAGCTGTAAAGAACATTCTTGGATTCTTGAGAAAGACTAAGGATATGTTCTTGATCTTTAGAGAAGAAGATGAGTTGAGGGTACAAGGATTCACTGCTTCAGACTTTATGTCTAAAGCTGATGATAGATAGTCTACATTAGGATGTGTTTGCTTATGCAATAGAGGTTTGATAAATTAGAAGAGTTCCAAATAATTGATCATTGCAAATTTTGCCTTGGAAGCTAAGCATATCATCACTTCTGAGGTTGCTAAGAAAGTTTTCTAGTTCAAAGAGTTCATTGCAGAACTCGATATAATATCATCAGCTGCCATAACACTATACTACGACAACAATAGGACCATAGCTCTAGTTAAGGAGCCCAAATCTTATCAGAAGTCTTAAGCACATAGAGTGATGATTTTATATTATTCATGACTACCTCGGGAAGAGGTATATCGAGGTATAGAGAATAGACTCTATGGATAACATGATGGGCCTACTGACTAAGTGTAGCCTAGCCAGTAAAAAACTAAAGCACATTTTGAGAAAATAGGCTTAGGTATATGGCTGATCGGCTTTAATGCAAGTGAAAAATTGTTAAATGTATGTTTTACAAGTTAATTAGGCTGATGCATATATTTATTCTTGAACATGTTTTATATTTAACATTTCTATTATTGGGTTATTTAGTCCATTTATGTTATTTATGTATCCATGAATCATCCAAGAAATTAATAAGATGATGACACATATTCTTAAGAATTGAGAATTTGAGAGATGTATCATTGATGACTAATTTTTAAATGCTCCTGAATGATGGATCATCATGAGGATGGTAATTGATCTGGATAGATTGATACATGGATCACATTCTAATTAGGATGGATATGTCTTGAATCTATAGTGTGGGGACACTAGAGCGAGAGTACAGATGGTTGTTATAGAATAAGAATACTGAGCATAACTAATATAAGAAGTCATTTGGATGTCTATTCACTCATCAGTGACTTACTCGATGCTGCAGTAGTATGACTAGCACTTTGATCTGCGGTACCTCTATTGCAATTTGGAACAATTCCAATACCAACAGTGGACTGATCTCTTGCATAAAAATTTGGATATTAATCCAGCAAATCAAAGAAGAGATAAGAATGTCTTTGATGGTCAATCAAATCAGCAAATAGAAATCAGCCTACTAGAAATTTCAGCATCTTATAGATCTTGTTGATAGGATTTCTTCCCCTTCTAATCCTTTCTCTTCCATATTTGAATCTCTTCTTTTCAAATCTGGAAATACCCTTGATGAAGTCTCTAACCACCAGAGAAAAGAGGCATGGAACCTTTCTTGAATGGTAGCAAGAAGGGAGCAAAAAGGGGGGGTGGCAACACTAAGGGGAGCTAGAATGCCTACCGCATTCTTTTCTTTCTTAGTTTGGAGGTGGTGGCTAGGGTTTTCTACCCCTTCTTGGATGGCATGCAACATGAGAGAAAGAGATGAGGAGAGATAGAGTTTTAGGGAGAGAGGATCTTGTATTACTAGGATAATAAAAATCCTAATACATATTATGTATTTATACAACAAGTCAATGTGACTTGACCCTTGATCCAAAAACTTCCATGACCAATCCAATGAGATTGAGCTCACCCTAAGCCCATGTACACCTATGACTTGACTCAATCTCACATCCTTGGACATAAACTTAGTCCAATACAAGTTAGCTACTGAAGGCTCAAAGCTCCTGGACCTCAACACTATGAAGGTTGATAGCCTTTCACCTTAGGACCTAAACCGGCCCTAGATCCTTTGAACCAACTTCATGGCTCAACTCCTAGCCTCCCAAGGCTTGGGAGCACCACACTAACTTCTATAGCCTCAGCTATTCATAATGGGATTGTTGTAGTTTGATTGCACATATACTTAGTCTTCCAGCTATTTGGGTTTTTACAGTATATGTTGGCTACAGTAGATTTATTGTAGGAATAGGATGTGCATTTGGAAGGATCTATCAATCTTAATAGATAGAAAAAAGTTTTATGTGATTTATGAGATTAAGTTCAGAAAATCTTGACTAGGATAGTGTGAATACTGAAAAATAATTTTCAACATTTTCACAATAGAAACTTTAGTTGAATATATTTGATATATGACAGATGATGGGATTTGACAAGAAATTCCATAATCTCTATCTTGTCAGGATTTACGATAGAAAGATTGTATCATATAGTAACTGCACCTAAAGATTCATCCATTTTATTTTGCTGGAATACCACTATATACTAGTAGACATCACTGGTAGATTGTAGGATCCACGAGAATTATTTTTATGCTCAATAATTTTTATTGGATGAGTTGGAATTATTTCAATCTATTGAAAAAAGTTTCAATGATATTGTTATTGAAGATCATAATATATCTCACTATCAAACAAAATAGAATCTATGAGATCACACACAAAGAGGTTGTATTTGATCAGATGGTGGATTGTGATTTTAAATTATCTTATGATCTGATTATTGATGTGATTGAAAATGGACTGACTTGTAATTTTATAAATTAGTGATCCTAAAATGCAAAAGTTGTAAGAGAGGACTTACTAACAATTAGTGAGTTTATAGGAGGACTTATGTACAATTATTGCAATATTATTTAATTTGATTTGATCAAATTAAATAATTAGGTTTGAGTTCAAGTCAAATTAAATGAAGATTTAATTGGACTAGACTCGGGTTAGGTTGACCCAACCAATTAGGATTTATAGAAATCATAAACCCAAAGATAATTGAACTTCTTATGAGATAGAAATTTTGACTTAGTTAAAGTCCAAGCCACTTAGATCTCTATCCATCTAAAGGTGATTAACCTACAGAAGGACTCATGGCCAAGTGTTGGCACCTAACTTTTCTCATGCCAAGAAATAGTGGGCACCCAAGGATAGATTGAGAATCCTTCTCAATCAAGGAATTGACTGGTGAAAGGATTTGACTGGTCAAAGGCTTATGGAAATTGGACTCTATGCAATAGGGTTCAATTTGGTTATTGAAGGAACCAGATCTAGAATTTTAGGACTAGATCTTGAAACTTTTTCAAGATCAGATAGTAGAAGATTAAAATTAATCTAAATTAATCTAAAATATCCTAGATCTAAGATCTTATTATATGATTATTACATGGTATTTAAATCAAAAATTAAAATTTAAACAAAAAAAAAGGTTGATCATATCAACCTAGATTTATACTATATCTAATGCAGCTATAAAATAACAGATTGGATTTATTACCTAAGCAAGTTAGACGTTCTAACTTACTGATCTAGATTTGAGGATGAAGTCATGAGCCGCACATGCATCCAGCTTCTAGGAGTCATCCACATGAGCCCACGAATATGATCAGAGATCCTGATGCAGAAAATCAGCACAGTATGCTAGCACTATGCTGATCTCTCTTTAACGATCGATCCGATGCTTCCTTCTTCAAAACTTGGATACTCTAAAATATCAAAAAGAAAAGAAGAAAATTTGTGATGCTGAGACACCTCTCAAAAGTTCACAAAAAGGGAGGAAGAGATTTGGAACAAAAACCCAAAAAGAAGACCCTCTTCTTCTTCTTTGTTCCTTTTCTAGACACCCTGACTTTTATTTTTAATATCTCTAAGACCCAGATAAATTTTTCCCTAATTTTTCTACATCAAAGAGATATCTCAAATGTATAAAACCTATAAAAATTTTAGCAAAAAATTCTATTTAAATAAAGAGATATGTAAAGTCCAAATTAGGTAAAAAATCTAGACTAGGAAGGACCAAATAAGGAAAGTTGTTGGGGCGCCCAACTCTTGGGCGCCCCACCTTCTTTTTTCTACCATGGATCAGCAAGGGAGGATGAAAATAAACCCAAAAGAAATGTGTGTGTGTGAGAGAGAGAAATAAGGGAGGTGGCGGCATGAAGGGAAGGAGGACTTTTAGTTGACTAGGAATTCTATCTCATAGAATCCTAAGCGAAATCAACTTCCCTTTTTGACTTGGTCATGCAACAAACTTCCATATGAGAAATAGAAGAGAGAAAGGGGGTGTGAGAAGCCTTTAGGCATGGAGAATTTCATGTAAAAATATAAAGAGAAAGGGGTGGGGCATGAGGATTAGGTGGGCAAGGAATAGGAAGTCCTAGTCACACTAGGACTCCTATTTTGACCTGGTCAAACCATCTTTTAACTAAATAAAAATAAGAGTAATCCAATCCAATTAAATAAGATCCTAATCTATTTAAAAACTTATTTAAATTAGATTAAATTAGATTTAATTATAATTTATTTTTTAATTAAATTAGATAATTGGGCTGACCCAAGTCCTAGTTAGACTAGGACTAGTTCTTTCTTGCACTTGGCTTATCCAATAAACCAATTGAATTTGATCCAATCAAGTCCAAACTAAATCTAATTAAATTATATTTAATTAGACTTATTCTTAGTCTATTGATTTAATCAAATTAAGTTAATTAGCAATCGAATTGCTAATTGATCTTTCTGTAATACTTGCACTAGGTCAAACATCAACCGTATTGATCGTTTAACCTTAAAATGATTCTAAATTGCTGATCAACCATCTGATCGAAATGTGAACTCTAATGTGTGTGACCTCATAGGTCTGAACCTAAGTCAGTAGCATAGAAATAAATTTTTATACTAATCAAAATGACCATCTAGCAATTATATTTGATGGTCGGATAGGTCGAAGGTGTAGAACACTATCCTTAGAACCCATGCGGATATAGTTTTTATATAATTCATCCCCTTGACCATAATGCTTGTAGGACACCTCAGAGTTCAACTATCTACTTTGATCAGGTTGTCCACAATGTATTTCAAAATATCAAATCCATCTAATAGATTATCCTGACCTAGATTTTGCTATATTGAAATATAGTGATACATTCTTCTCCAACTCTTGGAGTGGTCAATTCCATCTTGATCACACTCCGACTTTGCAAGTATTTGACTGTGCCCAGAAGTCTTCCATTGTTGAATTAAAAATTTAATTAGTTCGATACCAAAGCATAGTGAGTTGCTTGTAAGTCACTGAAGTGATCTTAGGTCTAAGGGATACTTATACCTATATCCCATCAAAGACATTCTCGATAGCAGAATGATCTAAAGTTGATCACGTTCAATGATGATGTATCCATACATCTCACCTGTATGCCATACCAGTATCTCCATACTTCTTGATTAAGAGGATAATCAACCTATATGGCATATAGCGATATATGCTCGATAGACGATGTCATCCTAATTAACAACCTATCATTTGGTCGTGAATAAATTTAAAAACTAATCGATAAATCCTCTCTTTATCGAAACTAAATAGTCCTACGAGCTTCATCACAATAATGAAATTCATTAGAAGATGTAAATTTATGATGAAAAAGATGTCAAAAAAATTTTATTAATTAATAAATCAATTTTAATATCTCAACCATCAACAGGCTGATGATTGACTTTGGAACATAATTTTTAATAAGTTCCACTTATCCTAAAGCCACTCAGCATAGTATCTAATACCGATCTTCGACTTATGGTTGTCGAACTCCTTGATTGCTAGGGCTTTAGTGAAGGGGTTGGCTAGGTTCTTCTTTCTATCGATCTTCTGAAGATCGACGTCACCACGATCCACGATCTTATGGACTAAATGAAAGCGACGCAGAATATGCTTTATCCGCTGGTGTGCCTTCGGTTCCTTTGCTTGAACTATGGTGCCAGTGCTGTCGTAGTAGAGCAGGACTGGATCATCAATAGAGGATGCTACTCCGAGCTTGATGATGAACTTTCTCAGCTACATAGCTTTTTTTGCTGCATCTGATGTTATCATGTACTCTGCTTTGCAAACAAAGTCAGCCACTATATGCTGCTTGAAATTTTTTCAGCAGATGGCTCCACCACTTAGAGTAAAGATATACTCCGACACACTTTTACTGTCATCATAGTCAGATTGAAAGCTGGAGTCTATAAACCTCATAAGTTTCAGATCTGACTCACCATAAACCAACTATTGGTCCTTAGTATTTATTAAATACTTAAGAATAGTTTTAACCACCTTTCGGTGATTTTCTCCAAGGTCAGACTAGTATCCACTCACTACTTCTAGTGAGTATGCCACGTCTGATCTCGTACATATCATTGCATACATAATAGATCCTACTATCAAAGCATATAAGATTTTACTTATACGCTCTCTCTCTTTAGGAGTTGTCGGACAATCCTTCTTAGAGAAAGAAATTTCTTGGCCTATCGGAAGATAGACCTTTTTGAAATTCTTCATGCTGAACCTCTTCAGCATAGTTTCTATGTACGTGAACTAGGATATACCAAGCATCCTTTTAGATCTATCCCTATAGATCTTCATCTCTAGGATGTAGGATGCTTCACTCAAGTCCTTCATGGAGAACTATGATGACAACCAGACTTTTATTCCTTATAGTGCAGGAATGCCATTTTCAATTAAGAGAATATTATCCAAGTACAAAATAAGGAATACCACTACTGGACCATTTGCCCATTTGTAAATGCAGGATTCTTCTCCATTCTTAACGAAGCCATACGTTTTGATTACTTTATCAAAATGCATGTTCTAACTCCGAGATGCTTGCTTTAATCCATAAATGGATCTCTAAAGCCTGCACACCTTAGACTCATCTATGGATGTGAATCCCTCAGATTGTATCATATATACATCTTTGGTTAGATTTCCATTTAGGAAAGTCATCTCACATCTATCTGTCAGATCTCATAGTTAGGTGGATAGTTATTGCAAGCATTATTCGAATGAATTTGAGCATTACCACTGGAGAGAATGTCTCGTCATAGTCAATACCATAACGTTGATGATACCTCTTGACAATCAGATGGGCTTTATAGGTCTCCACCTTTCCGTCTGCACCTCTTTTTTTTAATACATATTTACACCCAATGGATTTAACCCCTTCAGGTGGGTCAACTAATGTCCATACATCATTGACCTTCATGGAATCTATTTCGAATCTCATGACTTCTATCCATTTCTTAGAGTCGGATCTCTGCATTGCATCCATATAAGTGATCAGATCCTCATTGTTCTCATCGAGTTTCATAGGATCACCATCCTGGATCAAGAATCCATAGTATCTATCCGGATGGCATGGTACTCTATCGGATCATCTTAATGATGTGGGTTCATTAGGCTTCAGATCTGATCTGATCAAATCTGACTTAGGTTCAACATTCTGTGTCAGACTTTCTACTTGTTGAACTTCATCAAATTCAACCTTAGAGACAACAGTTTCTTCACTAAGAAACCTCTTTTCCAAAAAGATTATCCTAAGGCTAACGAACATCTTTTGTTCATCAGCATGATAGAAATAATATCTTTTGATCTTTTTTGGGTACCCTATAAATGTGCACTTATCAGACCTAGGTCTAAGTTTATCTGTAATTATCCGTTTGACATAAGCCGGGCACCCCCAGATCCTGAGGTGTGAAAGTGCTGGCTTATGTCCTATCCATATCTCATATGGAGTTTTAACCATAGATTTATTTGAAACTCTGTTTAAAAGATAGCAAGCCGATTTGAGTGCAAATCCCCAGAGGGATATCGACAAACGGGCAAAATCCATCATGGATCGGATCATGTCTAACAGAGTTTGATTTCTCCTTTCAGATACACCATTATGCTGTGGTGTTTCTAGAGGAGTCCATTTGGAGAGAATCACATTCTCTTTTAGATATATGAGAAACTCAGTAGAAAGATATTTTTCTTGGTCAGACTAAAGAGTTTTAACACTCTTTCTAGTTTATTTTTCTACGTCACTTCGAAATCGTTTGAATATTTTAAACGAATCTAACTTATGTTTCATTAGATAGACATATCCAAATCTGGATAGATCATCTATGAAAGTGATGAAGTAGACATATCCAACTTTGGCACTAGTACTCATTGGTCTACATACATCAGTATGTACTAGTCCTAAGAGTTCAGTAGCTCTCTCATCTTTTTCAGTAAAAGGTGACTTAGTCATTTTACCAAGAAGACAGGATTCACAAATTGAAAGTGATTCACAATCAAAGTTTAAGGATATCCTCTTGAGCCAAGCTGCTTTTTCTATTCTTATTTATATGACCTAGCCTACGGTGTCATAAATAGATATCTATCACATTATCTAATCTAGAATGTTTGCCAATTGAATAGATTATATTAACAAGTTATGATAACATATATACATTATTATTTAATTATTCATAGAAAGCAATAACATCATTCATAATGATATTACAAACTCATTTTTTTGTTAAAATTTCATAATTGTTCATGGCCAAAAGGCCTACAGAAATGATATTTAGAAAGAAACTAGGACACAAATGATAATTACTAAGAATAATGGTATGAGATTCAAATACAAGTTTCAAAATTTCTAAAGTTAGAACTGAAACTTATCTTCCATCTCCAATATTCAGGAATCTCTCGCCTTGCTCGAATCTTCTACTAACTTGCAATCCCTGCAACGAATTACAAAATTATAAGGGCTTTCGGTATTCAATACCCAGTCAGTAATATCATATATAGAGAAATTGCAAGGAGTTATCATATAAATACCTTGCCCAGCAATAGCTTGCTTCTTTCTCTACTTGTTCGGATCGAGGAAGGCAATGTACTGAGGATAGTTTCTCTTCTAATGCTTTCGCTTCTTGTAGAAGAAGCATTCGGCTTGACTCTTATCAAGCTTGGTTTTTTGGGTTTGAGCCTACATAAATATCCTAGCCTGAACATGCACCTTCTTGGCTTTCTTCTTCTTGTTCTTCTTCTCTTTTCCAAAGGGTCGAGAACGAGAAGACGAACCTTCCACTAAGTTCATCGACTCTTTGTGGAGTTGGTGTTCCTTTTCAAAGTTCTGAAGTAACCCTAGTAACCCATAGTAGTCAACTTCAGGCTTTGACATTCTATAATGTGTAAGAAATGGGAGATAAGACTTGGGCAATAAGTTCAGTATTACATCTTTCCTAAGTTGTTTGTGCAAGAAAAAGTCAAGCTTATTCAAGTGCTCTATTAGCTTGATCATGTATAGTACATGATCAGTGATAGAGGCTCCATCCCACATTCTGATGTTGAAGATCGTGAAACTAGTCTTGTGCCTCTCAACATCATTGGGTGTGCCAAAAGAATCCTCCAATATTTGTAGCATTTTATTTGATAGAGCTATCTCAAACCTATGACTGAACTCATCGCTCATCGCAGCCAGTATAATACAGCGCACCATGGTTCGATCATTGAGCCACTTCTGATAAGTATCTCTGATTGTTCTACATGCATTGACAGCTAGCTCCTTAGGTGTAGGATCCGTCGGCACATAGAATCCGTTTATGCTTCAGAATAATTTTTAACTTTTGATACCAGCTACCGAAGTTGGATTCCACCAACTTATCATTATCCAATAATGATCGGAGCGATAGAAAAGTGGCCATATCTGCACTAAGAAAAAACATAACCTAATTAGTAATTGATTTATTAAACCTAGAGATTTAGACTTTAATCAAAAGGATCTACTATTTTATTCGAAATGGTAGCCTCTACCTCCAATTCGAGAAATTATCCTAATTTTTTAGTGGATACTAGAATCCACATAGACTATACACAAGCCAACTTTGGTTGGCCCACCCATGTACATCTAAGGGTAGGTTCATAATTAATTATTTCTCCAAATAATTTTTAGTAATTAAATTTTGTCCAAGGCCCTGATCAGTTGGCTTTGGCCTTCTCAAAAAAGGGTCCAATTAGGTCCAACCATTAACATGAGCATACTTGGCCCATCCAACCAATGAATGATCAGGTCCAACTTTGGTTGGCCTACCTGATCACCATTTAGAAAGATGTATCCAAGAGATCATATAATGAATGATAATTCCATCAATCGATACGCATCAGGCCTTTGGGCCTCCAATGATTATCTAAATGATGGACTCATTATCATCTACTTTAATAGGAGGCTATGATCCAGTTATCATATAACTATTTTATTTTAGAAATCTAATAATTTTAGAAAATTTATTTATAAAAGTGAGTAGATTAGATTAACCAGCTTGTCATGATCCTCCCACTGATTTCACCAAGTCAGCTTAAGAGAGATCACTAACAGGCTAGTCTAGGAGCACCTAAATTAATCACACTGATTTATCTAGCTGACATGGATCAACTTAAATTATCAAGTGATCTAATCAAAACTTAATCTCACCAAGAAGGCTAGGTAAGTGAGATCGGTGGAAGGATCTGTCAAAGCTTGCCTTAGACACCATTGAAAATGGTCAGATAAGTAGGCTGCCAATTAAAAACCACCGATCGTTTGTGCCAAACTTACCTTAGACACCAACTAATTTAATTAGTCTTGATTAGATCAACCTAATAGTTTGAGCTAGACCTCTTAGCCAAGAATCAAGTCTATTTGGTTCTTGTTAAAGACATGGACTTGATCAACTACAACTACTGTAATTGATCTAGAGAATCCTTAATCTAATCTAAGACAACAATTGATTAGATTTAGTCAATTCTCTAATTAAGTCCATTCTTTAATCTAATCTTAGGTCTAACCCAATTAATGGACCTAATCTCTGCTAACCCATTAACCCAATGTGTTATGATTCGTGTCATAGGATCTTCAATTTACAATCCTAGAACCTAATCAAACAACTTCTTAATTCTTAATTAAGTTTTGAATTAAGGGTTGGGATTTGGCTTTTCAAAAATGATTTTCATATTTGTAAAATATTTTTATAATAAGTTCTATCAACCAAGTTGCATGTTTGATTCATAATCAATATGCAAGTAAAATAAACATAAAACTATTTTAAATCTAATCTAAATAGGTTCATGTAATTGAAACAGTTTCAATAATAATCAATCATAAATCTTCCTAAATCAAATCTAACTTATTTATGATGACTAAAATTAGATTAAAATATTTTTAATTAGATCATAAAATCTCTTAGATTTAATCTAAAATTTTATGATCAATATTTTAGATCAGCACGTACTAGGATAATCTATCCACTGTAAGAGATAAACCTTACAGCAGGACAACCTTATGGCAGTCCATGCAATCTAAAATATTTTATTTTTAGATCTAAAACTATTTTAAATCTATTAAATTATAAATAAAATTAGATCAAATCTAATAAATTTATGATTAGAGTCAGATCATCACGAACTAGGACAATCTTTTCACTGTAAAGGATAAATCTTACAGCAGGACAACCTTATGGTAGTTCGTGAGATCTAAATTTTTTTAATTTTAGATTTAATAATTAGATTATAAATTAAATATAATCTAAAAAATAATCTAAATATGCATAAAAAATCATGTAATAAGAATCTAGGCTCTGATATCAATTGAAGGAACAAGATCTAGGGTTTTAGAACTAGATCTTGAAACTTTTTCAAGATCAGACAGTGAAAGATTAAAATTAATCAAAATTAATCTAAAATATTTTAGATCTAAGATCTTATTATATGATTATTGCATGGTATTTAAATCAAAAATTAAAAATTAAATAAGAAAGAAAAGGATTGATCATATCAACCTAGATCTATACTACATCTAATGCAGCTATAAAATAATAGATTGGATCTGTTACCTGAGCAAGTTAGATGTTCTAACTTGCTGATCTAGACTTGAGGATGAAGTCATAAGCCACACATACATCTGACCTTTAGGAGTTATCCACACGAGCCCACGAACATGATCAGAGATCCTGATACAGGAAATCAGCACAGTATGCTAGCACTATATTGATCTCTCTTTGACGGTCGATCCGATGCTTTTTTCTTAAAAACTTAGATACTCCAAAATACTAAAAAGAAAATAAGAAGATTTATAATTCTGAGATACCTCTTAAAAGCTCACAAAAATGGAGGAAGAGATCTAGAACAAAAATCCTAGAAGAAGACCCTCTTCTTCTTCTTTGTTCCTTTTCTAGATATCCTGATTTGTGTTTTTAATATCTCCATGACCCAGATGAATTTTTTTCTAATTTTTTTACAACAAAGAGAGCTCTCAAATGTCTATAATTCACAAAAGGTTAAGCAAAAAATTTCTTTTAAATAAAGAGATATGCAAAGTCCAAGTTAAATCAAAAATCTAGACTAGGAAAGACCAAATAAGGAAAGTTGTTGGGGCCCCAACTCTTGGGCGCCCTATCTTTTTTTCTACCATGGACTAGCAAGGGAGGATGCAAATAAACCCAAAAAAAATGTTTGAGATAGAGAGAGAAATAAGGGAGGTGGCAGCATGAAGGGAAGGATAACTTTTAGTTGACTAGGAATTCTATCTCATAGAATCCTAAGCGAAATCAACTTTTCCTTTTGACTTGGTCATGCAACAAACTTCCATATGGGAAATAGAAGAGAGAAAGGGGGCATAAGAAGCCTTTGGGCATAGAGAATTCATGTAAAAACACAAAGAAAAAGGGGTGGAGCATGAGGATTAGGTGATGCAAGGAATTGGGAGTCCTAGTCACGTTAGGACTCCTATTTTGACCTAATCAAACAAGATCTTTTAACCAAATAAAATTAAGAGTAATCCAATCCAATTAAATAAGACCCTAATCTATTTAAATATTTATTTAAATTAAATTTAATTTTTATTTATTTTCTAATTAAATTAAAAAATTATGTTGACCCAAGTCCTAGTTAGACTAGGACTAGTTCTTCCTTGCACTTGACTTATCCAATAAATCAATTACATTTGATCCAATCAAATCCAAACTAAATCTAATTAAATTATATTTAATTAGACTTAATTTTAGCCTACTGGCTTAATCAAATTAAGCTAATTAGCAATCGAATTGCTAATCGATCCTCTTGCAATACTTGCACTAGGTCAAATATCAACTGTATTGATCGTTTAATCCTAAAATGATTCTAAATTGCTGATCAACCATCCAATCAAAATGTGAACTCTAATGTGTTTGACCTCATAGGTCCAAACCTAAGTTGATAGTATTGAAATAAATTTTTGTAACAATCAAAGTGATCATCAAGCAATGATATCCGACGGTCGGATAGGTCGAAGGTGTAGAACACCATCCTTAGAACCCATGCAGATATAGTTTTCATATAATTCATCCCTTTGACCATAATGCTTGTAGGACATCTCAGAGTTCTACTATCAACTCTAATCAGATTATCCACATTGTATTTTAAAATATCAAATCTATCTAATGGATTATCTTGACTAAGATTTTTCTATATTAAAATACAGTGATACATTCTTCTCCAACTCTTGGAGTGATCAATTTCATCTTGATCATACTCTAACTTTGTAAGTATTTGACTGTGCCTAGAAGTCTTCCATTGTTGAATTAAAAATTCAGTTAGTCTGGTACCAAAGCACAGTGAGTTGCTTACAAGTCATTAAGGTGATCTCAGGTCTAAGGGATACTTATATCTATATTCCATTAGAGACATTCTCGACAACAGAATACTCTGAAGTTGATCACATTCAATGATGATGTACCCATATATCTCACCTGTATGCCATACCAGTGTCTCCACACTTCTTGGTTAAGAGGATAACCAACCTATATGACATCTAGCGACCTATACTCGATAGATGCTGTCGTCCTAATTAATAGCCTATCATTTGGTCATGAACAAATTTAAAGACTAATCGATAAATCCTCTCTTTATCAAAACTAAATAGTCCTAAGAACTTTATCACAATATTGGAGTTCATCAGAAGATGTAAATTTATGATGAAAAAGATGCCAAAATTTTTTTATTAATTAATAAATCAATTATAATATCTCAATAGTCAATAGACTGATGATTGACTTTGGAACATAATTTTCAATAGTTATAAGATGAGATAAGATCTCAACTTGTGCCTAAGCTTATCCATGCCCCATAGGTTTTCATGTGAGGAACCTAGTGCCTCATTATTATTATAATGACAAGAGAGAGTGTGCTAGAGTCCTTCTACCTCTCTCTCTCCCATCTCACGCATAGAAAAAGGAGAGCATCCCCTATCTCACACCCCTCTCTCTCTCCTCTCTTTATGGGATGCCCAAAGTGGATTTCACATGGAAGGAGTTCCACACCCAAGGAGGTCTTCTAGTGGAAGCAGTTTCATGCCCCATGGAGAGGCATAGGATAGATGAAAAGAGAGCAAATGAGAATCATGGATTTTCTTGTGAAGAAGATCAAGGAAGGGTCAAGATAGATTCTTGATCTGTTCCTCGAGGATGTTGGATTTTCTTGAGAAGAAAATCAAGAAAGGATCAGGAAAGGTTCCTGATCTATTCATGTATGGAGCATGATCTATGAAGAGAAGAGGCTAAAATTCTTGAGAAGAATTTTCAGCAAAGAGGCAAGAGAAATCTACCATCAAAGATAATCTCTGCAAGAGAAATGGCATCCCAATGAGATCAGATTCTTGATCAGATGATGACCTCATATGGATACCTATAGAGATCGGATGTGTGTGCGGCTTTAAGAGAATCTTGAAGACATCCATGATCATTAGATTATAGTATAGATCTATCCACGCAAAAATGTAGATTCGACCTTCCAAAGTTACTTTTGTATCTTGATCCTTAGTGTATGATAGATCGTGGAACTATAAGATGTGATCTCATAGACGCATGTTAGATTAGATTTCTTCCACTATAAAATTTTTTTAATGTCAATCTTGTATGCATATATACTAGATAAGATCCTTCATTATGATGGTTCAATTGATCCTATAGATCATCTCGAGAGTTTCAAAGCTTTGATGCTCTTGCACAGCACCACCAATGGGATACTATGCTGAGCTTTTCCTTCCACTTTGTAAAAAGCAACTTGTTACTAGTATTCCAATCTAAAGCCAAATTCCATCTACACCTTTGAGCAACTCAGCTAATCTTTTACCACTCACTTCATCAGCAGTAGAAGATAGTGCCAAGGATCAAACTATCTCGTAAATATTAAGCAGAGGAAAGAAGAGTCCCTTTGAGCTTACATGAGCCGCTTCAATACAGCCACACTTAAAATATACAATTTTGATCAGTCGATCATGACGTCTATCTTGAAGTGCGGATTCTAGAAGTGTTAGTTACTCTTCTCGCTTGAGAAAAGGTATCCGAAGGGCATCACCAAGATGCTTACTCAGACGAAAAAATATGCTAATGCAAAAGAAGCCTACAAACTACACAGTACCCCGATCGAGGTGAAAGTTGAAGATAGGAGAGAAGAGCATGAAGATATGAGAGAATCACCAAGGTGAGAGAATTATCGAACTCTTGATGATCTAAGACTCTGCCTTGGGACCAATGATCTGAAACCTCACCTTGGAATCGATGACAATAGACCCCTCCTAGATGTTGGTGGAACATGTCACCATCGAGAAGGTTCACCAACTATACTCCTCTAAATATCCTAAGGGCACAAATACTGATGAAATGAAGGAGCAACTACCGAGAGTAAGGAGAATGTGAGCCTCACTAGCTTAATATGATCCAAACAAGTACCACCTAGACCATTGATATCATAGGAATGACACCGAGAAATGTATCCAACTACAAGTTGAAATCGAGGAGTTCATCTAGTGTAGATGACTGATAGGTTTTTGAAGTGCTGATGAGCACAACATGAAGCTCTACCAAAGTTACCTCATCCACCTGAACCACCTTAACAAAAAGAATCTATGGAGAACTAACCTACCACTGGAATAATACGTACCATCACTTGGGGGCAAGTCAGCGGCATGATGAAATGACCAGTGGCTCTAGCTAAGAGGTGGAAAATTGAGGAAGCAATTACATCTCCAAGAGGGATGCTTAGGGAGTCCAATCTCCACAAAATGATGCACTAGTTGTAGCTCTTAATATTACCAACTTTGATGTATGCTACATTTTAATTGATAATGGCCTTGGATCAGTTGGGAATGCTTGACTCACCACTAGTTTGTTTTTTGGAAAATATGGTATCAATTGAAGGGATAATCACCTTACCAATAATGGTAGACCAGGTATCCTAACAAACCATGGTATAGCTTGATTGTCTAGTTGTTAAAATTTCTTGAGCATATAATACCATCTTTGAACGACCAGGGCTGAATGCACTTTGAGCTATGGCCTTAACATACTACTTGATGGAAAAGTTTCCAATGGAGCATGGGATTGGTAAACTCCAAGGAGACCGAGCCTTAGCATGGCAATGTTACGTGACAGCTCTTCATAGAGCAATGCCACTAGAAGATCTCCCCATTGAAGGGTTGGATGCTCGTGATGAATCATTTAACCAACATGGAGAACCAATGGAAGACCTTATCATGGTCCCCCTCGAGTCGGAGAACAAGGAATGAATAGTGTGGATTTGGTCAAACCTAGACAAGATAACCAAACATCACCTCATTACCTTTTTGTAGGACAACGTCAATATCTTTGCTTGATCAACTACTAACATGCCAGGCATAAATCCTAAAGTAATGGTAAATTGGCTGAATATGGATCCCACATATTGGATATCAAGTAAAAGAAGCAGAGCTTCACCCTGAAACAATAAAAGGCAATATAGAAGAGGTGGATAAACTCATCAAGGTTGGGTTCGTTAAGGAGGTGACCTACCCAGACTAGCTTACAAACATAGTTCTTATGAAGAAGGCAAATGGAAAGTGGAGGATTTGTATAGAATTCATTGACCTATAAAAGGCATGTTCAATGGATATCTACCCATTATCTTACATCGACCATATAGTGGATCTCACCTTGGGCCATGAGCTACTGACCTTCATGGATCCCTTCTTCGATTATAAGCAAATCCAGATGGCACCCGAGGATAAAGAGAAGACAACTTTTATTATTAACTAAGGTTTGTTTTACTGCAGGGTTATGCCTTTTAGTCGGAAGAATGCTAGTGCTACCTACTAATGGCTAGTGAATAGGATCTTCAAATATCAGAGTGGCAAAAATATGGATGTGTACATGGATGATATGTTGGTTAAAAGTCGAATCTCGACCACATCAATGATCTTAAGAAAAACTTCTCAACTCTTCAGATGTTTTGAATGAAGCTGAATCCAGTCAAACACATTTTTGGAGTCAACTTGAAAAAATTACTCGGATTCATAGTCTCCCATCAAGGCATCGAGGCAAACCACAAAAAGATACGAGCTGTGTAGGATACGAACCCACCAAGGTCAATAATGTTGAGTTTTGGAGTCTCAAATTCAATCCACAACAACGAAGAAGGAGCCCATAATGGAGAAGTCACAGTAGCAAAACCTAGAAGCCCAGGTCTGTAGGAGAGCACAGCTCGTAGGAGCGCATGGCCTGCAGGCATGTGCACCCCATAGGTTGGCATGGCCCATAGGCATGCATAGCCCAGGTGATAAGTATCACAAATTTATTAATAAAAATATTAATTTATTAATTATTTTATATTTATTTTTAAAAATTAATATTTTTATTAATCTAATATAGAAAATATGATTACTAATAAGAAGAGCTTATTTTTTTGGTTAAAATAAAATAAATTTGGAGCGAATCCGATAAAAAATGACTTTGATATTGGTTAGGCCCAAAATCTTGTCGACTGGATGCTCCTACCCCACCATGCCTAGCCCTTTACCTTAAGAAGAGGAGAGGAGGTATGAAGAGTGCTAAACTATGCAAGAAGTGTATAATACAACATGTTACCTTAAGGAGTGGCGGCAAAACTCTTAATTGATCAATGCGAGTGAACTATGCTTAGATGCTTCATAAAAATAAAATAAATAAATTAAATTAAATTGGTTCAACTGGTCGGTTCAATTGAACCCAGCCCAGTTCAGTCCGACACAAGCCAACAATGCCTAGACTGATTAGCCTACAGTGCCAGCCCAGCCCAAAGCCTAGTCCACACATGCATGAAGCCCGCCAGCCCATTTCCTCTCCAGCCATGACATCACTGTGACATAAAAAACCACATGGTCCATGATGGACCGTAATAGTATTCAGTTCATCGTGGACTCTTAATAGGTCTACTGCAAAAAAAACATGGCTCATGAGGTATTTTCATAATTTCAGGTGATGCGGTGCTCGCTGATTCGCTATGGTCTTCACAAAAGCTGGTTCACCATAGTCCACAGCATAGTAATTGCACGATCCAACAGTAGGGATGGTTCCCGATCAAAATAAGATGGCTAGTGTTACTTCCTAATGTGATTCAAACTGCCCAGCTATTGTTGCTTCGATCTGATGGTCCCAAGTGATCCAAGCTTTGATCTGATGGCCAGATCATGCCTAGACTTCAATCCAATGGCTGACGAAAGCTCTTGATGCTGATTCACATGCCCAAAACATGATCCGACGGCCCAGATCTTCTAGATCAATGCAATCGAATGGCCAAAACTTATTCTGACTTGATTTAGGCTGATCAACAAGTTTTTTTGGTATTTTTTGAAGCACTGGATTTTCATCTGATGGCCAAAACTCACAAAACCTCACAGAAGATGCGATCCGATGATTCTCTCTCAAATTCTTCTACAAACGTGGATCTACACTCTACCTTAGTTCCACATCGTCTGATAGTAGAGGTTCCAGCCCTCCAGCAACTATTTAAGGACTCCAGAATTCAAGCATCCAATTAAGGTGAAGCCATGGTAAAGGGTAGAAGCTAGATTTTTGGTTGAAGATTGCTTCGAGATAGACGGTGTCGAGAGAAAGAATCGATCTTCTATGCCATCTATACACTGACGCTGATCGAAGATTAAGATCTTTATTCTAGTTTTTATTTCTTCTTCTTTTCTTTTTTTTTATATTTAAATTTTAAATTTTAATTTTAAATATAAAATTTATTTTCTTGCTCTTTAAATTTTAATTATCTATTTCTTGCTCTTTAAATTTTAGTTCTTTATTTTAATTATTTTTTAATTTTATTGCAAGTAGAAGCTAAGATCTAAATAGTAGATCTTAGTATCAAATTTATTTTTTCACATCATTTAATTTTTATAATTTTATTTTTTAACTTTAATTTTTTTAAAAAATTTATAAAAAATTAAAAATTTTAAACTTAAATCACTGTCTTCCCATGGATTTGACCTGACTCGCTACTATTTACATGTTTTTAATCATTTTAAGAAGTTAGAATTAAGCTAATAAATATAATGTCTTAACGATAACATCGTGATCTTATCAAATTTTTGGCACATTATCGAGAAGGCAAAAAAATTAAAATTTTTATTTATTTTTTTATTATTACTTACTAACTTTTCTTATTTATTTTGCAGAAAAAAGAAGATAAATAACAAAAAAAATTAAGGCAAGGAGAAAGCTTTCAATCCTATTTGGTGAGATCAATCCTAAACCCTAAATCTCTTTCTTTTTTACTATTATTTACTTAATTTATTTTTAAATTAAATTAAAAAATATTCACTTAAATCTAATTAAAAGACTCATGATAAGAGTAGAAATCCTAATTGCTTAGAGCATCCATCATATTAATTTTATTTTTATTTTTATTTTTTTTGATAATTGCTGGAGATACAAGTCTAATCAGTTGCATGCATCTAATTTAGTAGCTTAGAATCCCTTATCTAAAAGTGATTGTGCATATTTATTTTTAAATTAATTTAAGAGCATAACTCATTAATCAAGATAAGGTAGCGATTTGATCATTCTTTCTTGACCCACAAACAACCAATCAACATCCCGCATTGACCTAAGCTTTTAATTTTAAAATCAATTAGACATCGATCCTAGAAACTCAAGCTCCTTAGGATAAGAAATCCTAAAAGTTGGACCTAATTAGGGTTAGTCAATTTAATCGATGTCTAAGGAAAGTGGTTCAGGGATCACATTCCAAAAAAAGATGGTTACTTAATTGCTTCCATTAGCTTACCTAGCCAAGACAATTGATGTCTAAAGAAAGCAATGATGCGACTCCCATCGATCTTATACTTATCTAGCCAGTTGAGTAGCTGATCTTATAGTTAGAGGACTTGAAGGTGACCTTGACAGTTAGGAGCTATCTAGATCCAGGATAACCCATAATCAGGATTGATTACCTAACTTATTTGCTAATTAAACATCAAACATAATCACAATTATTTCTTCACTATCATCTCTAGATTTAGGACTCCTTAGGACTCTTTTTTATAACTCTCTTCTTTCTCTTCTCTTTTCTTCTATTAAAAAAATTAAAAATACATATATAAAGAAAAATTTTGAATCACACATTAGGGTTGCACTAGTACGTGCATGGTAGGAGATGGCTATTACCTAACCTAGTTAAACTAAATTTCAAAATTAAATGATTGATTCATATAAAATTAGATAATCAAATAGCTAGAAATCCTGGAGAATCATCTAGACAGATGAAGGAATACTTTATTTCTTTCACCTATAATCCATCGACTTGTATCTACTTACCTGATATCCCTGCTAGCCATTATGAAATCAAGTTGACCATAATCCAGATGCTTCCATCTTTCTATGAAAACATCAATGAAGATTCTTACAAGCATCTAGATGAATTCTTAAAAATTTGCTCTACAGTAAAAATCTAGAATTTTCTAATGATGCCCTTAGATTGACCTTGTTTTCTTTCTCATTAAAAGATAAAGCTAAGTACTAGCTTGGCACAATAGGAAGACCAATCCAAACATGGGCAGAGATGCAACATGAATTTCTTAAAAAAATTTATTCCATAGGCCGAACCAACACCATGAGGTGAGCCATCATTGGATTTGCTCAATTTCCAAGAGAATAAATTCACGAATCATGGAAGAGACTTAAAAAATTTCTTAGAAAATATCCACACCATGGTCTATCTAAGTGGCAAATCGTTCAACCTTTCTATGAGAATTTAGGAGACCAAAATAGATAAATGGTAGATACATCATGTAAAGGTGCATTCATGAGCAAAAATAAAGATGAAGCTTATACCTTATTTGAAACTCTAAGTAAAAATTTGATTAACCATGCTTCATTATCCTCTTATGAAAGATCAATTTCTCATAAAAAATGGACAGGAATGTATGAGATCAAACATCCAGAACCATGTTCTAAGACTGACATGAACCTAATAAATAAAGACGACCTTCTTGCCCAAAAATTAGATCAATTCCTAATCCTAAGGCAATAAACTCTTGCACAATACACACCATTTTCTAATTATCAAAAGATTTATTCTATTTATGCTAGTCCAATCCATCATGTGAGTGAATGTTCCATGGCTACATAATTTTCATCTTTCATCCAAAAATAAGTTTAAGCTGCTCAAGGCTACTCCAAACTAGTTAGTGACCCATTTTTAAATACAATAATCCAAGTTGGAGAAACCATCCTAATTTTTGTTGAAGATCGCAACAAACTCAAGCTCAGACCCAAATTCCACCAGTGCAAAATTATCAAAATAGGCCACAATACCAGAACTATGCCTATAATAGAAGTCAACCTAGTCAGTCTTCCCAACCACTACATTATAATCAGCCCTTATACCCACCTCCTCAATAAATTAATCTAGCCGATGATATATTTAATCAACTATAATAGTTAATTCTGACTCAACAATAATCCATCACTAGAGTCGAAGCTCAAATAGGAAAACTAGCTAAGTCTAGCAAGAGAAAAGAACCAGATCAACTATCAAGCTAACTGATTGCAAATCCTGAAAACAACCTATCCAATGTCTATCAACCATCTAGATTTAGTCATCAATCTAACGTCCCACCTAAGAATCCCTAATTGGAAAATGCCAAAGCCATATCGAAACTTAGAAGTGATAGGATTCTTAGAATCCATATCAAGACCAGATGATAGAGGTTAGTACTGATGCTAGCCAAGATAAAAATTTAAAAAAAGAGATTAGTATCAAAATAAACTATATAAAAAAACTTGAGCCTGAAACTAGTACTGATACTAGTTTTAATATGATAAAGAAAAAAAAGAGGAGAGCAGATGAGTTATCCAAGATATATAAATCCAAAGTCCTGTTCCCCCAAGCCTTAAAAGCAGGCTCTTCCTGTAAAAAGCAAGGACATGCAATGAAGAGCTAATGAAACTATTTAAATAAGTTTATATTAATTTATCCCTTCTCGATACAATTCAGCATGTCCCAACCTATACTAAATTTTTTAAAAAACTTTGCACTAAAAAATGTGAGCTATGAACTACTAAAAGAATTATACTATTTGAGGATATAAGTGCAGTCCTATTAAATCCATTGCCTCAGAAAATAAAAGATCTTGGTGCTCCTTTAATTTCATGTGTTATAAGAGGTATTATCTTTAACCAAGCATTATTAGACTTAGGACCTAGTGTGAACCTACTTTCAATCTCAGTTTATAAAAAATTTAGAATAGGAGAGCTAAACCCTACGTCAATTATTTTGCAACTATTGATAGATCTACAAAAACACTACATGGCTTGATTAAGGATGTTCTAGTTAGAGTAGATAAATATTATTTTTCAGTAGACTTCCTCATACTTGATATGAAACCATCCCAAGAGCTTAACCAAAATCCCATAATTCTAGGTCATCCATTCCTAGCTACTTCTAATGCTAATATCAATTGTAAGATAGAAGCCATAGATATTTTTTTTGAAGATCAAAAGGTAAGAATTAATATTTTTAATGCCTCAAAGTACACTCAAGAGGAGGAAGACTGCTTTGTAATTGATCAGATAGATGAGATAGTTGAATCTGATTCCTTCTTATATTTACTCAAGAATGATTCTTTGAAAAAGCTCATCAAAGAAACCCCAGATCAGGAGGTGAATGTCCTATTTGATTCACCTCATCTATCACATTCATTATCTTGGTCAATGAAAATTAAGCTCTTACCTGAGCGAAAAATTGAACCATTACGTTCTTCAATTCAGGCCCCACCATAACTTGAACTAAAATCTTTATCTAAATCACTTAAGTATGTATTTCTAGGATCAAAAAAAATCTTGCTAGTAATCATTGCTTCTAACCTAACTCTTGAATTGGAAGACCAAATAGTAGATATTTTAAAAATATATAAGAAGACCATAGGTTGGACCATTGTCAATTTAAAAGGCATTAGTCCATCAATATATATGTACCATATTTATACAAAAGATAATACCAAACCAACTCAAAAAATACAAAGATGGTTCAACCCTAACATGCAGAAAGTAGTCAAGAATGAGGTAATTAAATGGTTAGATGTCGATATTATTTATCCTATTTTTAATAGTCACTGGGTGAGTCCTACACAAGTTATTTCAAAAAAATTTGGACTCACAATTATTTGCACTGACCATGGGGACCTACTGCTAACATGACTTTCTACTGGGTGGCGTGTCTATATAGATTACAGAAAACTCAATATAGCTATCCGAAAAGACCACTTGCCCTTACTCTTTATTGACCAAATTTTGGAGAGACTAGCTAGCCAACAATATTTTTACTTTTAGATGGATACTTAGGATATAATCAGGTAGCAATCTACCTAGGAGATTAGAAAAAGACCACCTTCACATATTCCTATGAAATTTTTGCTTTTCATCGAATGCCCTTCAGACTATGTAATGCACCTACGATCTTTCAAAGGTGCATGATGTCAATATTTTTGGACATAATAGAAGATTTTTTTTAAATATTCATGAATGATTTTTTAGTCTTTGGAGAATCTTTTAAGAGTTGCATCAAAAATTTGAAGAAAATATTAAAATAACATATTGAAGCTAATTTAGTTTTAAGTTGGAAAAAGAGCCACTTCATGGTTCAAGAGGAGATCATGTTAGGACATATAATATTTAAGAGAGGAATTGAGATTGATAAAGCAAAAGTTGAACTAATTCTAAACTACATTTTCATACTTCTATCAAATAAATTTGATCCTTTCTTGGCCATGTAGGATTCTATCATCACTTCATCAAAGACTTTTTTAAGATTTCTCATCCTTTATGTAATTTACTAGTTAAGAATATTTCTTTTAACTTTAATGAAAATTTTCTTAAAGCTTATGAATTCTTGAGAGAAGCTGTAACCAAAGCTCCAATCATCCAACCTCTAGACTGGTCACTATCTTTTGAAATTATGTGTGATGCTTCAAACTTTGCCATAGAAGCTATCTTGGGCTAAAGGATAAATAAATATCATGTACTGATCTATTATGCTAGTAGAACTCTGAATGAAGCATAAATGAATTATACCACAACTGAAAAAGAGTTACTAACTCTAGTGTTTGCCCTAGAAAAGTTTAGATCATATATGTTAGGATCAAAAATTATGATTTATTTAGATCATTTAGCTTTAAGATACCTGCTCTCAAAGAAAGATACTAAACCATGATTGATTAGATAGATCTTATTGTAACAAAAATTTGATATAGAAATTCAAGATAAGAAAGGATCTAAAAATATTATAGCAGACCATCTATCTAGGATCTTAGTTAAAGATAATAAACTTGCATCAATCGAAGAATCTTTTCCAAATGAGCAATTATTAGCGGTTTCACATACAAAGATTCCTTGTCTTGCGGATATTGTCAATTACTTAGTCATAGGATAAATTATTTATAGCTAGTTTAAGAATAAAAATGATCGATTCTTTACTCAAATTAAATGTTATTGTTAAGAAGATCCTAAACATTTTAGAATTTATGCTAATCAAATCATACGTAGATGTATTCCTGAGTCTGAATAGCTAAGTATCTTGCAATTCTGTCATACTTTTGCTTGCGGAGGATATTTTTCTAGTCGAAAAACTATGATCAAAGTATTACAAAATGATTTTTACTAGTCTGCATTATTTAAGAATGCTTATACTTTTAGCCAGGAATATCTTAAGTATTAAGCCTTATAAAATATTTCAAAGAAAGACATGGTGCCTTTAAACCCTATCTTGATAGTTGAAATTTTTTATGTTTGGAGAATTGATTTTATGGGATCTTTTCCACCCTCCAAAGATTTTGAATATATTTTGGTGGCCATTGATTTTGTTTCTAAATGGATTAAAGCAATGGCAACATGAACTAATGATCATAAAGTAGTCTAAAAATTTATTCAAAAGAATATCTTTTCTATGTTCAGATTTTCACATGCTATCATTGACGATGAAGGTACCCACTTCACAAACTACTATTTTTGTATACTACTACAAAAATATGGGATGATACATAAGATAGCTATACCATACCATCCGCAAACAAGTGGCTAAGTAAAAGTATCTAATAGAAAGATTAAGAATATCTTACAAAAGACTATTAGGACTGATTGAAAAGATTGATCAAATCAATTAGATGATGCATTATGAGCCTATAAGATAGCTTATAAAATCTCTATTGGAATGTCTTCCTATAGATTAATCTATAAAAAAGCATGTCATCTTCTGATAGAACTTAAACATAAAATATATTGGGCAATAAAGTAATTAAATTTTGATTTAAATCAACCTGGTTCCAACCAGATGCTATAATTAAGTAAATTAGATGAATTAAGGTGAGAAGCTTATGAGAATTCAAAAATTTATAAAGAGAAAATAAAAGCCTTTCATGATAAACATATTTCAGAAAAAATCTTTAAGCCAAATTAATAAGTCTGATTATTTAACTTAAGACTCCAATTGTTTTCTAAAAAATTAAAATTTAGATGCGATGGACCTTACATAGTCAATCAAGTGTTCCCACATGGTATAATTAAACTCTATAATCCTAGATCTAGGAATTTCTTTAAGAAAATAGTCAAAGGCTTAAACCGTATATTGAAGAGATATTATTAAATTGAATCATTGATTGAGCGATATTAATAGATCCATAATGAATTAAGCTACATTGTCTAGTTGAAGATGGTAAATTTAGCACTTATTGGGAGGCAACGTAATATTTCTTGCATCTATTTTATTTTTTATTTTTTCTAGTTTACTTGTTTTAGATTTGATGGCTAGGCTAGAGGAGAATCAAAGGTTCAAGACCCATGCTGGAAAATAAACATAATTTTTATTGCACCTTTCTATTTTTTCTTCTCCATTGAGGATAATATCGATTAAGCTGAAGGATAAAAAAATAATTTTTTTATTTAAAAATAATAATAATTATTAAAATTTTTTAAAATTTTAAAAATTAAATTAATTTTTTTAAAAAAATTTGAATAAATCATGTTTTAGGAAAAAAAAATTTGAGTAAAATAGACTAGAAAAATTAACAAAGTTAGAAATATTTGCTAGTGACTGTAGCGAGTCAAGAAGTAGATTAGTTGGTCAAACTTTTAACGATCTACTTAGATCATTTAAAGGCTATCAGTACTTTCAATTACACATACACACTAACGAGATAAAGTAGGTGTTGATTATAAAACTAACTAATGAATTAATTATCATAAAAAATTGATGATTAATATACGCCCTAATTAAAAATAACTTGAATTTAAGAAAAGAGCTATCTGTCTAAAATAAAAGTGCAAAAAGTAGAGTATATGTGGATTGCTCTAAGCTTAGTAACTAGATCTCTGCATCTAAGTCAAGTATGAAAGTTCACATCAAATGGTGGAGGGAAGGCTAGGATGCTCAGTATGTTTAAAAAAAAAAAGGATAGTGTAAAAGCTACCTTAATTCATGTACTTACCTTGGGGGTGTAGAAAATTAACCAAAATTGGTGATAAAAGAAGATACATTTATTCTTTAAATTAATACCCAAAGACTAAGTTGGACTTCACAAACACAAGTGCTAGAGATCTTTAGATGAATTCTAAAAAAATTTTTGATTAACCTAACCATGAAATTTGCTTCTGAAGCTCAATACTTAGTGATACTAGCTAAACTTTTCACCTTCAATCCTAAAGCTATTTTTTTATGTAGGAGGATTTTAATGAAACATGGTGATTAATCAAGACTAATATTGTACTTCTAATAGACTAGCAATGAGTAAGTTGGGGGGTGTAATAAGTATCATAAAATTATTAATAAAAATATTAATTTATTAATTAATTTATATTTATTTTTAAAAATTAATATTTTATCAATATAATATAGAAAATATGCTTACTAATTAGAAGGCTTATTTTTTTGGTTAAAATGAAATAAATTTAGAGTGAATTCGATAAAAAATGACTTCATTATGAAGATTTAAAAAGAAATAAATAAATAAATAAAATTGGTTCAACTAGTTGGTTCAGTCTAGTGCAAGCTGACACCATCCTGATCGATCAGCCCGCAGCACCAGCCTAGCCCAAAGCCTAGTCTGCATGCGCATGAAGCCCACCAGCCCATTCCCTCTTTGGCCATGACGTCACTATGACGTCAAAAACCATGCGGTCCATAGTGGACAATAACAGTATTTGGTTCCTTATGGATCCTTAATAGGTCTACCATGAAAAAAAGCAGCTCATGGGGTATTTTTGTAATTTCAAGTGATGTGGTGCTCGTTGATTCACTATAGTCTTCACAAAAGCTGGTTCACCATGGTCCACAGCACAACAATTGCATGATTCGATGGTAGCGAGGGTTCCTAGTCAAGATCGGATGGCTGGTGTTATTTCCTGATGTGATTCAAACTGCCCTGCGGCTGTTGCTTCGATCTGATGGTCCCGAGCGATTCAGACTTTGATTCGATGGCTAGTTTACATCTAGACTTCGATCCAATGGTTGACAGAAGCTCCCGATGCTGATTCACATGCCCAAAATGCGATTCGACGACCCAGATCTTCTAGATCAATGCAATCGGATGGCTAGAACTTATTCCTACTTGATTTGGCTTGATTAACAAGCTTTTTTGGTATTTTTTGAAGCATCGAATTTCCATCTAACAGCTAGAACTCATAGAGCCTCACAAAAGATGCGATCCAATGATTCTCTCATGAATTCTTCTACAAACGTGGATCTATACGATCTTAGTCCCATATCGCTTGATAGCAGAGGTTCCAGCCCTCCAACAACTATTTATGGACTCAGGACTCCAGAATTCAAGCATTCGATCAAGGTGAAGCCATGGTATCGGGTGCCAGCTAGGTTTTTGGTTAGAGGTTGGTTCGAGGAGATAGTGTAGAGAGGAAGAGCCGATCTTCTACATCATCTCCATGCTAACATTGATCTAAGATTAAGATCTTTGTTCTAATTTTTATTTCTTCTTTTCTTTTCAATTCTTGTATTTAAATTCTAAATTTTAATTTTAAATATAAAATTTATTTTTTTGCTCTTTAAATTTTAGTTCTTTATTTCTTGCTCTTTAAATTTTGGTTTTTTATTTTAATTATTCTTTAATTTTATTGCAAGTAGATGCTAAAATCTAAATAGTAGATCTTAGTATCAAATTTATTTTTTTTACATCATTTAATTTTTATAATTTTATATTTTGACTTCAATTTTTTTTTAATTTTTTTTATAAAAAATTAAAAATTTTAAAATTAAATCACTACCTTCCTAAAGATTCGATCCGACTCGCTATTATCTACATATTTTTAATCATTTTAAAAAATTAGGATCAAATTAATAAACATGATGTCTTAATGACAACATTGCAATCTTATCACCAAGCACACGGGCGCATCCCAATGTGCATGGCCCACAGGCGTGTGTGGCCCAGGCACATGGATGCATCCCAAGCATGCACCCAACGTGGTCCACCATGCCTAAGTGCAAGCGCGGTCCAAGGGGAAGGCACGTGGACCACATGCGGTCCACACATGATCCACACATGCTCAACATGAATTCACATGGTCCACATGCAAGGCATGGATCGTTTAATGGCTCACCATGATTTTATGTGGTCTACATTATGTGATTGCATGATCAGATGGTCTAGAATGCTTGCCGGCTTGATCGGATGGTCAAGAGGGTCTGTTTGGGTCCTGTTAGGAGATCTAAATCTACTAAGACTTGATTTTAAGCTCTTTAAAAGGCCTTGATAGCCTATAAAGCTATGGTAGAGCAGGCAAAGAGACTGTAGAGCATTGGCTAGCAGCAGAGGCTATGGCAAAGCCTCAAGGGAGCACTCAGGGAGCACCTAGGCTAGAGCTAAGAGGTCTCCTTGAGAGAGATGAGAGCTTTGTGGTGAGAAATTTGTACTTCTTATTGAGAGAGAGGGATTGATATATAAGAGTTGAAAAGATATATATATTTTTTTAATTTTATTTTCTCTCATAATGAAGCTTGCATACCCCATGAAGGTAAGTCTTGGGCTAATCCACATATTTGATTGTATATTTTTTTTGCATCTCTTCTTTCTTTCTATTGTGGTATCAACATCGTCATCAAAGTTATGATCTTAGATGAAAATTTATATTCCATACTCATGAGAAATCTTTTGAACAAGTGATATTGGAGCAAGTGGTATCAATGTAGATAAGGGATGTGCAATGCGTTAATGATAAGGTAGCTGCCCTTAATCGATTTGTTTTCAGGTCAGCTAAGTGGTGCCTCCCCTTCTTAGGATCCTTAAACAACCAAAAGATTTCTTATAGATCGAGAAGTGCTAGAAAGCATTCAATAAATAAAAGATTTATCTCAATTCACCCCTACTTCTCAGTAAACTCGACCTAGGTGAAAAGTTCTATCTCTATCTAGCAGTTTCACCTATGGCAATAAGCTCGATCGGTCCTCATCTATGAGGAGGGAAAGATCCAAAAGCTGATCTATTACATCGACAAGGTTCTGCATGATGCAAAATGAGGTATTCAAAACTTGAGAGGATGATCTTTACACTCGTCACCTCAACCAAAAAGCTCTGCCCTTATTTTCAGGCTCATACCATAGTACTTTTCACTGACCAACCTTTGAAGACTATACTGCACTGACCCGATACTTTGGATTGGATTGCTATGTGGATGATCCAGCTTTCATAATTTGATATGAAATTTTGACCTTGACCTTCAATTAAAGTGCATGTTCTTGTAGATTTTATTTTAGAATATACCATTCTCGAAGAAGAGCTTGTGGAAGCTGGTCTAAAGAAGGAAGAATCTAGAGGATTTTGGATAATGCATGTAGACGGGTCATGTAGTTCGGCAAGATTTGGAGCTTGGTTGATCCTCATCAGTCCTGAGGGAGACGTCGCTGAATATGCCTTCCACTTTGGATTCCCTACCACCAATAATGAGACAAAGTATGAGACTCTAGCCATGGGACTTAAAATGGCAAAGGAGCTTAGAATACCATGCTTAAGAGTCTGTAGCGACTTGCAACTTATGGTTGGATAGGACTGAGGTGAATATGAAGCTCAAGAAGAGAACATGATGAAATATTTGTGAAAGGTAAGGGATTTAACCTTAGGATTTGAAGATTTTATCATCCAACAGATCCCAAGATTGAAAAATTCCTAGCCGACCTACTGTCGAAGCTTGCAACCTTCATATCGGCCGATCTACACAAAGAATCCATTTTGAAGTTTTGGAGAAGCTTGGCATCAAAGAGCCCAGCTCTGTACTATAGGTCGATCTTGAACCAAGTTGGATTGATCCTCTAATATGCTACCTCAAAGGCAGAACATTCCTAACTGACCTAAACGAAACCCAAAAGATAAGGCACCAAGCCATGCATTATGTCCTTTATGAGGATAAGTTATACTAGAGGTTATACTTCCTATCTCTTCTAAAGTGTTTACGTTCATCTGAAGTTGATTATGCATTATACGAAGTACCTAAGGGGATATACAGGAATCACTTGGGAGGTAGATCCCTAGCTTACAAAATACTTCGACAAGGATATTATTGGCCAACTCTATCTTAAGATGCAGCCAAATTAGTAAGAAAATGCGACCAATAACAGTGACATGCCGTATAGTATTGACTTGCTGCATCGCTAACTTCCATCGGGGCTCCTTAGCCTTTTGCGTAGTGGAGAATGGACATCCTTGGTCCCTTTCTATGAGCTCCGGGCTAGCAGAAGTTCCTGCTAGTCGCCCTCAACTACTTTACCAAGTAGATCAAAGTCGAACCATTGATCCATATTGATGCTCATCATTATAGCACCAAAGATAATATTAAACCTGATCCTACTATTGGTTAGAATAGTAATGAGTCGGATGTCGATTCCCTCAAGAATTGCAGGCTAAGTTATGCTCAATTTCAATTAAAAATAAAATTTTAACTTAATTTTTAAAGTAAATAATATAAACAAGTAAATTAAAGAGAATTAATTTAGACTTTAGCAAAATAAAATAAAAGAAAGAAAATATTAATTATTTAGGTATTTAAGAATTAATTAATGATATTTTAGAATTTTGAATCTATCTTTAGCAGGATGTGGTAATTATTTTTAATGCAAGATTTATATTTTAAGAATTTAGTTATGATTATAACTTATTTTCTTAGAGCATGAATCATATCTCCCAATCATGACCCATCCCTATAGAATCATAAATTTTTAATATTTTAATTCTTAAAAATTTAGAATATGACTTTTAATAATTTTTCTCTTAAAATAAACTATTAAAATGAGTACAAATTGTATCTTCTGATGATAACTCATCCCAATAAACATAGTCTATCTAGATCTTAATCGATAACAAGTATGTCACAAAGTCAAGATCTTATGCATAAAAATAATTTTTTTTAAAAACTAGGTAGGAGAACATATTGCATAAAAAAATTAAAAAAATTTTAAAAAAAATATAACCCATACTAGAAGACTTCATCTACTTTTTTAGAATTCAGATCTTTAGCCATGAAGGGTTGATAATTTGCTCACTTTTGGCATCTTCAAACTCCTTGTATGAAAAAGTGGAAGAAAAAGAAAGAAGAAAGAAAAAAGAAAGAAGAGAGGAGAGAGAAGGCCTGAGAGAAGGATAAAGAAGGCTCTATTTTTAGGCTTAAAGTGCCTGAGAGAGAGCTTCCAGGACCTTTGGCATGAAGTGGGGTTTAAATAGAGGGAAAATAGAGTTTTAAGAGTTCTTCCCAAACTCTAATTTGAATTTGGATCAGATTCTTTGTGCCTATTAAATTTTGTCCATCATATTACCATCGAATACTTCAAAACCTATCAAAAAATCCACCGCCAGCCATTGATTAACATTCGAATTGATTTTGCACCATCAAATCTCACAATCAAGCCATCGGATGCTATCAGATCATGCATAAGAGAGGAGGAGTTTGAATTTGGTCAGTTGCTTTCCCGAATATTGGATCGCATGTAGAAGCTTGATTCCAGCTGTTGGATGGCGCTTAGCAGTGGGCCATTACCACCTTTCATGAGATAAAGCTCTGCCAGCCATTTGATCGCATCTAACTCAGTGCCTTAGCCATTCGATGGTGCAACCGAGCTCAGCCTCGCCCCTAAACTGCGTGAAGACCAGCATGGTGCACATGGACCGGCATAGGCCATATGGTATCCTGACGTCATGCAAACATCAAGCACTGGCTGATTTTTTTAGCGGGCTGTGGTCGGGCTTAGGCAGTTTGAACTGATTTTTTGAGCTGGTTTGGACTAAACCAACTATCTTTTATTTTATTTTTCTTTGAATCTTCGTACTAGGTCTATTTTAAAATCAATTTGCTCTGATTTTTCTTTTTTTTGATAAAAAATTTGAGCTCTTTTCATTAACGAGGATCTTTCCTACAAAATATAATAAAAATATTATTTTTTTAATAAATAAGAATCAATTAAATATAATTTTATGCTTTAGGCGGCTTAAATAAAGTATTTATCGCACCTCCTAACTTAAACTGTGCTCATCCTTGAGTAAAAAGAGAAAATTAGAAGATGTACTAACTCGTTAAGATATGAAAGTTTTTTCAAATCATCCTAAAATCAGTTGATATCTAATTAGAGAATTAATAGATATGTTATTAGATTATTAATTCCATCCTAAATAGTAGTTAAATGGAGAACATAATATTTTAGAGCTTTTTCTTGACCAACTCTCCACTTTTATTCTTTAAATCATCTATTTTCAGTATGGGCTAAAGTATGAATTTTTTTTTTCATATTTTCCACTCATACCCATATAAAGTAGATTCTTTATTAATATAGATTGGAAGAAGATTTTAAAATCACTCAAAAATTTATTCTGCTCTAGACTTGATCATTTATTAAATTTTTTTAACAATTAAATCCTTAATATTTCAAAAAAAATTTATATCATTAATTAATTATCGATTAAAATGCATGAGTAACTTCAAATCAAGATGAAATCAGGTACATAAAATTAATTATTATAATTTTTTAGAAATTAAAATATTTTATTTATCTTTTCCTAACTTAATATTCATTATCCTCAATGAAAAAAAATTAAAGTGTGATAGATAAAAAAAAAAAAGAAAAGGAAAAAAGTTCACCTGGCTTAATATGTTTCTGAGCTTGGCCTAGGCTTTATTTATTCTTCGTCTAGTATGGATCTATAGTTCTCTCCTAACTTAGTCTTGAACTTAAAAAAAAGATAACCTAAAAATTAAAAAAATATTTAAATACAAAAACTGGGTTGCCTCCTAGGAGCACTAAGTTTAATGTCTTCAGCTAGACTTGATAGTAAATTAATCAGAATAGATAGGTTTATAGAGAACCATGGCTTCTTCATTAGGTTTTGTGGATAATTTCAAGAATGGTTTCAGTTGTTGTTCGTTAACTTTAAAAGTAACACCATTCCTTAGATTTTCAATTTCTATGGCCTTGTGTGAGAAGCATTAACTATATAAGGTCCAGTCTATCTAGATCTTAGTTTTTCTAGAAATAGGTGTAGACTAGAATTATATAGAAGAACTTTTTATCCAGGTGTAAAAGATTTTTTTTTAATTGCTTGGTCATGAAAAACTTTAGTTCTTTCTTTATAAATTTTAACATTTTTATAGGCTTCATTTCTTATTTCCTTAAATTCATTAATCTATAATTTTTCATGATCTCCGGCTGCAGCTGAGTCCATGTTTAATTATTTAATGGTCCACATCACCCTATGTTCCAGTTCTACTAGCAAGTGACATACGTTTCTGAATACAAGCCTATATGGAGATATTCCTAAGTTGATCTTGAAAGCTGTGCATATGCCTATAGTATACCTATTAATTTTAAAGACTAGTCTTTCCTATTGGTGTTTACTATCTTCTCTAAGATCAGCCTGATTTGGTGATTAGAAACTTCAACTTGCCCACTCCTCTGTGGGTGATAGGGTGTGGCCAATTTATGGGTGATGTTATACTTCTTCACCAATGAGGCAAAGGATCGATTGCAGAAGTTTATTCCACAATCACTGATGATAGCTCTAGGACTATCAAATCGGGAGAGGATGTTTTCTTTAAGAAATTTGGTAACAATCCTACTATCATTAGTCTTGCATGGCACTACCTCCACCCACTTGGATACATAGTATGCAGCTACTAAGATATACTCATTTCCAAAAAAAATTGAAAATAGTCCCATGAAGTCTATTCCCCATACATCAAAAATTTCTATAATTAAAATTGGATTCATAGGCATCATATCTTTCTTTATAATCCGGCCTATTTGTTGGCACTTAACACAACTTTTACGGTATTTATGGGCATCTCTAAATAGGTTAGGCCAACAGAATCCATATTAAAGCACTTTAGTTGCTGTCTTTTTAGCTCCAAAATGACCACCACAAGCTTGGTCATTGCAAAAGGATACAACACTCCTAACTTCATTGTCTGGGACATATCTTCTTATGATTTGATTAGAATATTGTTTAAATAAATATGGATTATCCCAAATGAAATACTTCACTTGAGAAAAAATTTTATTCTTGTCTTGAGTGGTCCAATGCATTGAAATTTGATTGACGGCTTGAAAATTTACTATGTCAGCATACCATAGTTCTAAGATTACTGACATCAATTGTTCATCAGGAAAGGACTTGTTAATTGGTGTTTCCTTAGTTGGTATGATTGCTAAACAACATAAATGATCTACCACTATATTTTCAGTATCTTTCTTATCCTTGATCTCTAGATCAAATTCTTGTAAAAGTAAGATCCATCTAATTAGACATGCCTTAGCATCCTTTTTTGAGAGAAGGTGCCTAATGGTTGAGTGATCTATATCTATGATTACATGAGATCCCACTAAATAGGATCTAAATTTTTTTAATGCAAATATCATGGCTAAAATTTTTTTTTAGTGGTTAAGTAGTTAAGCTGTGCCTCATTTAAGGTCCTACTAGCATAGTATATCACTCGAGATAAATTATCAATCTTTTGACCTAGAACAGTTCCTATAACATGGTCAGATGTATTGCACATGAGCTCAAAAGGTTGAGTCCATATAGGTGGATGAATAATTGGGGCCGAAGTTAACTTTAAATTTTCAAAGAACTCGAGGCATTCAGGTGTGAAGTGAAATTTGACATCTTTGGTTAATAAGTTAGTTAATAGTTGAACTACTTTACTAAAATTCTTAAAAAATCATCTTTAAAAACTAACATGTCCAAGAAAAGAGTGAATTTTTTTTTACTAATTTTGGTGGTATAAGGTTTTCAATTAAATCCATCTTGGCTTTATCTACTTCGATGCTACTTTTTGAAATTACATGACCAAGGACTATACCTTCTTTAACCACAAATTGACATTTTTTTCAATTCAAAACTAGGTGCTTCTCCTTATATCTTTCTAAGACTAATTTAAGATGATGCAAACAATTTATAAAGGTGGATCCAAAGATGAAAAAATCAACCTTTCAACCATATCTGAGAAAATGCTAGTCATACACCTTTGAAAAGTAGCTGGCGTATTACATAACCCAAAGAGAATACATCTGTAGGCAAAGGCTCCAAATGGATAGATAAAAATAGTCTTTTCTTGATCCTCAAGAACTATATAAATCTAGTTGTATCCCGAGTATCCATCCAAAAAATAGTAAAAGTCATGTCCTGCTAGTCATTCTAATATTTGGTCTATGAAGGACAGAGAAAAATGGTCCTTTCGAATGGTCACATTTAGTTTTTTTATAATCAATGCAGACCCTCCATCCAATTTGAACTTTAGTTGAGACTAGTTCATTGTTATCATTGTCAACTACAATAACTCTTAACTTCTTAGGCACCACTTGTACTCGGCTTACCTATGAACTATCTGAGATTAGATATATTATTCCGTTGTCATGAAGTTTTATTATTTTCTTTTTTTACAACTTCTTTCATGGCTGGATTGAGTCTCTTTTGGGGGTCTCTTTTTGGCTTAGCTTTCTCTAATAGGTGAATTCTATGTTGAATAATCGAGGGGCTAATCCTCTTTAAATTAGCCATGGTCCGTCCTAATGCTTCTTTATTTTTCTTAAGAACTGCCAATAATTCTTTCTCTTGTATAGGATCTAGGTCTGTTGAAATGATTACTGGCAAGATTTTTGATGGGCCTAGATATGGTATTTCAAGTACTTAGGGAGTTATTTTAATTTTGACTTGGGTATTTCCTCCACTAATATTCTGGATAATGGTTCAATTGGAGGCTCCCATCTGAGTTCCATACTCACTGCAGCTACATCATTGACCTCCTCAAATTCTTCATAGTCTTGGTTCATCTATGGTTCCATGTTTAACTTTTCATCACTAAGGTCAATGGGCTCATAAACATTATCTTGTATCCAGTTCAGGTCACCTACTTGGTTTGTTTCAGGCAAGTTAAAAATATTCAGGTCTATAGATATGTTATCAAAGGAGAGTTTCATTAAGCCATTTTGATAATTGATTTGAGCATTGGCTGTGGCTAGAAATAGTCTATCTAGTGTAACTAGGATGTGGCCATTTGAATTTGTTACAAGTTTAGTTTCTAGAATCATGAAGTCTATTGAATAGATGAAATCACTAACCTTAATTAATATATCCTCTACTATTCTCTTTGGTACTTTCAAAGATCGATTTGTTAATTGTAAGGTTATTCTTGTAGGTTTTAATTTCTCCAACTCTAACTTTTCATAAACTAAATATGGTAGTATGTTGACACTCACCCCTAAGTCTAATAGAGCCTTATCAATAAGAATTTTTTCTATGATGCATGAAATAATGGGAGATCCTCAATCTTTGTATTTCACTAGCGCATGTTTTGATAGATATGAACTTATATTGGCTGTCGGGAAGGCTCTCTTAGATATATTGGTGGTCTTTTTTCTGGTTCATACAATACAAGAAAACATATTTTTTGCGATGCAATATTTTCATCCCAAATAATAAATTTCCATTGCCAGTAATTATTAGCGATGAAAATTTTGTCACTAATTTTTCATCATAAAAAATGGATTGCAGATAATAATTAGCGATAAAAATAAAATTTTTGTCACTAATAAATATTTTTTATGATGAAATATTTTTGTCAAAATTTTTTTTATTCATTAAATTATTTGCAATGAAAAATTTTTGCGATGGAAAGCAAAATTTTTCATCATAAATAAATATTTTTTTTGATGAATAATTTCCATCATAAATAAAAAAATTATTTGTGATGAAAAAATTTCATCAAAAATAAATATTATTTACAATGAATTTTTCATAATAAATAAAAATTATTAGCGATGGAAAGTTTACATCGTAAATAAAAATTATTAGTGATGGAAAGTTTCTGTCATAAATAAAATTTATTAGCGATGGAAAGTTTCCATCGCAAATAAAAGTTATTAGCGATGTAAAGTTTCCATCATAAATAAAAAGTTATTAGCGATGTAAGCTTTCCATCGCAAATAAAAGTTATTTGTGACGTAAATTTTTCATCACAAATACAAGTTATTTATGATGTAACTTTTCATCATAAATAATTTCATCATAAATTATTTTTTAAAAAAATTATAAATAAATATATTTTATATTTTTATTTATAATTTATAAAATTAAAATAAAAAATTTATAAATAAATTTTGACATTCATCCATAATAAATTTCACCATTTTATCCATAATAAATTTTATTATTTCATTATATAAAAAGATATTTCATTATAGAAAATATTTTTTGATAAATAAATATAAAAGATTCAAAAAATAAGAGAAAACAGGCCGTCGGCCATCAAGCATCGATAATATCTGGAGAAGAATGGGCTGAAGGAGGAGAGCACTCAGAGAAGCTCGGGCTGACCTACTGCTGTCTCATCAGCTGCATCATCTACTCCATCTACGTCATCCGCTCCATCATCTGTGATTAGAATAGCTGGTACTCATCAACGCATGCAATCAACTCAGTAGTCCGCTGTCGATTCTCAGTAGTCTGTCTCTATATCTCCATCAGCCAGGCATTGCAGGCAGAATGGATGCCAGCCTTGGATGAGCATGAAGATGTAGGAGCTTTGATCCCATGCCCTAAACCCCTAACATAACAGGGTCTCGTACCAAGCACCTGATCATAGATCTTGTCATCTATTGGTGTGGTCGAGCCCTCTAGGATAGGTTGGGATCTAACGTCTATCATACGATCTTGAAAATTAAAGTTATAACTATTCTAAGTTTGTACTAAAAATCAAAATATCAATAAAAAGAATAATTGAAAAAATTTACATAAAGTTCCTAGCTTCCGACCGTCCAGTTCCCAGATCATCACTGATGGATCCACTGGTAGATCTCGATCCTACCAGGAAACTCACCACTCTCTATATCTCTTTGTAATTTAAGAATAAGTAATATATATATTTTTAAATAGTTAAAAAGTTAAAATATGATAAATAAAAATTACGTACCATCTGCTCCATTTGAAGAGCGAATGGCCTCAAACCCCCACAATGCAAGACTGTCTATCTCGTCCGATACACCGCATTTTTGACACATCGATCCTACATAATTAACAGTCAAATTAGTTAGTAAGTAACTGAATTTAAAAATAAATAATTTAGTTATTAAATTTTAAATAAAAAAATTATCTGATATGTCAAATTCTCGTACGTGTAGCATATGACAGCCCAGTCCTTAATACTGATGCTATCATATGGCCACCTCCACCTCCTGATCATGCACTACAGCTATCAATGGCGATGAATGCGATGCCGATACTCCTCGAAATGCGAGTATAAATGATCATCTACAGCTCACCACATGCAATCGTGCTTAAAATCAATAATCTCAAATATAACCTACTAATATCAAATATTATAAGAATACAGTGCTAATTAAATATTTAAATAAATATTATTGTACCTATAAGTAGCTATAGAAGACCTTCCTCTGAGGTTGTGTAACCCGATGCCAATCGAATAGCATCATTGGGGCATAGCTGTGGCAAATGATGCCCAGCTCAGTTTGCCATGGCTCGCACCATCCCTTAATAGGTCTGGTGTAGCCTGACGGTATCTCAATGCGGAGATGCTATCCCTCGTGCTCGCATCTCCAACACTTAAGGGCAAGATTCTTCGACGGGCCTCCCTCTCGCCTCACCACCGACAAAGAATGGACCGAAAAAATAATGAATAAAATATTAGTATGATAGCCATCTATAAACCTAATAGCTAGGTAGATTAAAATTAAATTTTATTATGTAAAGAATATGAAAATACCAGTCGAGACTGGCTCACTCAAACCAGCCTCACTCAGACCCGCCTCTACAGAGCCCTTTGGCAACTCTAATGGTGCAACAGTGGAAATGGTGAAAGACTCAGGGATAGGCTGGGAACTCAAACGTCGTCGTCTCACTCCCGATGCCATATTTGCAATGCTTAAACTATACATATAATTAACTTGACATGTAAATGAATATAATAATGAACAATAATAGTGAAAAATATATAAATGCTAATGAATAGAATTGTATTGCATACCATTATTGCAAGAGAAGATTCAACAAAGGATACAGATCTACTTATTAATATCCGTATCCTCCTTAATTTCTAGATCCTCCTTCGAATCAAAATAATCAATTAATGTATCATCTTCTATCTCATCGTCATTTATGAATCGATTGTCACTCTTTAAATCATCAAGATTAAATACAAATTCAGCTTCAACTTCATTGGATGATAGATTAGCCCTATTCAAAGAAGCTGGCATAAGTTCTTCGTCAACGAGGTGCTTGGTCAATGTTGGTTCTTCCTCTTGAAAAGCTTCCTCATTATGTAGATTTGAATTATCATCCATCTCTAGTCGGGTTGGTATGTAATATACAATCATTTTTGCAGGCATGTATAGGAATATAGCCAAGTCCTAATTTTCGCATATACATTTTTGCTTCAGTATATAATTTTGGAAGTGTTGATCCATCCGGAAGAGCTATTTTAATCAATGCCAAATTTTGATCAAATGACTTCTGACTCTATCGATTCACCATTTTAATATGAAGAAATTTAATCAAAAACTCTAACTTGGAGAACTTCGCACAATTTGGATAGAGTGGCTCTCGTGCATCTCGAACAAGCTTTGCAAACTATTCAGAAGTTCCTTTTACCTCATCAATATTGTATTCATGATCAAAATTGCTTTGAGATGCACTAGTACTTATGGGTACATTTGAGGTAATATCTTGATGTAAATCATCCAATAGTGAACCTATACCACCATGTTTGACAGGTTCAGCAGCATCAATATCATCATCAATATCGTCATCATCGTACACAACTTCATTCAGATCATCCTTCCCATGCCATATCCATTGAGTATACTTCTTATCCATACCAAAACATAGCAAATGCTCCTTAACAAGTGCTATGTGATGATATATCATATTGACATATCTTTTGCATGGACATTTTATCCGACTAGAACTATCAGCCTTAAACCACATAAATTCAATAAAATCTTGAACATCTTTTCAATATTCAGGCAAAAAATATTCCTGACATTCATCCAACTTTTGTCGATATCCATTTGACAACAAAGAATAATGATTCATGAATCCTAACTCCACCAACTCCTTCCTAATAGGTGTGGTCCTATCCCTTTTAAAAATATATCACTTTTATTATTTCCATAATTTTGTATTTTGTTCCATATCCGAAAAAAATCCAACAGCATCTTCCTACAGTTCTTCAAGTACATGATATAGATGGATCATATTTTAACTACATCTAATATATACCCGGAGAACAAACGACATAACTATGATAGAATTTTTTGTAATAGAATAAAGAACACCATGACAACAATAAAATATTGATGATTTATGAACTACCCAAATTGGGGCATCCAAGAGCCATTCATAGAGTCCATTTTGGGGATCCTAGGATCGACTCTTGAATAGGAGTCTAAGGTTAGATCAATGCATGAATTAAATCATTACCAAACTGGATTCCAGACTGGATCCCGACCCGGATCCCTATTCGGATTCCAATCGAGATCTGATCCGAATCATGACCCAAATTTCAAATCAGATCCTAGACATGATCCTAGATCGGATGATGAACGAAATCCTAGACCGAATCTCGGATTGAATCCAATTCGGATTTCGATTGAGATCCCACCCAAATCTCGATCCGAATCCCAGATCGAATCCCGACCGAATCCCAAACCGAATCCTGGACCAAATCCCAAATCGGATTTTGGATAGGATTCCGACTCAAATTCCTGATCGAAACCAGATCCGAATCCTTATACCTAATAGTTTATATGCATTATAAATTAAAACCCTCGACTAATGCAAATTAAAATATTAAATCATTATCATAATAAAATACATGGGCTAAACAAATAAAAAGATTAAATTATAACAAGTAAAAGCATAAAAATATAATTAAAAACTTAACTATTTTAATTATAAACAAACTTATTATTACTACTACTTTTACTTACTCTTATTATTATTATTATCATTATTATTATTATATTTACTATTATTATTATTCTAACTACTACTACTATTATTATTATTATTACTACTATTATTATTACTAATATCATTATTTTAATTATTATTACTACTTTTACTCTTATTATAAATATTATTATTATATTTACTATTATTATTATTCTAACACTATTATTACTATGATTATTATTACCATTATTATTAATATTATTATTATTACTATTTTTACTATTATTATTATTCTTACTACTACTATTACTATTATTATTATTATTACTATTATTATTACTACTATTTATTATTTTTATTATTATTATATATGATTATTATTATTATTATTTTCATTATTATTACTACTTTTACTCTTATTATTATTATTATTAAATTTACTATTATTATTATAATTCTAACTACTATTATTTCTATGATTATTATTACTATTATTATTAATATTATTATTATTACTACTTTTACTATTATTATCATTATAATTATTATGATTATTATTATTATTAATTATTATTATTATTTATTAAAATTTTAATATTGATTAAGCCAGTCCACCCCCCACCCCCAGCAACGCCCCTTCGCCATCCACCACCAGCGGCCCACCACCCGACTCACCCCCCATGGACTCCCATCCCCTATAGTGCCCGAACACCATCGTGGACCCCACCCTCTATGGTGCCCCTCCACCATCCACCATCGGTGCCCATGGCCCCCAACCCATCTCGACTGGCACCCCTCCATCGCCCACCATCGGTGCCTGTGGCCCCCCAATCTATCCCGTCACCACCGCCCAGCGGTCCTGCACCCCACGCAGCCCTCCACCGACCTCCTGCAATCGACACCAACCCTCCACACCTTATTGTCCGCCACTAGCCATTGCACGGATACATCCACAGCCCCCAACCTATGGTCCCATCACCACCACCCTACAGCCCCGCACCCCACGTGCCCCCCACCTCCTATAGCTAGCACCTACCCTCCATGCCCCATTGTCTGCCACTGGCCACCGCACGACACCCACGACCACCCGAACGATCGAAAAAGAATAAAAAAAATATCGTCAATGGCGTGCGGCGACAATGATGGTAGTGGTAGCGACAATGGCGGCGGCAACGATGGCGACAATGGTGGCGGCAACGGCGGCGACAATGGGAGAATAGGTCGTCGATTGATGGAAGCAAAGGAAGGGGAGAGAGAAGATGAGGGGGCAGGCGAGAGTGGGTTTCAGGGAATGAATTTCGTGTGAACGTAGTGGGGGAGGATATTTAAAAAAATTTAGCAACGAACTTTTATCGATTGAATTTTATCGCTAAAATAATTATTAGCGATAAAAATTTATTTTTTGTTGCTAATAAATCCTACCAATTTTTTTCCAAAAAAAAGTTTCCTCTCCAAAAAATATTAAAATATTAAATAAAATTATTTATGATGAAAAATTATTTTTTATCATAAATAATAGTTATTTATGATGTATTTATTCCATCAAAAATAATTTTTCATAAATAAATAATTTAAAAAATTTAAAAAAGTGATAATATTTAAGATGAAAAATTTATGTCACAAAATAATATCATTTATGATGGAAAAGCATTTACATTGCAAATTATTATTATTATTTATGATGGAAATCTTCCATCATAAATAATTTTTTATAAATAAATTATTTAAAAAATTAAAAAAAGATAAAAAATATTTATGATGAAATATTTCTTGCAATGAAAATTTTAAAAAATAGATAAAAATATGCTGTGCATGGTCGATGTGATGGGGTTGAGCAGTGCAAGCATGTCCACTATTAGCTAGCCTGTAGGCAAATTAAAATTTTTTAAAAATTAGTATTCTTTTTAAAAGAAATTATTATTCTCTAAATATTATATAATTTTAAAATTTAAAATTCATCTTCATCATTCATGTAAGTATCATCACAAAAGATTATCTCGATCTGATAGCTCTAGCTTTATAGATCGATAAAATTTGATTTTGACGGTCATGAATGACCATATGATGATCTGATAGATAAAAATCATCGATGGATCTGAAAACTTGAAATAATAATTTTTATGATATTTATAGTATACTATCAAAATTTTACTTCAATTAGACGTCATTATCATTATCAATTTAGTATGAAATAATTTCAGCCATTAAATTAAAAAAAATGATCAAATGGCCAAATGGCATCCAATTAAGATGATTTTTTAGATAAATAATCTTTGCTTCAGATTTGATCATTTGTATGGTGAAGATCATAAAATTCAAACCATATATATATAAACGATCTAAAACTACATGTCTCTTAATATTTATTCTTAAGGTTCTTAAGTAATTATCCCTATGTTTTTATAAAATCTGCTTAACATGGATGGTTCATATACATACAGTTTTAATTTTATGATCATTATCATATAAATGATGAAAGTAGTAGCAAAGATTATTTACATAAAAAAATCTCTTAATCAAATACCGTTTGGTCTTTTGATCACATATTTTTTATTTAACAGTTCAAATCATCCCATGATAAATTAACTATAATAATTATATCCGATTGAAGTAAAATTTTGATAGTATACTATAAATATCATAAAAATTATCGTTGCAAAATTTTAGATTCATTGATGATTTCTATCTATCAGATCATCATACGGTCATTTGCGACCATCAAAATCAAATTTTATCGATCTGCATAAATAGAGCTACCAAATTGAGGTGATATTTTATGATGATGCTCGCATGATAATTACTTAAATAATGAATGCTGAAGATGGACTTTAAATTTCAAAATCATGTAATATTCAAAGAAATATAAATTTTTTTTAAAAGAATACTAATTTTTAAAAAATTAAAAAAATATTAATTTGCTTGTGGGCTAGCTAAAAGTGGGTGCACTCGCACCCCACAACCTTGTCGCATCGATCATGCATGGCACATTTTTATTCTTTTTTATTTTTAAAATAGTCCATATTTTTTATTTTTTAAATTTAAAATTTTGATCAGCTTATTTTTTATAGAGAAGTTTCATCATAAATAAAGATTATTTATGACGTAAATAGTATTTATGTCATAAATAATTGATTATTTATGATAGAAAATTTTTATCATAAATAATTCATTATTTTTATTTTTAAAATAATTTATTTATGACACATTATTTGTAATGAAAAATTTTTATTATAAATAATTTATTATTTATGATAAAATTTTTTTATTATAAATAATCTATTATTTATGACATAAATTAGGATTTTATCATAAATAATAATTATTTACCATGAAAATTTTTCATCATGAATAATCCACCCTTTTTATTTTTTTACATGATTTATTTATGGTAGATTATTTATGATGAAAATTTTTTATCATAAATAATCTAGTATTTTTATTTTTTAAATGACTTATTTATGATAGATTATTTATGATGGAAACTTTTCATCATAAATAATTGATTACTTATGATGAAAATCTTCCATCATAAATAATTTAGCATTTTTTATTTTTTTAAATACTTAATTTATGATAGATTATTTATGATAAAAAATATATTTCCATCATAAATAATTGATTATTTATGATGGAAATCTTCTGTCATAAATAATCTAGTATTTTTTATTTTTTAAATAATTTATTTATGATAGATTATTTATGATGGAAACTTTCATCATAAATAATTATTTATTTATGATGAAAAATATATTTTCATCCTAAATAATTGATTATTTATGATAAAAATCTTTTATCATAAATAATTTAATATTTTTTATTTTTTTAAATAGTTTATTTATAATAGATTATTTATGATGAAAACTTTCATCATAAATAATTATTATTTGCAATGTAATATATTTTTTTATCATAAATAATAATTAGTTGCAATGATAATTTTTTATCATAAATAATCTAATATTTTTATTTTTTTAAATAATTTATTTATGGTAGATTATTTATGATGAAAAATTTTTATCATAAATAATCAATTATTTATAATAAAATATTTATTTTTATCATAAATAATTAATTATTTATCATGAAAAAAATTTCATCATAAATAAATATCATTAGCAACATAAATTTTTTTTCATCGTAAATACCTTTATTTGTGATGAAATTTTTTTATCGTAAATAATTACGTCGCAAAATATTGGATTTCTTGTAGTTATAAGTTCTTAAAAAATTTAGCATATGTTGGAACTTGTTAGATCACATATAATAAAGAAATATTTACTTTAACTTGCTTAAAGACCTCCAAGATTGTATCTAATTGGGCTGATTTTCGATTTGACTTAAATCTGTTGAGGAAGGGTGCTACAACTTTGGATATTGGTCTAACTAATTCTAGTGAGAGCTCTACTAGTGAATCAAATTTTGTTTCTTTAGGTTCTTCAAACTGGCTCTATTTAGATATAGGTTCAGATAATGGATCTTCTATTTTTTCTTTTGATGCTTCAGGTGTACCCATATGGTTATCTATCTGTCTTCTAGATCTTAATGTATGAATGGCATTTAATTGATTGATCTAGGCTCCTTGCTATGATTTCTGATTGTTTTGAATTCTGAGATTAGCCTCAGACTAACTTGGCAATCTATCCTTATCTCTCTCACTCATAGTCGCAGCTAACTGTCCTAATTATATTTCTAAACAGGCTATTACTTGTGTGTTTGCTATTATCATCTAGACCGTGGCTTGCATGAAATTATTAAGGATGGTTGTATTATTAGTAGTCAATTTTGCTAGAAGTTCTAGGCTTTTTTTCTAGAGAGTCTAATTTCTTTTCATTATTGTTAAAGCCTGGTGAGTTGTTTGTTGTAGGATTAGGACTTGGGTTCGACTAGTTAAAGCTAGAACTACCAACATTTAGACCTTCTAATCATGCAAAATTGGAGTGATTTCTCCATCTTGGATTATAAGTGGACATATAGGGATAATCTATTGATCTTTGGTATGCTGCATTGACCTATGCAAATTCATATTCTATTGGTTTCATCAGGAGAGGACATTCCTCTATGACATGGTTTGGTGCACTGCAACCGTTGCACATGGGTATAAACACTTGATTTAAATTGGCTAGTCTCTATAATTCTAAGGCCTCTAATCTTCGTTGTAAAGCGACAATTTTGGCTTGTATTGCTAGGGTTGTTAGAACTTGGTGTATAACATCTCTTGTTGGCATAGGTTTCCTAGTTGCCACCCACTGTAGACTCTTTTTTGCTAGGTCCTCTAAAAATTACCAAGCCTCATTAGATTTCTTATGTATGAATTGACATTGGCATATTGACTCTAGCATAGTTCTAGAACTTGAGTCTAGACCTTCATAAATGATTTGGCAAAACCTCCATATTTCTATTTCATGATGTAGGCATTGACTCGAGATTCTTAAATCAGTCTAAACACTTTCAGAAAGTCTCTCCCCCTAATTAATAAAATTAATTAATTTTATTTCTTAACATGGCTATTTTGTGATGTGGAAAGAATTTTCTCAAGAATACTTTTATAAAGCCATCCCATGTTATGATCTAGTGGTTGAGCAGACTATATAGCCACTTTTACTATTTTTCTTGAGGGCAAAATTAAGCAGCCTAAGTTTGATAGCATCTTCTGGGAGTTGGTGTATCCTCATAGTATCACATACTTTCTCAAATTCTCTAATTAAAATATATGCATCCTCAATTCTAATAAATTTGGGTAGCATGTTGATGATTTGAGGTTTAATTTCAAAATTGGTTACAGTAGTCTGAGGTAATTGGATATAAGATGGTTGAGCTAACCCAATTGAATAGCAAAAGTCTTTTAGGATCTAAGATTCTTGATCTATACCACTCGTTATGGATTTAGAAATTTTTTAGATTAGGATATGATTTGGATCTATTCTTCCTAACCGACCAGATTTCCTTTTCCAAGTTGTAATTTTATAATTTTTTTCTTTTTTCTAGGGTGAAGAGAAGAGAAAGAAGAAGGTTCTAAAGATGAGTCATATGGAGTCCTAAATCTAGAGATGAAAGAGAAGAGTGCTTTAATTAAGTTTAAATTTTAATGACAAATAAGTTAGCTCAAAATGAACTCTCTATCCTAGGGTTAATCTAGATCTAGATAGCTTCTAACTGCCAAAGTCATCTTCGAGCACTCCAAGTCCAAAACTGACTAACTTGTCCAGATAAATGTAAGAGATGGAAGGTCCCCCACTTGTTGCTTTTCTTAGCCACCAACTGAGTTGGCCAGGTTAAACAATGGAACCAATTGAAAACTACCTTCTTAAACCATTTGCCTTAGACACTGAGCAATTAACCAATCCGAATCAGGTCCAACTTTAGGGCTTTCTTATCCTATTAAGCTTAAGTATCCTAGGATCAATATCTAATTAACTTTTAGATTAAGGTCTAGGTTATGTGGATGCAAGAAAATAATTTATGAACTAAGAAAGAATGATCAAATCCATACCTTATTTTAATTAATGGGTTGTGTCCTTAAAGTACTTTATGAATATGTAATGCAAACAAAGCAAGATGTCCAATCAAAAATGGAAAGTTTTTATCTGTTAGGTTTTATGGTTAGATCTTTAATCCCCTAAATAGCTTATGCGATGTCAGTATAAAATTTTTATATATTTTTAAATTTTTTAAAATTTTAAAATTTTTTATTTTTTAAAATTTTTTAATATTTATTTATTTATATTTTTAAAAAAATTAAAGCAATCATGCTAAAGTCTTCGATAATGGTGCTAAAAATTTGATGCTCATCATTATAGCACCAAAGGTAATATTAAACCTGATCCTACTATTGATTAGAGTAGTAGGAAGTCAAGTATCGATTTTCTTAGAAATTGTAGACTAAGTTATATTTGATTTTAATTAAAAATAGAATTTTAACTTAATTTTTAAATAAAAAAATTTAAAGACATAAATTAATGAGAATTAATTTAGATTTTAATATATTAAAATAAATAAAAGTAAATATTAATTATTTAAGAATTTAAAAATTAATTAAAGATATTCTAGAATTTTGAATCCATCTTTAGCAGAATTATGGTAAATTTTTTTAATACAAAAATTTATATTTTAAGAATTTAGTTATAATCATAATTTAATTTTTTAAAGTATGAATTGTATCTTCCGATCACGATCCATCCCTATAGAATCATAAATTATTAAATACTTTAATTCTTAAAAATTTAAAGCATGGCTTTCAATGATTTTTCTCTTAAAATAAATTATTAAGTATAAATTGTATCTTTTGATCATAACCCATCCCAATAAGTATAGTCTATCCAGATCTTAATCAATAACAAGAATATCTCAAAGTCAAAATCTTATGCATAAAAATAAATTTTATTAAAAAACTAGATAGAAGAATATGTTGTATAAAAAAATATAAAAAATAAAAAAATACAACACATGCTAAAAGAGTTCATATAATTCTCCAGAATTCAAGTTTTTAGTTGCGCATGATTGATAATCTGCTCATTTTCAACATCTTCAAACTCCTCGAATGAAAAAGTGTAAGAAAAGGAAAGGAGAAAGGAAAAAGAAAGAAGAAGAAAGAAAGAAAAAAGAGGAGGCTTGAGAGAAGGACGAAGAAGGCTCTGATTTTAGGCTAACATACCTGAGAGAGAGCTTCTAGGACCTATGGCGTGAAGTAGGGTTTAAATAGATGGAAAATAGAGTTTTAAGAGTTCTTCTCGAACTCTAATTTGAATTCGGATTGGATTCTTCGTGCCTGTTGAATTCTAGCCAGCAACTCATCATCGAATGCTTCAAAACCCATCAACAAGTCCACCGCCAGCTAATGATTAACACCCAAATTGATTCTGTGCCGTTGGATGTCACAATCAAGCCGTCGGATGCTGTTGGATGGCGCATAAGAGACGCGAAGGAGTTTGAATTCGGTTGGCTACTTTCCCAACTGTTGGATTGTGCGTAAATGCTTGACTGTAGCCATTGGATGGTGCTTAGTAGTGGGTCATTACCGCCATGGGATACAGCTCTGCCAGCTGTTCGATCGCATTTGACTCAGCACCTCAACTGTCCGATGGTGCAACCAAGCTCAGTCCCACCCATAAACCGCGTGAAGACTGGCACTGTGCATGTGGACCAACATAGGCCGCATGGCTTCCTAACATCATGGGGACGTCAGGCACTGGCTGATTTTTTGAGCAGGCTATGGTTGGGCTAAAGCAGTCTGGACTGGTTTTCCAAGCTGGTTTGGATTGAATCGACTGTTTTTTAATTTTTTTTGAGTTTTTATATCGAATTTATTTTAAATTTAATTTTTTTTTTTTTTTTTGATCAGAAAATTGAGCTCTTTTCATTAGCAAGAATCTTTCCTCCAAAATATAATAAAAAATATTAATTTTTTAATAAATTAAAATTAATTAAATATAATTTTCTACTTCATATAGCTTAAATTAAGTGCTTATCACATATCGCTAAAGCCAAAGTGAGAAACTTCATCTGGATGTCCATTATCTGCTATTGCAGTCTTCCTCGAGTTTTGATCATAGATAATAGCTGAGAATTCAGCAATGCTCGATTCATCAAATTTTGTTAGAAACTAGGCATCACCCATCGTCTTATCTTAGTCGGTCACTTATAAGCTAATGGGGAAGCTGAAGTAACTAAACAGACTCTTTTGCAGGGTCTTAAGGCAAGATTAGATCAGGCCAAAGGATCCTGGGTGGATGAGCTTCATCAGATGCTTTAGGCCTACCGTACCATCCAATGGATTCCTATCGGGGAAACTTCTTTTAATCTCACCTTCAAAATGGAAGCTATGATTGTTGAGATATCACTTGCTCTGATATCACCTATTGAAAAGATTTCTCATATGGAATACGAATCTCTCTGACCAGAAATGCAATACCGGTGATGATGTCAATACCACAATAGAAAGAAAGAAGATATACAAAAAAGAACATAATCAAATATATGGATCAAGCCAATGCTTGCTGCCATAAGGCATGCAAACTTTACTATGAGAAAAAAAAATTATGAGAGAAGATCACACCCTCTCAACTCTCATACATCAATCACTCTCTCTCAATAAGAAGCACTAATCCCTTACAAAGCTCTCTCTCTTAACAAGAAAACCTCCTACAGCTCTGGCCGCTTTCTAGCAGTTTGTTCAAAGCACCACTATGCCTCTGCTCTCTATCAGCTCCTCTTGGCTGCCACTACGATCTGCCAAACTATGGCTACAGTCTGCTGTTGGCTGCCCTCTATTGTCAGTTATGACCATCTTCTACCGATCTACCCATAGGCCCTTTTAAAGCCGTCAATCCTTAGTTTGAATCAATTTAGGTCTCCTAACATGACCTAAATTAACCTCCTGACCTTTTGATCATGCCTGCTTACTCTTGCAGCTGTCCAATCACGCAGTGCATGAAGATCAGTGCAAAATAGGGTCGTAGACCACGTAAAAGTGCCTAAACCCCTAAGCGGTCCATGCCGGAGGCATGGACTGCATGGAAAGTCTAGGTGGTCGATGGACCACGATGGACCATGCGGTCCAAGCCATGTCTGCATGTGCTGGGCCTGCTCTCATGTGCTTGGGCCACGCCCTACTGTAGGCCACTAGGCCATGGGTTGCTACGGACTCCTCCATCCTGGATTTTGAAGATGTGGCTTCTCCATGGGCTCACTATGGGCTGCTTTGGGTCGAATTTAAGATACTTTTTCTAACAATCTCCACCTCGACTTGACATTCAACCGCCACCTAACTCTAAGAGCTTTTAGATCATCTCGCTCCTATGCCTTGGGGCAAATATCTATCAACTCATGGATGGGCAAACATGAAAATTGAGCTAGGCCGCTCGATCCCATCTCTGTCATATATTGTGACCTGCCTGACTTGAGACCTACTTGAGTAGAAACTTAATCTTGTGACGTCACCTATTATCCTTCTAAGTGTCCTATCTCATGCCCAATCCACCTACATCTAGAGCTGTACCTCATGCTGAGCTTCCATGGGCACTTGAAGCTTCAACTTGCACTAAGCTCCGTGCCAAGAGATAGTATCTTCCATACTTGCATCCCCTCAAAATATTCCTACTATCATACATGACCTTTAGAATTCCATCATCAGCTCTCCAATTATGGCTGCTTGAATCTAATTTGCTCAATGAAATAAGATTTCTCCTAAAATTGGGTATATATCAAACCTCATCCAATTTTCTCACTGCTCCATCATGTATCTATAAGCTGATGGTCCTGATGCCTTTGATTGCATAGCTCGATCCATCCAACAAATGAATAATGCACTCACTACTCTCCAGAGAGTCAAATAGGTCCTCTTTATAATAAATATGATGCAAACATACAGAATCTAAAATTCACTATTGAAAAGAAGTAGAATCCTCATCTGAAAGTATAAGCATACAATCATCGATCTCATCTATATCGCTACCTTGAACCACCACTGTAGTAGCCTTCATATGATTTTTGAGCTGTGGATAATCTCTGACTCGATGTTCTAACTCATCATATATTAGTAGCATCTAATCTTACTGGAGTCCCTCAACTTGGACTTGGACTACCCATCTTGTGATCCTTTGCCGCTTCATCTTCTGCCACCCCACCTCCAGTCACCATCATAGTCGAGTCGCCACTTAAACTCAAAGCTTAATTCATTCTGCTGCCTGAGAACCTTAATCTGGAGAAGCATCAAAGTCATTTATTTCATCTTGATGGTGCCCTTCCCCATAAGAAAAGCAATCATTAAAGACTCAAAAGAAGGAAAAAGCGATGAAAGCAAGACCAACGCCCTAGTCTTCTCCTCAACTTTATCACCAATGTTGAAGAAGTCGGTGAGAATCTTTTGAAAGTTGATGAGATACTCCTGCATACTCTATCCCTCGCTCATATGTAACTAGTAGAACTGCTTTCAGAGAAAGAGAGCATTGGTAAATAACTTCACCATGTATATTTTCTTGAGTTTTATCTATATTGTCATCAAAAAAGTCTTGCTAAGCATATGGATCATCACATTATCCATCAAGTACATGTGGATCATACTCACCACCTACATCTGGACCTACCTCCAATCCTTCACTTTCATGATAGTCAAGTTCTCCTTACACAATAGAGCATCAATCAACCTTTGTTGGATAAGCACATCGTTCACCCTCATTTGCTATAAAAAGAAATTGCTCTTTCTATCATACCAGTTGATCTCTATCTTGATTAAGTTTATTTTCTCCATCTTCTTCAAACTCGATCAATACCATCGCAACCCAATGCTCCAATATGATGTGGCTTTGATACCAATTATTGAGATACCACTTGCTTTGGTACCACTTATTGGAAAGATTCCTCATGTGAAATATGGATCCCATGGTCAGCAACGTAATGCCGATGATGATATCGATATGGCAATAGAAAGAAAAAAAAGATATAAAAAAGAACACAATCAAATACGTGGATCAAGCTAAGGCTTAGCTCCATGGGGCATGTAAACTTTACTATGAGAAAAAAAAAATTTATAAGAGAATATCACACCCTCTCAACTCTCATACATCAATCATTCTCTCTCAACAAGAAGTACTAATTTCTTACAAAACTCTCTCTCTCAACAAGGAGATCTCCTATAGCTCTAGCCACAGTCTAATAGTTTGTCTGAAGCACCACTATGTCTCTACTCTTTGTCGGCTTCTCTCGACTGCCACTATGATCTATCAAACCATGGCTACAGTTTGCTACTGGCTGCCCTCTACTATTGGTTGTGACCATCTTCTGCCAATCTACCCACAAGCCCTTTTAAAGCCATTAATCACTAGTTTGAATCAATTTAGGTCTCCTACCATGACCTAAATTAACCTCCTGGCCTTCCGATCATGCCTGCTTACTCCCACAGCCTTCCGATCATGCACTGCATGAAGATCAACATAAAATAAGGCCATAGACCATGTAAAAATGTCCTAAACCCCTAAGCAGTCCATGTGGGAGGTGTGGACCACATGGAAAGTCTAGGTGGCCAATAGACCATGGTGGATCGTGCGGTCCGGGCCATGCCTATGCACAGGCCACGTGCACACTCTTGCACTTGGCCTATGCCCACACGCTAGACTATGCTCTGCTACACCTTTGTCATGGGTTTTGATGCTGTGGCTTCTCCATGGGCTCACTGTGGGTTGCTATGGATCAAATTTGAGGTGCTTTTTTCAATAGTGATACCTCTTGAGATTGGTAACCCATCACCTCAAATGAAAGGCTTTGATGACCAGAATACTCTAGAGCAACTTTGAGCAAATTTAAATCTACTCAAAGAGACCCAAGACTGTGCTTGGATAAGAATGACGGCCTACTAGCACAAAGCAGCTAGGTTCTATAATGCCCAAGTTAAAGGGAAGATGTTAAAGGTCGATGACCTGGTGCTAAGAAGAGCCAAAGTATCACAACCAGGAGACCACAAGAAGCTCGCTCCAAACTAGAAAGGTGTTAGGGATATCAAACTAGAATATTATGGTAGAAAGAAAGATGAAATAAAGAAAAGAACATACAATCAAGTATATGAATTAGCCTAAGTGCTATCTCCATGGGGCATGTAAGCTTCACTATGAAAGAAAAATAAAATAAGTACAAAAAGAGAACACCTACTCTCAACTCTCTATACACAAATCTCTCTCAACTAGAAACTACCCTCATAAAAGCTCTTTCAAAAAATCTCCAAGGAGACCCTCTCACAGGCCTACAAGTACCAGGATCTTCAACACCCCTGGATGCTTTCTATGAAAGCCACTACATCATGCCTAACGACCATTACCTCACTCCGCCTGATGCTTTGCTTTGCCTGTGTTTGCTCTACGGTTTGCATGCACTCAATGCTCTACTGAACTCCTCTCAGTGGCTGCCAAGGCCTTTCGCGCATCTTTTAATTTTCACAGCACCGTCAGCCCTTAAATAGGAACAAAACCAGCTGAATTCCAATCCTAGTTGACTTTGATCATGTTCGAAGCATCTTTCAGCCATCAGATCGCGACCATAGCCCTTCGTGGCCACTAGATTATGCAAACAAGCCCATAGACCCTAATTTTTAGTTCTTGGACTAGTCCAGTCCATGGCATGCCCATGGACCTTGATTTTTCCCATGGTCCACCATGGACCCTACTACAGTGCAGCCATGCGCTGTCGTGCATGTTGCGGGCCTAGCCTGGGCCCGACATCCTGTCCGCTCGCTATGGGCCTGCATGCCTGCACCAAGGCTGTGCGCCAGTGCTAGGCCATGCCCATTCCAGGTCCACGTGCTGGCTAGCTTGAGCCATGCATTGCAAGCCCCACGGGCCATGTGCTACGGGCCCCACTTGCCATGTACTGCAAGCCCTACTAAAAATATCTTTCTGGGCTCATTGTGATGTGCTATTCGAGCTGGACTTCTTTGCATCTAGATTTTTCACTACTATGGATCGAATTTGAGATGCTTTTTTTCAACAATCTTCATCTTGACTCGACATTCGGCCTCCACCTAACTTTGAGAGCTTTCGGATCTTTTCAACCCCATTCTCGAGAGCAATCGTCTTCTACTCATGGATGGACAAACATGGAAGTTGAGCCAAGCTGCTCGATCTCATTTTCATCCTGTATGACTTGAGACCTGCTTGGGGTATCCACCTGGCAACGTCATTCATCCTCTTAAGTCTTCCATCTCATGTCCGATCTACTTCCACCTAAAGCTCCACCTTATACTAGGCTCCTGCTGGCATCCTCCATGTAGATGGCTCCGCCTTGCATAAGAGAGTATCGATCAACCCTTTGCAGTTGATCTCCATCTTGATTGTACCTATCTTCTCCATCTTCAGTCTTGATCACTACTATCATAACCTACACTCTGGTATCATCTAGCTCTAATACTAATTATTGGAGATTTTCAACTAGAATATTATGGTAGGATGAAAGAAGAAATAAAATGAGAACACATAATCAAGTATATGGATTAGCCTAAGTGCTATCTTTACGGAGCATGCAAGCTTCACTATGAAAGAGAAATAAAATAAGTACAAGAAAAGAACACCTACTCTAAACTCTCTGTACACAAATTTCTCTCAATTAGAAGCTATCCTCATAAAAGCTCTCTTAAAAAATTTCTAAGAAGACCCTCTCACATGCTTGCCAAAACCAGGATCCTCGACGCTCTTGGATGCTTCATGTAAAAGCCACTACATCATGCCTGACGATCACTCACATGGCTGTTGCCTCACTCTACCAGATGTTTTGCTCTGCCTGCATTTGTTCTATGGGCTGCACACTCTTGGTGCTCTATCAAACTTCTCTCGATGGCTGCCAAGGCCTTCCATGTGTCTCTTAATTTTTACAGTACCGTCAACCATTAAATAGGCACAAAACTAGTTGAATCCAAATCCAAGTCGACTTTGATCACGTCTAGAGTGTCTCCTAGCCATCGAATCACGACTGCAGTACTCTGTAGCCACTAGATCGTGCAAACAAGCCCGTAGACCTAATTTTTGGCTACTGAACTAGTCCCACGCCTATGGAACCCTATTTTTCCTGTGGTCCACTATGGACCATGCTATAGTGCAACCACATGCTGTTGCATGCATTACGGGCCACGCTTTGGCTCGGCATCTCGTGCGCCTACTATAGGCCTGCACGCCAACATCGGGCCACACCCTTGCCATGGCCATGCACTGGCTGGCCTGGGCCGCATATTGTAGGCCCCATGGGCTATGGAGTGTGGGTCCCACTTGCCATGTACTGCATGGGCCCCACTTACCACGTACTACAAGCCCCACTAAAAATATCTTTCTGGGCTCCTTGTGACGTGCTCTTCAAGTTGGACTTCTCCACATCTGGACTTTTCTCTGCTATGGATTGAATTTAAGATATTTTTCGTAGCAGGAGAACCTTATCAAGTGGATATAGTTATTCGGACCAAAACTTATTATCTAAAGTGGCTCAATGGAACCCCACTATCCTGAGCATAGAATTCTGAAAACTTATGAATGTACTATCAATAGTGTAACGACCATTTTCTTTAATAATAAGTGAATTTCGTTCTATGAATTTCTTTTGTTAAGCTTTGCAGTATAAACATATGAACTGAAATATCATCTCTAACGATCCAGGCCGAAGCTCTCGTGCGACCAAGATCAAAAAGCCACTTATCCATAAGATGAGCTGAGCTAAAAATCTTGACCATTCGTAAGGTGAGAGGCAACCCTATAAGAGGACACTTAGAGCCCTAAAGCCTCTTCAATCTGGGCAAAAATCTTGTGTGTCCAAGATCAGAAAGCTTCTTGTCCATAAGATGAGCCGAGTTGAAATTCTTGACCATTTGAGAAGCAAGGGGTAACCCCATAAGAGAACCTTCAGAGCCTTAAAGCATCTTCGATCTAATTCAATGACCTCAAGTGACCAAGATCAAAAAGCTCCTTGTCCATAAGGTGATTTGAGCTAAAAATCTTGGCCATTCGAGAAGAAGAGGTAACCCTATAAGAGGACCCTCGGAGCCCTAAAACCATATTGATTTGGGCTAAAGACCTTAAATGATCAAGAAGTGAGGGGTAACCCTATAAGAGAACCCTCAAAAAGTCCTCAACCCAGGATGAGCTAAGCTGAAGTTCTTGGCCGTTTGAGGGGTAACCCCATCAGAGGACCCTCGAAAGCCTTAAAACATCATCTCCAATGATGACAATCCTATCTAGAATAGCCCCGCATTCCTAAGATGAGCTGAGTTACAAACAGCTATCGTGCTAAGAACCTTTGGGAGCCTGGTGCAACCTCACCTTGGAACCAAATGAGCCAAGCCACCAAAAGGAGTTGAGCTAAAGAATACATTACTTTTAAGAGATGGCGACCGTCTAAAGGAGGTGTCAAGCATCTTGGCTTATGCTATTTGACAAAAGTAAAATTGGGCCAATCACCCAAATGCGACCTATCTAAAGCAATCTATGACCTACGTAAGTCAGACATCTAAAGTAGGATCAACATCAGCCACTACTCAAAGCTAGTAAAATGTTCCAAAGAGCTAGACTTCGGACATACCTTTGAGGTTAGTAAAATTAATTTGATGAATAGGAAAATGAAGACAGCAAAATTAGAAAAAATATATTTCATTAATTTAGACAAAAGGTTAGCATAGTCACCTATAGCATTTACTCGATAAACATTGAACTAATTCTTACATAACAAAAGAAAGAAAACAAACAAAAAAGTTCAGACTTCAAAGCTGGTGACATCCTCGACTTGTGGAGGGGCTCCCTTGATAACTGTAATAGAATTTACATCAGCAGCTAGTTCAGAAGTGGCTTTAGGTCCAACCAAGGCAACAACTCTAGAATCAACCAATGTGGTGGCTGAAGTCCCTGCCCTCGCTAATGTTTGAGGAATTAGAAGGTCAGTGTTGACCGCAGAATAAATCCACTGGACCATGGTTTTGCATTCATCAAAGCCAAGGTCATAAGTCTACAAATAGGCCTCAATAACCCAAGCTATGGCTTTAGCCTTCTAAGTGGCAGCATACTCCTCGACTAGTGTAATCATCTTCCCAAGATGCTTCACCACTGACTTCTCCAGCTCAACCATATGCTCGAGGGAGGTTATTGTCTCTACAATAGCATGAAGCTCAATCTTGAGCCAAGCTATCTTCTCGATGGCCTCCCTGGCTTCTTCCATGGCCTTCGTTATCTCTTCGGCTATCTTTTCCTCGATAACCTTCATCTAAGAATCACCCTCCTGAGCCCTCTCTGCAAATAAGGATTTGACTTGATCATAGCCAATTAGGTGCCCACAAAAGGGACAAAGGGTTGGCTGCATGGAATAAAGAGTAAGCAATAGAAAATATCTAAAAAAAAGATTTTAATAAAAAAAGTAAGCTTTTTCATTAATGAAAGTTTCATTACAACTTTTTTCCATTACAAAGCTTAAAAGAAAAGTAGTACAAAAATTAAGCCTCAATAGAGGCATTGGCAACAACCTCAACACAAGGGTTAGCTAAGGGTTCTGTAGCTTCATCAATGGTCGGCTCGATGGTGTCCTTGGCAGCCACAAACTCTATTTGAGATTGGTCCTCGATGGGCTTGCCATCCTCCTCGTTAAAGAAGTATGGGTCTAGCATAGGGAGATGACTGACAATCTTCTAGTGGCATTCCTCCTGGTCGGTGATGAAGGCCTCCATGATGTAGTTGGACTTCTCTTTGGCAAACTCTTTTGAGACTCGAAAAGCCTCCACTACCCAACGAGCCACCTTGATGGCTTGGCCCTTAGCCTTCTTTTCAGCTTCGATGACTTTTTCCTAAGTCGTGCAATGCCTCTTCTTCTCCAAGGCAAGCTTTTCCTTGACCTCCAGCACCTCCTTGAGGCACCTCACTTCAACCACATTTTCAATCCAGGCCCTCTTTTCAGCCTCGACCTTAAATCGAGCCTTTTTCTAACCCTCCTCTATCTTGGAAGCCCTCTTCTCCACTAACTCAGTCTTGTGAAGAGTTTCAGCGATCTCCAACCTTGCTGACTTGGCCTATTGCATAAAACTAGTCAGATGATGGCCAAGCTGTAAAAGAAGAGAAGATTAATCAACTTGGAGAATATAATGAAAGTAATGGAAAAAAGGATGCAGTGTAACTTACCCAGACGTACGAGCTCAAACATCCTTTTGTTAGAAATTGAAGCCCAACTCCTCCAACTTCTTTACAACAGCTAATCACTACTACAAAAAAGAACTACGATAGCGGTTCATAACTATTGTTGTAGCCCCAAAAACTGCTACCATAGGCTATGGCAGTGGTTATTTAACCGCTGCTATAGCAGTCGTCGTCGTAGCTCTATGCAGCAGTTGTTTAAATCGCTGCCATAGATAGTCTATTACAGCGATATATAAATTACTGCAATAGATCAATTTATAGTAATGATTATGTAACCACTGCCATAGATTATCTATGGCAACGGTTATATAACCGCTGCCATAGATAATCTATAGCAGCGATTTCTTAACCGCTGTCATAGATCTAATGTAGTGATTGACACCGTTTGCACTAGAGACCTATGGCAGCGATTGGCATAGATATGATAGCAGTTATAAAATCACTACTGTAGATCTTGAATAATTAAAAAAATTAAAATTTTTATTTTTTATATATTTTACTTGATAAATATAGATATATAATATAAAAAAATATAATAAATATAAAAATTATTCTAAAATATTAAAATTTTATTATCGAATAAAATTTATTATAATATTTTTTTAAAAAAATAAAGTACATCAAAAGTCTCCTAAATCTACATCATTGTCGTCGTCATCCAGAGCCAAAGCCAGAGCTAGAGCTAAAGTCGAAGCCAGAGCTGGAGCTGGAGCTGATGCTAGAGCTGGAGCTGAAGCTGGAGCCAGAGTTGGAGCTGGAGCTGGAATATAGGCCAACATATTTTCGAAGCTCGTGACTCTAAAACATGCACTGAGCATCGACATCATGTCTCTCACGATATTCTTTAGATGAGATGCGCACTCCTTAACCTGATCTGTCCGTGTCGCAGCATGATCTGCCCATGCCAATGCCTCCTCAAGCTCCTCCTGATTGACGACACCGAAAGTCTATGAGGAGATGCTCGTCTCAGACTAGTATCTCATCGATATGTGTTCGGACCTACATCGGATCCTCCCAGAGTGCTCAGGCCTCAAGACTTGAGATAGATGGTTATGGGGCCCAGAGGTATCTGGGCCATCGCTTGTGAGCGCATCTAACTGATCCTATAATTATAAATTAAAATAAAATTTTATAAAAAATACTATAATACTAATTATATATACTAATATATTTAATACTTACAAAAATGTCCGATCACGACGTTCATCGGCCTACCTATCTTGTCCGTATGGTTGGAACGAAAGATCTCGCTACAGCTAGGCATCACTCCATCTCTCATCAGCTATAACAAAGAATAAATTTATCAAAAAGATGATAAAAAATATGAATTTAATTTATCTAGTAAAATTTAAAATTAATTATCTCTCTATACATATGTCTGGCCATAGACTCGCAGCCTAGAGTGTGCGTATACTCCTGGGCTGCACGATTCTCCTAGTTCTGATGGAAGATAGCCTAACAAATATTTAAATAAATAATAAATATTTAAAAAATATTTAAATAAAACTTTAAGCATATTAAAAAATTTAAAAGTTAGAAATTTTATCTCAAACTCCTAGCTTCTCTAGTGTCTAACCATCCTCTCCCACTAACTCGAAGGACGGTCCTATATCCAAAAAATAAGCTCCTTCGAAGTGTCTCATCGGTGCTTGAGCCATCCTCTTGGAGCTTGACCTTGTAACCCTAGTACAACTCCTCGATCTTCCTCAATCGGGCATCTCGAGCCCTCTCGTGATCGAGGAAGTAGTACCTCCTCTACACAAAGTTATCAAAAATTAATTATAAAATTATTCTAATCAAATATATATAGTGTAAATATATTAAATACATAAATATAACTAAGATGCACGTACTTATCCATATCTCCTTCCATACTCGATCCCTGATGGCAGCATCCATCAAATGCCAGTCTTTGGGCTCTACGGAAATGATGTTCGACCACCTCACAAGCACTCCAAAAAAAGAATGCATCTCCCACGCGATCTCCCCTACCGACCTACCCTCCTCATCATAATAGACCATCTCCTGATGTTGATGGTTCCACATATATGCCATATGTGTGGGACTGTAAAATATCTGATTAGATGATGCACCTATAATGCAAATATATTATGTAAATATATAAGTATACAAATAAAGTTGTGCTAATATAATAAAAATATACACTCAGATGCCTGCATAGTAGCATGTGTCTTAGATATGGACGATGGTAGAGACTCAACTGTCGATAGAGTAGATGTCGATGGTGGAGATCTCTAAGCAGTCGATGTCGAGCTGAATGGAGTATGCTCCAACTGCTCCTTGGATGCTGAACTGCATGTAATCCACCGAGGGATAGGGGTGAAAGCTAGATGGTATTTCGGTGCTATCATGACCTGCAACGTTGATAAACATTAATCAATATAACATGTTCAACAATAATATTAGTATAGCATCAATAAATAGTCTCTAATATGTACACTAATCAATTGACGGGTCTATCATTATGCAATGCAATAAACAAACGCAACAAGATATAAACATCCAAAAAATATTATATAATAATTCTATAACATGAATTACATTCATAAATAATTAAGAATGAGCAACAGTCGTAGATCCGATCTCTTGCACGAACCTTGGTGTTAATCCAGAAATTTGAAAGAAGAATAAAGTAAATAATAGTGGCACCTTAGGGCTTAAAGTTAGAACCTTAGAGAGACATATTAAATTCTATTCGCTCAGAAGCCGAGCTGGCTCCATGCTTGAGACATCAGGCTCGGGTCCTCCCCCAGTCGGCTCGATCATGGCCCAAGTTGGCTCGACTATGTACCATCACCTCGATCACTCCCTCTTTCTCTCTCAATCTCTCTCATCGACGATGGCGGTGAGGCCGAACCCTTTCCTCCTAGCTTTTTCATCTCTCGATCTTCCTCTCTCCCTCTCTTAATCTCCCTCACTGACGAGGTCAGACCCCATCCCTCCCTCTCTCACTCTCTCGATCTCTCTCACTGGCAAGACCGGACCCCATCCCTCCTAGTGATGCCAAGGCCGGACCCTCTCCCTCCCTCTCTCGCTCTCTCGATCTCCCACTCTCCCTCTCTCGATCTCCCTCATGGCGAGGACCCCCTCCCTCCCAATGATGGCGGCGAGGTCGGATCCCTCCCTTCCTCTCTCCCTCTCTCGATCTCCCTCGACGATGGCAGCGAGGCCGGACCCCCTCCCTCCTCCCACTCTCGATCTCCCTTGCTAGCGGTCGGCGAGCGACCGGCCCTCCCTCTCTCAATCTATCGGTCTCCCTCTCAGTCTCTCCATTTCTTAGTTTTGGATCCCAAAATCGGGATCCGACCTTTCCGAGGATCCATTAGGATCCGGGTCTGGTACTTCAAGTACAGATCCATCGGATATTCGAATTTGGATCCGATATCAGTAATTAAAATTGGATCCAGATCTGAATATTCCAGATTTTCGATCCTAAACCCAATCCATTGACAGATCTAGTCCACAGCCATCGACATGGCACAGCCCAAGGCTACCACCACGGCACGATAGCCCAAAAACTATGGCATGCAGATAATTATAATATTTATAATAAATATTTATAATATTTATTATAAATATTTTATAAATTATTATAAATATACATGATTAATAAATAATACTATAAAATTAAAAAAAAATTATACCTATGGCTATAGAGAGCGGATCGCACCGAAAGCTCCGAGGGTCGTCGGCGATGATGCTAGAGGAGGACGACGGCACTAGAGGTAACCTACGAAATAAAAGCAAGATAGTGAGATAGAGAAGAGAGAGAAAAAAAAGAAGAGAGAGAGCAGGGGCCGGGATGGAGGGCCAAGAGGAGGGGGCATAGTGACGAGGAGGCCCGGAGGCACAGTGATGGGAGGGTCGACGGGAGGGAGAGTGTGGGGGGTGGGGGGTCGGGTAGGGTGGGGGGAGGGCTGTCGGAGGGTGGCAGGTGGGAGGAGGGGGCCGGAGATGGGGGCTAGGGGATGGCAGGGTGGTAGGGAGGGGCGGTTGGGGATGGCGGGGAAGGAAGGGCGGTCGAGGGGTGGGGGGCCGAGTGGTGGGTGGTGGGGAGGAACGGCCGGGGATGGGGGGCAAGGAGGGGCAACCGGTGAGAGGGTGGGGGGTGGGCGGCCGGGTGGGGGGTGGCGGGGAGGGGCGGCGGGGATGGGAGGGCTGGAGGGTGGCAGGGTGGTGGGGAGGGGTGGCCGAGGGGAGGGTGGGGGGTGGCGGGGAGGGGGGCCGGAGATGGGGGGCTGGGGGTGGTAGAGTGGCGGGGAGGGGCGACCGGGGATGGCGGAGAAGAAAGGGCGGCCGGGGGAGGGTAGGGGGTGGGGGGTGGCGGATGGCAAGAAGGAACGGCCGGGGATGGGGGGCAAGAAGGGACAGTCGGGGGGAGGGTGGAGGTGGGGGTGTCGGGTGGGGGGTGGCGGGGAGGGACGATCGGAGATGGGGGTTGGGGGGTGGTAGGGAGGGGCGGCCGGGGATGAGAGAAGGAGGGCCGGCCGGGGGGAGGATGGGAGGTGGAGGGGCTGGGTGGGGGCGACGGGTGGCCGGGAGGGATGACCAGGGATGGGAGGCCGGATGGGGAGGGGGAAGGAGGGGCGGTGCTGGCCGAGGGGGAAGGAGTGGCGATGCTGATCGGGGGGAAAAAGCCTTACCGATGATAGAAAGAAGGGGGAGAGACAGAGAGAGATCAAGCACGCACGGAAGGAAAGCAAAAAAAATTTAGAAGATTTTAACCTAATCTATGGCAGTGGTTATCAAACTACTGCCATAGATCTATGACAGCAGTTATCCAAAATTACTGTTATAAATCTACGGCAGCAGTTCTGTAATCGCTGTTGTAGATCTATAGCAGCAATTTTTGATAACTGATGCTGTAGGATGAAAATAATTTTTTTTATTTTTTTCTAAATATTATATAATTTTAAAATTTAATGCACATCTTCACTGTTCATTATCTAAATAATTATCATTAGACTATCATCGCAAAAGGTCGCCTCAATCCGATGGCCCTAGCTTCATCGATTATAAAAATTTGATTTCGATGATCACGAACGACGATGGATGATCTAATAGATGAAGACTTCCAATGGATCCAAAAACCTATGACAATGATCTCGATGATGTTTGTAGTATACTATCAAAGTTTTACTTCAATAGGATATCGTTATCATGGTCAATTTAGTATGGAATGATTTCGACCGTTAAATTAGAAATAAGCGATCAAAGGGTTAAACAACGTTTGATTATGAGATAATTTTTTAGTTAAATGATCTTTGTTATAATTTTAAATATTTTATATGATGATGATAGTAAAATTTAAATCATTTTCATATAAACTATTCATGTTAAGCAGATATTGCAAAAGCACGAGCATAACAACCAATGAAGTATCAGAATGATTATCAAGAGATGTATAGTTTTAGATCATTCTTCATCTCACAAGTTAAATTTTATAATCACCACCATAAAAAATGATTAAAGTAGTAGCCAAGATCATTTATAAAAAAAATTATCTCATAATCGAACACCGTTTGGTCTTTTGATCATTCATTTATCATTTAACGATCGAAACTAATCTATACTAAATTGACCAAGGTAACGATATTCGATTGAAGTAAAACTTTGATGGTATGCTACAAACATCACTAAAATTATCATTGTAGATTTTTGGATCAATCGGAGGTCTTTATCTATTAGATCATCGCATCGTCGTTCGTGGTCATCAAAATCAAATTTTTCTGATCGATAAAGCTAGGGCCATTGGATCGAGGCGATCTTTTGCGATGATACTCTAATGATAATTATTTAGATAATGAATGATGAAGATGGGCATTAAATTTTAAAATTATATAATATTTAAAATATATATATATATATATGATAGTGGTTAAAATTAATTGCTGCTATAAATAAGCTTATAGTAGCGGTTCCTACTAACCGCTGCTATAGGTCGGCAACAGTTTCAGTAACCGCTGCTATAAGTCCGATCTATAGTAGTAGTTACAATAAACCGCTGCTATAGGTTGACTTATGGCAGCGATTTTTTGTAACCACTGCTATAGGTCCGACCTACGGTAGCGATTTTCGTTAACCACTGCTATATGTCGGACCTATAGCAGTGGTTACAAAAACCACTGCCATAGTATGCACTGTTATAGACCATTTTTATAGTGGTAAATAGTAAGAACCCATGAACTATGTCATGGGCAATCTTCCAATTCTCCAATATGGAGTTAGTGGGTGGAACCAAAAAAATAACCAACCCCTGCTCCATTGAAGTAGGTGACAATTCTAAGCTGATAACTTTGCTCGGGTGGTCTACTAATGTGGCCCCCCTTCCTCTTAGGAGGGTAGGTGATGAAGATTAGGGTGGCAGCATGGCCCTTGACACACAAATTCGGATCGGGGAAGCGAGGACTACATTGGCTCAGGCCAACAAGCTGCCATTGGCTGGCTCCCCCTACGTGAGGTTGAGGTCGACCCAACCTCCAAAAGCATCAGCTAATGGACACTTTTACTGAACCTTGGAAGCACCTAAGGTCTTCTTCCTTTTCTATGATGCTTTCTTTGGCCTCTTAACATCTTCTGATCACCTTATTTCTACACCAAACTGAGGTAAGTTAGTTTTTAAAAAAGAAACTAACTAACAAAGACCGACACTCACCTTGAGGGTCGACTTTGCTAAGTCTGACATTGAAGAGTGTCTGCTTTGATGGCAGCTCATTAAATGGTAGAACCTTATACTTGACCTATAATGTCAGAATTCTTCATCTCCCAAGACTAGAGCTCAAAGGATCAATTTTCTAGGTCGGCCTTGGAGGTAAATCCCCAGTCCTTAATTGAAGCAGTAGAAACAAAAAGAAAAAATCTCTCCTTTTAGTTATGGATAGAGAAAGGAGTTCATCAGACTAGGGAAGGGACCTCTCTTCGAGGAGAGATGTACCACCAATCACCCACATAGGGGTGCCTCTTGATGGTAAAGGATGCCCTAAATAAGATGATGGTTGGCTAAACTTTAGCCAAAAAGCAAACATCTATGAATCTGCAAACAAGATGCCATGAGTTCGATACCATCGAACTCAAGAACATGTCAAGAAAATGAAAAAGCTATACAATAAAAGGATAAAGAGAAAACCTAAGCCCAGCCAAGAAAGACTCCTCATAAAGCCTAAGCCAACCTAGGAGAGGGTCATAGATCCAACCACTTGGCCCCAGGGGTTCCAATCAGTACTCAAGCGAGATCCAAAATTGAGCTTGAATCAGTTCTAGGCCATCCACACCTAGTACTGACTAAAAACGTCAAGGTACAAAAGCCTCCTCTTTGGCCTAATACCTAGTGTCGGATCCGTAAGGACTATATCTTGAAGATGAAGAGTTGGAGGACTAGCTTCCCACCGAATTCTTTGACTCACCCATCCTAAAACAACAAAAAAGAGAGGGGAGAAGAAATAAAGAGTGAGGAAATAGAAACAAGGTAAAGGAAACCAAGGCCAAGGAATAGAGAAAGGAACGAGAGCACCTAAGGACAATTGAAGGAACGAGTAATATTCCAGATCGGTTAGAGTCTAATACAGCAAATTTCAAAACTTTTAACTCAAATAGATTTGGTTAAGAATAAGGCAATTGACTTGATCTAAACCTTATTCAAGAAGTAATCAAATCCAAAGAAGAATTTGGATTTAACCGTGTGCTAGCATGGTGCACTTAAATTTAATAGAATTTTACCAAATCCTAATCTAATTGTGACTTCATAAGTCCAATTAGATCAATCCAAGACTAAATTCCTTATTGTATGACTCCATAGATTCAATTCTATCTAATAATGAGATATATCATGATCTTCATTATAGTATCATTGAAACTTCTTTCAATGGATTGAAATAATTCCAACTCACATCCATCAAGGATCATCGATGTAAAATGATCCTAGTGAGTTCTCACAATCCACCAGTAACATCTAGCAATATGTAGTAGTAAGCCAATAGAACTGAAAGAATGAACCTCTAGGTATAGTTATCATGTAATACAATTCTTCCATCGTGAGTCTCGATAAGTTGGAGGTTAAGGATAACTCATCAAACCTCATTCTTGTCATATATCAGAGTCAATTGATTTGAGTCTGATATGAAATCCAATAGAAACATCTTTTTATCTTTCACAATGCCATAGCCATGGACTTTAGGACTCAATTTCATAAACTTCATAGGACTACTACTCTTCTACCGAGATCGATGGATCCTATCTTGGGGCAATCAATTTCTATAATGAACATACTGCAGCCAACATATACCTCAAGACTCCGAATGGCTAGAAGTTTAAATTATGGTGTAGTCAAACTATAACATCTTCAAGTTAAACTATCGATGCACCTCAGATTAGAGAACTAGACACATAACCATAGCTATGAGCATGTCACTAACGAGAAGGTAGACTTTCTTATGATTGCTCATAATTGGTCACACTTAGTACCCTTATTCTTAATAGACACCTATACTTTCGCTTTGATGTCTCTACATCGTAGATTCAAGATTTATCTATCTAAAGAAAATAACTATACACCAATCTTCTAGATCGATTACCATCCCCATGATGATCCTACGATCAGGAGCAATTTATGAGTTAATTATAATAATATGTCTCAAATTTCCAACTCTTGAGAATATATGTTATCATACCTATTAACCCAAGGATGATTTATAGACACTATAAAAATATAATATGAATAAAAAAATCTAATTTTATTAATATAAAAATTAATAATATAAAATATATCCTAAAAATATTTTACAAGTATTGGTTAATCTAATTTTCAGGATATACATCTAAGAATAATGCCGGAGCCAACTTGAAACTGCTCAAGTCGAGAAGGTTGTCGCATCACTAGAGAATGTCTAGAATGCTCATTAAAAATCCCCACCACTGATAAATACCATAAATATATCAATAAAAGTATTAATTTAAAAACTAATTTATTTTTATTTTTAAAAACTAATGCTTATTTTTATCTTTTGTAGGAAAGATGATCACCAACGCAAAGAGCCTGATTCGCAGATTAAAAGAACAAAAATTAAAAGCAAATCAGACTCAAATTGGACTTAAAATAGGTATAAAATAAAAAAGAATGCATGCGGTATTACAAAAAATGAAGACCCTATTTGAGGAATCCTTATGGGATGTACATGGTGTTTTAAAGACATAAAAGTTTCTTTTTGGAAACTAAAAAATAAAAGAGTGCTAGGTTGTGATTTAACGAGTGATTTGGCATAATCGAATAGTAAGGTTGCATAATACACAAGATAGGATGGCCCAGATTGATCCTAACCATATCTATCATTCGTGGCCCACTTTTTAAGCACAATCGGATGGCTAAAGCTCTTCTGTGTGCGATCCAATGGTTGGAAAAGCTGTCGGCTAGGAGAACTAAACCATGCCTCTTTTGCACGATCTAGCACCTCAGACTCTTCCAGTTACTTGATCCAATGGCCCAAAAATCTCCCCTACATAATTTGATGGCTAAGAATAGAATGGCACTAAATAATAGACTTTTCTAAGGTGATTTTTGACCATTCAGTTGAGATCTGATAGCTAGCAATATCCAAGATTTATTCTAGCAACAAGCAGTGCCCTTCTTCATGAGTTTCAATCCTAAATTCATCCAAACTTCTCACATACGCCTCTCCACACTATTTAAAAAACCAAAGGCTAACAAAATAAGTATCTTTGATCTAAGGAAAGGTATGGTTGTTAGATATATGTGCCCTAGAAGTCAGAATTGGCTGACACTTGTAATACACTTCTAGTGGTAAAATTATAATTTTGACTAATATCAATAAAATGGATTATTTTCTATCACATATGTGTATTTAGTGTCTGTGATACATTCTTTGAGTTAATGGCAATGATAATTCATATTTTCAAGAGTTGAAAATTTAAGATATGAATAATCATTATTAACTCATAAAATGCTTCCGACCATAGGATCATCACGAGGATGGTGATTGATCTGGAAGGTTGGTGTACGATCACTTCTCTTTAGTAGATGAGTCTTGAGTCTACGGTGTGGAGACACCGGAGCGAGAGTACAGGTACTCGTTAGAGAACGAGGGCACTGAGCGTGACCACCTCGAGTAGTCATTAGGAAGTCTACCTTCTCGTCAATGACTGACTCGATGCTGCAGTAGTGTGTCTGGTTCTTTGACCTGAGATGCATCGGCAGTTCACCTTGAGGGTGTTATAGTTTGACTACACCATTACTCGATCTCCTAGCCATATGGAACCCTGAGGTGTATGTTGGCTATAGCATGTTCATTGTAGGAACTGGATTGCATCAAGATGGAATCTATCTACCTCGGTGGTAGAGGAGTAGCCCTATGATGATCATGAGAATCAAGTCCAGAAATCCATGGCCATGGTAGAGTGAAATAATAGAAAGAGTTTCTATTTTAGATTTTCACATTGGACTCGAATCGAATGATTACATCATATGACAGAGACTAGGGTTTGACGAGTTCACCTTAACCCTAATCTGATCGGGGCTCAAGATAGAAGAACTTAATCACACAGGTAGCTGCACCAAGAGGTTCACATTCAGCTCTGATGGGTTGCCACCATATACTGCTAGGTGTCACTGGTGGATTTTTGGGAGCAATTAGAATGATTTAGATGATCGATCATTCTAGCTGTTCGAATCAGAAGAGTTCTGATCCATCGAAAGGAGTTTCGATGATGTCGATGATAGAGATCATGACATATCCCATTACCATACAGAACTGAACCTAACTGGGTCACACAAACAAGGGTTTGAATCTGGTGATCATCAATTGAACTGATCTAGTTCAATTGATCTGAATGAGATTTCAATTAGGTTCAAGGAAATCGTGCTAGCACTCGATTGAACCTAACGTTCTTCTTTTACTATCATAAATAAGTTGTCCTGACTGAGCCAAAGGAGTTTGTGCTCAATCAGAGGCCTTCATATGGTCTGACTGGAGGTTGTCCAAGTCAGAAAAGGTTGTCTTATTTTGTAAGACATTACCTGCCATTTTTGGTCACCTGCCATTTCTTGTTCTTTGACTTTGGTCAAAAGTCTACCTTTGACTGGTCAAAATGTTGACCATAGATCACCCTTTGACTTTTGACCACATGTCATGCACCTATTGGAGAGCTGGTGGGGGCCTGTCCCCCTGCCAGAACCTGGCAAGGAGAAGGGCGCACGCCACCCTTAGGTGTGAGCCCAAGCTAGGAGGCGCTCTAGGAGTCCTTGTTGGACATAGGGACTCCATCTCCCTTTTTGGATTCCAATTAGAGTTCTCCTAAGAATCCAACTTTGACTGGATCTTAGGCGCCCTCTAAGGAGGAATCCAGGGGACTCTATTTCCACCAATTAGATTTAGATCTGATTTCACAAAGGGTTGTGATTGGTTGGGAAAGAAGAGGAGTTGGATCACAGATAGTCTATAAATAAGACCCTGCGCCCAACTCAAAAGCAATGAAAAAGAATTCAATTCCCACGCCCCAAGGCTGCCTCTCCCCTCCTTCCTCCATGCCATAGTCTCTTCTCCCTCTCCTCTCCACGTCCAAAAGGTGTTTTGGACCTTGGTTGGTGCGATCTAGATCAAGAGAAAGGCGATCAAAAGCTAAGAAGGCTGCGCTGCTGCAAAAGGACGACTGCTGATCTTCAAAAGAGTTTTGAAGATCCTCCAGATCAGATCCAGATCTGATTTTTGGAGGATGTGATAGAGAAGAAGAGGATCTCCTAGATCCTAGCCTGAGTGGATACCTAGTAGAGGCCAGGCGCTTGCGTGGCTAGATCCAGAACCTTCCGCTGCTTACAGGATCATCACATGGGTAATAGGATTACCCAAACTTCAAGGTAAATTAAATTTGATTTAATTTATCTTAAATTTTATTTTATTTATTAAAATAATAAGAATCAGATCTGAAAATATCTTAAGATCTGATCTAGATCAAAGAAAAAAATTTTTGAAATATATCTCTTGATCTGATCAGATCTGAACGAACCTGGACCGAAAAATCAGGATTTTCCTTTCAACTGGTATCAGAGCCATGGTTCTAAAAGTATTTAGATTTAATTTTAAATTTATTTTAATTAAAAAATAAAGTAATTTTAGATGTCACATGAGATGTGATCAGATCTGAAATCAAAAAAAAATTAAAATTAAATGATTTGGATCTAAGATTATGAAAATATGCATGACTAGTTCTAAAATAGAATAGTTCTATAGAATAGTTCTTGCATGTTTTTAATTTAATTTGATTAAATCATATTTTAGATCTATTTATTTACTATTTTTTGATATTATAAGTGTTATAATAACATCTGATAAAATAGTAAATAAAAATTATTTAATTTTAAATATCATATGAGATATGATTGATGCATGACTAGACTAGTTGTAGAATAGTTCTACATAATTATCTAGATTAGAATTTATTTTGATCGGTAGCGTAGAACTCCTTGTTTGAAAATTAGTATGTATATTTTTCCCCCAAAAACTTAAATCAATTAAGGTATAACCCATTAAATCAAGATAAGAATAAAAATTTGAATCATTCCTTTCTTAGCCCATAGATCATCTTCTCACAATCTGCAAGATCTAAATCTAATTAAATTTAATTAGACATCGGTCCTAAGAAAAACTCGAGCTCACTAAGGATAAGGAAATTCTAAGAGGTTGAACTAAGGTTAAGTTAGACAATTTGACTAGTGTCTAAGAAAGTAGTTTTAAGGAACTACATTCAATAAGAATAAAATGATTACTTAATTGATCTATTAGCTTATTGCCCAACTTAATTGGTATCTAAAGGAAAGCACGAGGAACTCCACAAACCTTAACACTTATCTGAATCAGTGAGTAGTTTGATACTTACTTCCTTCGCAAGCAGCTTGATGAAGATAACCTTGCGGCAGTTAGGAGCTTATTTAAGATTTAGGACAATCCTTAGTAGGATTGATTTGCCTAATCTTGATTGCCGACTAAATATTAAACCAATCATAACTAATTCTTCTTCTCTCTTTTTAGCTTTAGAACTTCTTAAATATTTTTCTTTAGAATTATTTTCTCTCTTTCTTCTCCTTTTCTCCTCTTCTCTTCAAAAAAAATAAAAAAAATAATAATAATAAATAAAATATAAAAATTCTTTTAAAATTTTTTTTAAAAAAAATTTGAACCATACATTAGGGTTGCACTAGTCATGCACGGTAGAAGATCATTTTTTTCTAACCTAGTTGAACCCAATCTTAAAATTAAATAGCTGATCCATGTTAAACCTGATAATCAAATGGCTGAAAATTATGAAGAACTACCTAGGTAGATGAAGAAATACTTTATTCCTTCCACTTATAATCGATCAACTATATTGACTCACTGATTGATTTTGATGATTTCAAAATATTGAGTATAAATGATACTAATTATGTATTTCAAGAATGTATATAGGTTTTTTCAGGTGTTCACGTTGAAAAAATTATATTTAAAAGAAATCATCTCAAGATGTCAAACCAAAGCAATTAAAAGAAGAAGTTTTTATAAATTTAGATGGCTCATTATGAAAAAAATTAATTTGAAAGATTTCAAAAGTTGAATTGATAAAGATACTTGGAGAAGGTCAAAGTTATCATTTCATCAAGTTGGAGATCAAGAACAATATTTTTTCAGGAAGCCTCCAAAAGCATTAGATAAAGAGTTTTAAAATAAAATTTTTTGGATGCAATTTGGAACAGATTCTGGAAGTCAAATAAATGGAAAGAACAATATGTTTGGATAAAAAGGAAATTCGACCCCTTTTAAAAAGGATAGCTTGGCATGTTTCTGACATGTTGTTTTTGTTAGATATATATGCCCTAGAAGCCAGAATTGGCTGACACTTGTAATACACTTCTAGGGGCAAAATTGTAATTTTGATTCTAATATTCAATAAAATAATATTATTTTTCTATCACATATGTGTATTTAGTGTCTATGTGATACATCCTTTGAGTTAATGGTAATGATTAATTCATATTTTCAAGAGTTGAAAATTTAAACATGAATAATCATTATTATCATAAAATGCTTCCCGACCATAAGATCATCATGAGGATGGTGATTGATCTGAAAGTTGGTGTACAATCACTTCTCTTTAGTAGATGATCTTTAGTCTATGGTGTGGAGACACTTAGCGGAGTACAGGTACTCGTATAGACAGAATGAGGGCACTAGAGCGTGACCATTCTGAGTAGTCATTAGGGAAGTCTACTTCTCATCAATGATGACTCGATGCCTGCTCAGTAGTGTGTTGGTTCTTTGACCTGAGGTGCATCGACAGTTCACATTGAGGAGTGTTATAGTTTTGAGTACACCATTACTCGATCTCCTAGCCATATGGATCCTGAGTGTATGTTGGCTATAGCAGTTCATTGTAGGAACTGGATAGCATCAAGATGGAATTCTATCTTACCTCGGTGGTAGAGGAGCAGCCCATGATTGATTCATGAGAATCAAGTCAGAAGCCCAATGGCCATGGCAGCAGTGAACAATAATAGAAAGAATTTCTATTTAGATTTTCACATCGGACTCGAATCGAATGATTACATCATATAGATAAACTAGGGTTTTGAAACGAGTTCACCCTAACCTCTAATCTAATCGGGCTCAAGATAGAAGAACTTAATCACACAGGTAGCTGCACCAAGAGGTTCGCATTTAGCTCTGATGGGTTGCCACCATATACTGCTAGGTGTCACTGGTCGATTTTGGGGAGCAAATTAGAATGATTTTAGATGATCGATCATTCTAACTGTTCGAATCAGAAGAGTTCTAATCCATCAAAAGGAGTTTCGATGATGTCGATGATAGAGATCATGACATATCTCATTATCATACAGAACTAAACCTGACTGGGTCACAAAAATAAGGGTTTGAATCTGGTGATCATCAATTGAACTGATCTAGTTCAATTGATCTGAATGAGATTCAATTAGGTTCAAGAAAATCGTGCTAGCACTCAATTGAACCTAACGTTCTTCTTTTGCTATCACAAATAAGTTGTCCTGACTGAGTCAAAGGAGTTTGTGCTTGATTAGAGGCCTTCATATGGTCTGACTGGAGGTTGTCCAAAGTCAGAAAAGGTTGTCTTATTTTGTAAGACATTATCTAGCATTTTTGGTCACTTGCCATTTTTTGTTCTTTGACTTTGGTCAAAAGTCTACCTTTGACTGGTCAAATGTTGACCATAGATACTTTGACTTCTATCCATGTATCACGCACCTATTGAAGGACTGGTGGGGGCTTGTCCTCCTATCAGAACCTGACAAGGAGGAGGGTGCACGCCACCCTAGGCATGCACCCAAGTTGGAGGCGCCTAGGAGTCCCTGTTGGACAGGGACTCCATCTCCTTTTTGGATTTCAATTAGAGTTCTCCTAAGAACCAACTTTGACTGGTCTTAGGCATCCTCTAAGGACAAATCTAGGGGACTCTATTCCCACCAATCAGATTTAGATCTAATTTCACAAAGAGTTGTGATTGGTTGGGAAGAAGAAAAGTTGGATCACAGACAGTCTATAAATAAGACCCTACGCCCAACTCAAAGATGATTGAAAGAAAATCCAATTCCCATGCCCCAGGCTGCCTCTCCCCTCTTCTCATGCCAAACCACTTCTCCCTCTCCTCCACCATGTCCAAAGGAGTTTTGGACCTTGGTTGGTGCGATCCAGATGAGAGAAAGACGATTGAAAGCTAGAAGGCTGCACTGCTGCATAGGATAACTGCTGATCTTCGAAAAGAGTTTTGAAGATCCTCCAAATCAGATCCAGATCTAATTTTTGGAGATGTGATAGAAAAGAAGAGGATCTCTAGATCCAGCCTGAGTGGATATCGGTAGAGGCCAGGCACTTGCATGGCTTGATCCAGAACCTCCACTGCTTATAGGATCATCAACGGGTAATAAGATTATCCACTTCAAGATAAATTAAATCTGATTTAATTTATCTAATTTTATTTTAATTTCTAAAATAATAATAATCAGATCTAAAACATCTCAGATCTGATCTAGATTAAAGAAAAAAATTTTGAAATATATCTCTTGATTTGATCAGATCTGAACGAACCTGGTCCAGAAAATCAGGATTTTTTCAACTGATATCAGAGCCAAGATTCTAAAAGTGTTTAGATCTAATTTTAAATTTATTTTAATTAAAAAATAAGTGATTCAGATTTCACATGAGATTGTGATCAGATCTGAAATTAGAAAAAAATTAAATTAAATGATTTGGATCTAAGATTAGAAAATTGCATGACTAGTCTAAATAGAATAGTTCTTAAGAATAGTCTTACATATTTTTAATTTAATTTGATTAAATCATATTTTAGATCTATTATTTATATTTTTTGATATTATAATGATTATAATAATCTAAAAAATATCAAACAAAAATTTTTAATTTTTAAATATCATATGAGATATGAATTGATGCATGTCTAGACTAGTTGTAGAAAATTCTACATAATTATCTAGATTAGATTTAATTTTGTAAGATCAATTTAAAATCTAATTTTTAGATTATTATGAGATAATTTAGATTTTAAAATATGCATGATTCGATACATCAGATGTATGCAAAATATGCCATGATTAGATCTAATTTGTATATAAGATATAGATCTAAAACTATTTTATAGTATTGCATGTTCCTGATTAAGGCATTCCTCTTGACCGTCCGGTCATAAGAATGAAGAAGGGTTTAAAGGCCCTCTTTTTCATTCGATGGGGTGTTCTTATGATGTGTAAGGGTGCTGCATTTCGTCCTTAATCAAAAACCAAATTTTACTTTCTGCAAAATCCTAGACCTGAAATCCTAGGATTTATTATTGCATATTTTATTTATGAATCCTACTTAATTAAAATTAAGATTATGGAATAATCGATTTAGGTCTAAATTGAGAATTTCAGATCTAAGATATTTCATAATACTGAGTTTCATGGCTTCGGGTAGCTCTAATTAGGTCTAAGCAGTTTATCAAACCGAATCAAGAGTTTTGGTTATGATGGGATCAACAATGCTTAAAATTGACCAGCCTATAGGATTAGTCTGGGTCAAGATTGAGTTCCGATCAAATAAGACCTAATTTAGGCGCTCAGAGGTCAGAGTCTATTGCTAGGGCTAACCCATTTGTTCAGACTCAAATAATTTGGTGTGTCTAAGATAAGTTGGCACACTAGACTGACGTATGATTTTTAATTGGAAGTACTTGACCTGAATAGCTTTCTTGTACGAGTTAATGGCATATTCCTTCCACCGATCTCACTTATCTGGGCTATATCTATTGACACAGTTCTGATCTGAGGGTGGTCCTAAAATTCGAGTTAACCTGCCACTTAGGTTAGTCATACATTGTTATGATTATGATAAGGTCTAGTTTATTATAGATTCTGAATTCAAATTCATCCTAAGAAAAAATTAAGTCTGAGGTCTTCCCCATTGTTAGATGTGCGGGTTCTTCTCGAAGTTGATTGTTCTCAGCTGGATAAGTGGCTCGTTGCACCAAAAAAGATGCAACCATGTCTATTTAGGCATTGATTGCTATTGGACTGGATGATGGTTGCGCTCTATTTTGGATACAGTGAGAGCTTAATTTTAGAAAACCCAGTCTATGCAAATGAATGGGTCTGACCTTACTAAAGAAGTGGAATCAATATTTCTAGGAACGTGAGATTATAATTAGAGATCAAGTTTGGGTCACCATGATTTAGAGAATCATTGGAACAAGAGTTGTTCACTCATTGCGCCTTAACCCATCAATTCAATAACTGTTTAGGTGAGGGTGATGAGCAGTTGTGCTGAGATCGCACCACCCACTAGATCTTTAATCGTGGAGATTTTTGCATCTCTTATAGAGGGGTGTAGAATCCAAAAAAATAATGGGAGCTAATTTTATTTAAAAATAAATCTCTAAATAAATTGGTCAAGTTTAATTACAATCTAACTAGAATCTTGGACTCTCACAAAAAAAATGTTGCATCCCAACCCTTGGCACGGGTATCAGGGACACACATAGGACTAATTGGACCCAATTATAAAGATTGGCTCAGGAACTACAAATTTAGTTTTGGATTTCCAAGAAGTTTACCCATGATTGACCAGGACCCTCCCCACCTTACCAGCCCAATCCATCTATTGAAAAAAACAAGAGCGTCTTCTAAAAAATGGACAGCACGAGATAATAGGCCAGATTTATATGTTGGGCTCGCATGCTTGATGAGCTCCAGCAACAACACGAAGATATCGGGACTGCTCTTCAAATGTTGGCTCACCTCAGAAAGATGTTTGGTGACAGGAGTCGATAGCCCAAATATCAAGTCAGAAATGACTTTT